>CAXAMN010025395.1:506849-547006 GCA_963970005.1 Durusdinium trenchii | reverse complement strand
GAGAAACTTGAAGCGTTCCACACACTGAGCTTTGCTCTTACCCGGCACCTAGTGGCAAAGACAAGGTTGAGACATGTAAAAACAAATATCAGCCAGTCGCTGAGACAGGAGCATCGGCAGCAATGAGCTTCCATCTTTCGTTCTTATCAAGACTGGCCGGATGCCTGCATGGAGAAACAGCATGAAATCCACTCAAATCACACAGGTGCTGCGCCTATGTAGAATCTAGATCTTACGAAAGCAAGCTTTCAGTTGCCAGTCCTCTGTAGAGCCTTTTCCAGCGCTTGCTGCTGCTCGGGACTCCACTCTGCATCCTGTGGGATTTGACCATCCCCAAAAAAGGACAGTCACACACTCAAAATTGAACCACACTACAACCAAATAGCTACTAGTAACAAAGGGCATCGCTACTAGGAGCACATCGCAACTTATTGTGCTTATTGTGTCCATTTGGCAGGAAGGTCGCCAGCGAACGATTGCGGGTCAGTGCTGTCCAGCCTTCTTCTCAGCGTTCCCATTTTCGGATCCCACTACCTGCCAGCTGTATTGTGCAAACCCCGCCTTCTTGTCCAGTTTTCCTCCTACAAGGTGTATTGAAGTCAGACAAACCCAGCTTGCACGCCAACATTGAGCTTTCCCCACCAACTGCCAATTGGCCCCACGCTCAGACTGTGCTTGGCACCTCTTGAGGTTCCGCAGCTGCAGCCTTGACATGTATCTAGTAGCGTCCTTGTTCCTAGTAGCGATGCCCTTTGTTACTATATAGTAGCTTCTTGTTTCCTATGTCGGATGTGCTCTCAAATGACGAGTTGAAAATCACTGCTGCTGCCTGCCACTTTCAACTACCTCACTCCACTTGCCATGTTTCTTCTCCATACCACAAGCAACCCGAAAAACATGGTCTGTGCCTTGGCCTTTGGCTTAGGCGCGGCCTCATCAAAACGCAATCACCACCGGTGGAGCACTAGGGCTGGTCAGGCCTGGAAGCTGGGACCCTCTTGCGCGATCTTGGAGCCCATGGATCTCAGCGACTGTCCTTCTGAGAGCTCCTCACAAGCACATGATCTCCACAAACAGTGAAGAGCCAGCTTGAGGAGACTGTGAGGGCCACGTTTCTTGTTCATCCATCTATTTCTGTCTGGTCAAAAATGTGAATGTGATGTTGATGCTGGGCCGCCGTGTTAGGAAATCGGGATATGCAAATTTCTCCTTGGTCTTCTCAACCACCTCCTTCTCCGTTCTTTCATATCCGCTGTCATTCAGGAACTTCCTGAGAGCAGCACCCTCTTGCTCCAATTTTGCTCCCTGTTTAACGCTTCATGTCATCTGAGTGGCGTGATGAGAGCCCAACGTCCACCCATGCCACCAGGAAACCTCAGTTGCACAGGGGCGATGAAGCTGATCATTCAGGTTCACGTCACCAATTACTATAAGCGGAAAAAAAACGGAACTCATACCTAAACTAATGCGAGGGACACATCACAACCCATGTTTCACAACGCCACCCTGAACCACTTTCTCACTAGTACTGGCATTCAAAGGCCATGCGTCATCTCTCATTTACCAGCACATTCGTTTTGGCCAGGGCACTTCTGAAGGCCTTTTGCTAGCAAACCGAGCTCTTCGGTCTTCCAAGGCACGGACTCCTGGAACGACAAAGGTTCTTCGCAACCGATCCTCTACCCAGCTAAGAAGCGCTGAGGTGATAGTAGAGTGAACATGCATTTGCTTCATCAAATGAAAAGTACACGAAAGCCCAGAGCTTAAGGACTCAGCACGGCTTGCAAAATCCTACGATGACTATGCAGTTTTGCACCACAGGTTTTAGTGGACCTGAGGCAACCAAAAATGGTACATGGCTTCCGACTTGAGGAAGTCTAATAATTTGTCTGTTGTATCATATGATTGAACTGCCTTGTTTATGTCGGGAGTGCCTTTAAAACACGCATCCAAAGAAGTAGCCTGTAGCTCTCTAGGTTTTGACTTTTAACCGTTGAGGCATGCTCATAGGGGATTCAGCTCCTTGGATTCGCTGGCCTTCTGCTCACGTTTTCTGGCCTCTTGTCTTTGCCTTCAACCGATTGAAGGCTGACAAAATGCCAACTGTTGATGTCATCTCAAGTTTGTGGGCAAAAGTATATGAGAGAGAGACAACAGGGAACTCTTCGCACTATCATGTTTTGAAGGTAAAACAATACTCATATACCGTCCGCCTTTCTTGTCTTTCATGCTCTTCCGCTCGTCGCCTCTTCGCCTGATGCATATAACTCTTTGCTGCATGGCACAAGATGGCTCCTGTAAATTGGTCCAAGTTACAGTGTCCTTGTGATGATTGGATCATGATTTGATCAAGTCAGTCGTTCATGCGCAGATTTGTCCCCCGACGTTTTTTGCACAGACGGTCAAGGCCATTCTAGTGGTCATCAACCTGTTTAGCATCTCTACATCTGCAAGTGACCACAAAGGGATGCTGGTTTGCACATCATCATGCAGTCAAAACCCGAAAACAAAGCATCATGTGTATATTATAATAAATAGAAGGTGGCAATGATTCTATTCTATTCTATTCATAAGTCATAAGTTAGAACACTTTCAACTGAATTCTGTGGGTTACCGTACTTCTTCAACTAGGTGACAATCACCACACATCAGCCACCACTTTGGGTGAGCAAATGCAGGCAAAAAAACGGCTCTGCAAAGCTCAGTATTACATAAAGGCTAAATGTTATCACTCCATGTCACTGCATCCCGTCATCACTGCCCGCGTTGCTGACGTTCCACAAAGCCTCTACTGGAGCTGTCTCGTCATTGTTTGTTAACAAAGCTCGAAGGACTTCAGCGGCGGAGTCCTCGTTGTACACGTCCCGTGGAGTCCCAGTTTCATGAGGGCTATCCTCAGAGTCAGAAATCCACACACGGGGAGTGTGCTCAGAGCTTTCCTCATCACTCTCGGTATACTCAATGGGTGATCGCCAGGAAGGATCAGCTCGCTCCAAGCACCCCACAAATTTGCTCGCCAAAATGTTCGGCACAAATGAAGTGCTTGGAAGCGCCATGTTGGTCATAGGTGACGTCCCATGCTGGGAAACCCATCGTTCAATCGCTTTGCGATCATAGGAATGGCCATCTGCGGCCACAACGGGGCTTTGCATGGGTGTTTGGTGGATTGGGCACAGGCAATCATGGCGCAACTCATCCACAATCTCACGAAGGTTTTTGAGCTCTTTCTGAGTTGCGGCGATCTCAGTCTTCAGCACATGATTCTCGGAGAGAATACATTGATTTTCGGCCTCGATGCCTTGGGATGCTTCCAGACACACACGGAGGCGCTCAAGCTGTCCAGTGGTCTTGTTAAGTTCCTTCGAAACACGAGCAACTTCTTCCGTCTTCCGGTTGCTCTCTCCTGCAGCTTCCTCCAAAAGCATAGCAAGTCTCTCCCTATCTTCCAGTATGCTCTGAAAAGAACATGGGGAGGGCAGAGAAGGCATCGATTGCTCAGCATCATCTGCGATCAGACTGGATGTTTTATTGGGGCCAGACCAGAGCGTTCCAAAGGCCTTCACCATCCTATCCGACAGCGAGACACTGTGGCGGCACACTTCATGCCTAAGCCGGCCCCGACTTTGTTGCTTGGTGTTTTTGCGTTTTGCTGGGACGGTCAAAGCTTGCAAGCGCAAGGAAGCGAGGTCTTCAAGCCGTCGGGAATACATTGAATAGGCCAGAAAGGACATGAAGCTCAAAAAAACAAGAAAGCACATTATACAAATTGTCAGGAAGAAAAGTAACCCACATTCTACCAGAGTTCCATCATCCAACCGCGCCGGAGCGAAGAACATTATCCGCAGGTGGAAACGTGGTCAAAGGCCACCCCACGCTTGAGCATGCGGCTGAGACCAAAATCCAATGACCACTTCTTGCTTCATGCTGGTGAAAACAATCCCTGTTGGTATTACCGTATCTTCTATATAGTGATGCATGTCTCGTTGCCGATTTGCTTCACGAGTTGCTGGCTAGGGGGGCCATCAATGGCACTCAAGGCCATGAATAAATCTCAAACGGCTTTGTTTAAAGCTATATTGTCAACTGACCAAGAAACCCAAGGACTGATCCTGTCCACCAAGTGGTTGACTAACCAATACAACCGATCAATAGCGGAAAATGAAACAAAATACATGGTCAACAGCGATGTCTACCAGTCTACCATAAGGCAAACACCTGGTCTGGTTGGGTTCAGAACGAGACACAAACACCTGTAGGTCCTACACTGCTCATGCGATCTTTGCTGCATCCGAGCCTTCACGTGCCTGCTCAAGGTCATGATCTTGACCGCTACAGAGGCAAGAACCTAGTTATACATCATGCTACAAGTACTGTGTTCCCTGCCAGCAACGTATTGAAAATAACAATCCTATTTTGCAACCAAAGACTTGGTAAGGGGGGCCCTTCTCCTGGCTCTCGCAGTTGCTAGCTGACTGTGACATTCCAGCAAAGCCGCTCAATCCGGTAGCAGTCTCACAACTCCACAGAAGTAGCCTCTCAACTCCACTGAACCCCCTTGCAGCACTCCAAAACTTCCAAACCGGATCCCAAAGCCAGAATCAACAGCCTCCGACAGTTCCTGGCGAACAAAGGCTTCGGAGTCATCCCCAGGCTGCTTAGCCTTTCTGGAAGTGGCCAATGAGTTGGGCAGAAGCGGAAGAGGCTGGAAAGAATTAGACAGGACAATGAGCTCTAGCAGGTAGAACTTGGTGAACAAAAACTTGGGGCAGGCCAGCAAAGTAGGTCGGTCGAAGAATGACGAGCTTCGCACAATTGAAACAAAAAAGGGAGGGACGCCATGAGGACCCGTATTTTTCAGTATTTTTGGTGATTTTTGAAGGATTTGACTTTAAGTTTTGTCATTCTGCTAAAGCCTTATTTGGAACACAAACGTATCCACCAATCCCCATTGCAGCAAAGCATCCAACATGATTATGATCTCAATCGCCGATCTGCAAGTCTCAGAGTCATGAATCAAACAAATATATGATGCCTACCTAATCCTTTGATACTTACCAAACAATGGCCTCATGTCCAGCACCAGTTGAACCCAATGCATTCCAGCATTGTAGGGGACCAATATAACGACGGTGCGAAACTTAGAATGACTTATGGTCACTTCGGAGAAAAAGAAAATGTAAAAACCAGAAACCCCTCCTCACTTTTGACTTTGGGACGTTTTGGCCAAAAAACACCGTGCCTGTGCAGGAAAACAAACATAGGATGCCGTGCATTCTAAATTGTATGGGTGTTATTGAAAAAAGTGACAATACCCTCAGTTTTGTCAGACGGGCCAAAAAACTTAGAATGACCAAACAGTTTGGCATGCTCGCAAAAACAATCATTTGCAAAAAGTCCGACGGTGGCTTTTGATTTTGGAATGCCTCTGGTCAAATTTGCGCTTTTCAACAACAGCCAAACTTAGAATCACCGATCAGTGGCTACAATTGAGAGTTGTTGCTCGGTGTGGGAGAAAAAAAATATTTTTTGATTTGGGAGTGAAACAAAGATTGATTTGAAATAGTGTTCTACAGACAATTGCAGTCAAAAAAAATACTAAAAATAATGAAAAATTGTGTTTTGAGCTGGTTCCTGTCATTTCCCTTTGGTTTTTGTCGATGTTTGAAGGGAAGAGCAAGGAAACTGAAAGGAAAATGAAGACAACATGGAGGGAAATGAACGGAAATGGAAGGAAATTCAAGGACATCACTCATTTTTGATTCTAAAATTGTTTCACTCGTGTTTTTTCACTCTTAAATCATTGTTTTTCACTATGTTTGAAAAACAATTGAAGAAACGAAAAGAACATTACAGGAAGTGAAACGAAAATGAAAGGAATGTGAAAAGAAATAAAGAAGAATGAACAGAAAACGCATGAAATTCAAGGAAATCATGTGTTTTTCACTCTTAAATCACGTTCTTATTCACGCGTAAAACACTTTGTTTTTCATTCTTAAATCACTATTGTTTCTTTTTTTGGAATGAAATTGAAGGAAAACTAAATTGAAATGAAGGGAAAATGACAGGAACATAAATGAAAGGAACATTAAAAAAAGTTAAAGAAAATGAAAGGGAAAATGCAGGAAATTCAAGGGAATCACTCTTTGTTTTCCAGCAGAGATGGTTTTTGCGACTGCTTTTTTGAAGAAAGGACACCAAGAAAAACAACTGGAAGGACCGAACTTTGCTGGATTTTCTCCAAGGGGATGTAATGAACGAAAGTCATTCTAAGCCAGGGCCGCCGTCAGAGTCTTGAAGCGTAATTTGATCTAGCTTGATGTTTTTGGTTGCAGTGGTGGCTAAACTTAGAAGGATATCATACCGCAGCATTTGTGCCAAGTTTGTAGCAAGCCACAGTTATAGAATTGTTGTTGTAATATATAGCAAGCCAAAGTCATTCTAAGTTGGGGGGTTCGGACCCCCATTCTAAATTGGCAGTGTGTTTTGAAATATCTGTGGGCCCACATTCTAAGTTTCGCGCCGTCGTTATATAACCTTGTCAGTCATATCCATGACCATTTTGACGGTCTATATATCAATGACCCTTTCTGATGGCTTTCTCTGCATTGCCCAGAGTGTACCTCAGGTGGTTGGAATAGTTCCAGTTCCCCGCTGAAGGCCCTTATTGATGTGGTGTAATCCCATAATTTTTGGTCATTGCATGTGGGAACAAACATGGTCCAGGTGTGCCGCTGGGCAAAGCATTGTGAAATGTTAATAATGGAGCTGAAACCTATGTACAATGACGCATTTGTGCCCCCGCAATCAATAAATCGTTGTAGCTTCAATCTGTGCAAGATTTTTTCAAAGCGCCAATGTATTACGCAACGTATTGTGTGCCATGTAAAGTGTGTGTATGTATGTGTTAAAACGTTCCACGACTATTCACTTTGTCCAAGGTATATATATATATATGTTCATGTTCGGATTGTGATGTTGGGAGGTCACTTGCAATGAAGAGTGGGCCTTTATGGTTTCAGGGCCGCTGTCACTTGATTGATCACAAATCTGTCGGCTGTCACTTGATTGGTCACGAATCAGTGTCACATTCTCAGAAACGGCTGTGTTTGGTGTCTAAAACGCATCGGCTGAACCTGCCGGGCACGCTCTTGTCTGCAAACTCGCATCAAAACTCAAAGTCGAAACAACATAAAAATTCTACGACATGATCAATGTGCATGGGACTTGGTGGGTTTGAGGTTGAATGGACGGTCTGGGTGGGGTGAGGTGCTGGGTGGGCGGAAGGTTGAGATTGTGCCTGGTGTGGGTGGAGGTAAGGTCGCTTGTATTGCTGTGTGGGTAGGGGCCGCGCCCGGGTGAAATGACTGGAATGGAAAGGAAGCACATGGAAAAAGCAGGAGAGCCAAACAGGCCTAGGACACCAATTGGATGGAGGGTGCGCTGGTGTAAATGTTTGAATAGTTGGAAATAGATAAATTGATTGTTATACTGTTACAGGGCGGGGACCGCTTACAACATATAGTAGTGTTCTCCATCTTGACATGTTCTTTGATGTAGCAAATGCAATTCATCCTCCTTTTTTTGCTTGAAGAGTTTGAAAGATTAAAGAAACAATAAGAAATGCAGTTCCATTGCACAGTAAAAAACGTGGGCCACCACAGCGTCCCTTTCTGAAAAAAGAAGCTGGCTCCAAAAAACACACAAAGCTCAACCAACTTCACCACATAGCATGTTAGATGTGCCTCAAGACTTTCACAAAGCTCTTGCAAGCGCTCAGCATCCAAAGGCAAACAGAAGTCCTGCAACTCCTGGTGACAACTTGGAGATTGAATCTTAGACATCTTCAGAGACCATCAAAAGAGTCTGGGATGCTTAAGTTAAAGACATGTGCAGCCGGATTGTTTTTGCATGAGGTCAAAAACCACTTGCTCTGCTCAGTTGCGTCTGATCAAAGGAGGACATCGGTGACCATCGTGAGCTGACAAAAGGTTTAGGTTGTGACACAACTGCACTAGAAGTTCCCAATTGGGTCATAAAAAGGGCATCGCTACTAGTAACAAGGGCATTACTACTAGTAGCAAGAAGCTACTAGTCCCAATTGCACCATAACGTAAAACTGGAAGTGTCACCGACCCTTTTCGGATCTTCCGTGAGCCGCCCTGCTATGGCCTCCATCTCGAGTGCCTCGAATTTGCACTGAGCTTGAACGCTCTTCTTGAAGCGTTGGCGCAGGGTCTTGGCCGCCTGAAGAAATTGAAGCTCGGATGACTCGGATCAGTTTGATTTCTCCATTTCTCGATTTCCTCTTTTACAGGTCAGATCAACGGCTCCATTTGTTCTAAGTTACAAGCATTCTTACAAGGACTTCCTCGGACACTATGCGCCATCCTGCTTGTCTTGCTTTCGCTGCTCACGCTGAAGACGTTCCTCGCCAACACAGAAGGTCTCTTGATTCTTCAGGATGGACCTCAAACCTTCTCAAATCTGGCCTTCTCGGCTTCTGCAGCTTGCTCTTCCTCCAGTCTGCGACGCTTCTCCTGGCCAGGATTAGAAATGGGTAGGCCTAGTAGAATTCGCTGGGGTACACACTGACACAAGGAATATCTCTGGCATGCTGAGCAAGTTCACAACTGAAGAGCAAGTGCTTGGCTCTTTTCGCCTCTTCCTTTCTCTGTTTTTCTTCAATCTCTTCCTGCTTGGCACGAGCCCTTCGTTCCTCAACGGTCATAAGAAATGTGAGTAAGGGTGGCAACAACATCTTCTTTGCAGTAAGTAAACCTGTCCTTCTCCTCTCTTTTCTTGTTCTCACGCTCCTTTGACCCATCTCAAATTACTCCCACCACACGTGCCGGACTGCTTAATGCATACCTCTCACTTGCCCATACTCAAGCTCCTCTCTCTCTGCACGTATCCGTGGATCCCACTTTTCAGCCTGGGCCAACTAGGTCTTGAACCGCAGCCACATGCTTGCCAATCTGGGGTGGAGAATAATGCATCCCTCGCAAAAGATAGGGCCAAACACATCTTCTTAGTATCCCAGCCGTCTCTGCTAAACGCATGATTCGACGTCTTTCAGCCTCCACATACCTTCGGGTCCATCTCTCGGCAGCTCGAACCGCTTGTGACACAACAGCAGGTGGTCGGTCGTCTGTGACTATATATATATATATATGTGTCAGAACATGAGAACAAGTTTCAAGGGACCCTAATAATGAAATCTGAGGCTCCCAGTCTTGGTTGAGTCTTGAGAAACCTCTTAAAGTGACAATCGGATCCAAAGGCGCACTTCTTCCTCACGCGCTGGTTTTGCCTCTCCATCCACCGTCGTTCCTGTCGCTCCACAGTTAGTCCAGGCACCGGCTCACGAAATCCATGAAAAAAAGCACCTCTCGAAACTCCGCATCCTCGAGGTTGTACCTCTTTTCGGAAAAGATCAGAGTTGGGAATATTGATGCTCCTAGTAGTGTCCTCGTGCTACTGGTAGTAAGGCCAGGAGCCCCTAGTAGCTTCTTGCTCCTAGTAGCGATGCCAGGAGCCCAGTAGCGATGCCCTTGCTTCTAGTAGCGTCCTCTTGTTGTGGAACCTCCCGCGGCGACAGCCTTTTAGACTTGGACGCTCATCATCCCGCCCTGAATCCCGATTCTATTGGAGGTCAATCCCTATTGTCTCTACACAACCAAAGGTAGAGGTCAGGTGCAAAAAAGAATGGTATGGTTTGCTGTAATCCATTGGAATTAAGCCCCCGATTCTAGTTGTGTTTGGGTAGTTGCAAGGTTTTGAGCTTGCGTTACCCATTATCGAATTCCCATGTCCCATTCCTCACAGCTCTGCCAGCTCCGCACTCGTCGTGCATCGAGAAGTCCCGCCAGGAATCAAAGGAGAGCCAGAAATCATAGAACTGCAAGCGCATTGTGAGTTTGGCTAGAGGGATGTGCTATGACATGCCAGATTCATCACAGAACCCTGACGCATACGACGTACACATCGTAAAATACACCCACGAAAACAGGCCCTCTCCTTGTGGACCTTGGTCATCTCTGTCTTCTCATCACCCAGTTCGGGCACTGGGAACCTGGTGCTCCAGCGCGCATTCTTGCGGAAGACGGGTGCGAAGGTCTCATAGAAGCCAAGTTGTTCATCCACCTGTATGGGGGAGTTGGCTGAACACGGGCTTGCAACAAGAATGTGGATCGCCAGGTTTCCATCAACACAAGCCTCAAAACAAAATACTGTAATTTGAATGGCCATGTCAATGCAAACCAGGAGTAATTGACTGTCCATCGTTCCAGGTGCAGCAAAATGGTCTGAGCACAAAAAATGGTTGATCGCATATTGACCAAGAAAGCCTCGTCTGGAACGCTATCATCAAAGTCCAACGTTGAGTCATACCTCCAGCATTCTTTCTGAATCAGGTCGAATTCTTTGGAAGCAAACTATCATTCCAAATCAATCTAAGCTGGGCACTGTCGACGTTTTGA
This sequence comes from Durusdinium trenchii, assembly GCA_963970005.1. Lineage (NCBI taxonomy): Eukaryota > Dinophyceae > Suessiales > Symbiodiniaceae > Durusdinium > Durusdinium trenchii. Next base: position 536,528 of record CAXAMN010025395.1, on the reverse strand, counting down.
CTGATCTGAAAGTACCTCTCGAATTGGCTCAAGGGTATATATAAATGCTGCAGCGATCCAAACATCTCGAGAACATCTGCCTCGTATGCTTCTTGTATTTTGATGAAGTGCTGATCCTCCCAAGGATTTGGCAAAAGCGTCCGTGCAGCTTCATGCTTTGACCACCCAAAGTCCTTCTCGGACAAGCCAGAGGCCTTCTCTTCGCCTGCATCTCCACCTGAGACTCCGAAACCATCACACTCATGAAACCTGAGTTTGCCTTTTTTAAGCACTCTATGCCGCCCATGCCTGACACCGGTTTCCGGCGTCATCAAATGTGTGAACTTTGGACACCGGACTTCATATCAAGCATTTCAGAGGGTAGCCCTGCTGGCACTTCGTTCCCAACAGGTTTCCCGATTCTTAAGCCCAAATACAGCTGTACATCGCACCTTGCTTGTCAGGGTGGTGCTGCAAGGCCAGCTTCCGGTACTGCTTCTTGATTTGCTGAGCGAACCAAAGGAACAGGAGGAAAAACGGTTGACATTGTTTGGCCAGATTGCACAAAACCAGACATCGCCATGCCTCAACAGAGGAGGTTTCACTGACCTCAAGGAGCTTGTACAGGTCTTCACCTCCAAATATCACAAAAAGTCAACTCTGAATCCGTACAATTGAGAAAACCTCTAGCTTCTGGGTAGAAACTGAACATGTCCTGAGTGTCATCCATTCATCGTTCCTTTGAGATTTCTCTGTTGCCAGGAAAGCCTGTCAGGAGCGCGCTAAGCTTCAGTGCGCTTCGCCCTGTGCCGTCCTTCTTCTTTTTATTCCTGTCATAGACTTGTCTTGTGTTTCTAGCAATACGCTTGACAACCCAAATATGTCTGTCAAGCATCATGCTCAACTAAACCAATGATTTTTCCCGGAAGCAATGCGAAGGGTTCTTCATTGAAAAAAACGCGCTAGTTACTTCTACACTGTGACTTCAGTTACTTCTACATCTGCTGTCCACCATCACGTGTATAACATATCCACATCCACGCCTGGCATACATACACATGCAAGTGCATATTCTAGCTGTGCGTCTTGCATACGTTACGTAGAGACGCACATGTAGATTTCAACTGATGATCTTGCATGTGTAGAAGTACACATTTAGATGTCAGTTTGTGATCTTGCACGTGTAGAATTTCAGCTGGGGTTGCACATGTGAATTGCTGTTTATTTCTTGCATGTGGAGAACTTGCACATATATATATATATATACATCTCTCTCTCTCTCTCTAAGGCGGGGCTGGGCGAAGAACCGTTGCGAAATGTGACCCTTTTGCGGTCGAGTCATGGGTGACAACTTTTAAGTTTGTCTTCTGACACTTGCTTTATAGCAGGGGGCAGCGAAAGAGTTTGTGGAATCACTGTCAACGAAACCTCCACATTCTCTGGTGATACATTGGGAGAGGTCCTCATGTGTACCTGCTGTGATTACCATTGACTTCCTATTGGCCCCTTCTTTTTAACTAAAACAAAACGACGAGACGTTGCATTCGCTTTGCAGTTCCTGATAAAATAAGTGTTCGTCGATCGATTGTGACGTTGAGCTCGATAATGGAACTTTGGATCTTTGGAATATTTTGCACTTGGAATTTCAAGACGTTCAATCACGCCCGCTTCCGCACGTCAGACTGCTTTCACTTCCTCAAACACTTCTTTCCTAGGCCTCTTCCAGGCATTTGGCGGCCTTCGTAAGAATTCAATCCTAAGTGTCAGATGCTCCAACGTAATGGTTTTTACCATTTGAGCCCTCTGCAGCGATCGCGCGCGTGTATGTGTGTGTGTGTGTGTGTCACACTCCGTCCCAAGGAGTTCTCGTACGACTTTTCTTCTATTTGATGCAGGGGGGCTGGAGCCGATTTGCCTATCCAGTCCCAACGAAGCTATGGCATTTGATGGAACTTTTGCCCACGCTGTGACTCCACTTTTTCACCTTTTGATTCCATGGTTCTTGCGCGACGCTTACCCCTATACAGGTTTTCCCTCCGCCGCTTTCCGCAGCTTGTGAGTCGCCGCTGAATCTCTGCAGATGTGCGCAAACATGCTTTTCAAACACCTACAGGTCACCGGACTCAGCCGCCTTTCGGTTCCATCGCTCTTTTTGACGTGGAATTGAGTTGACTGAAAACCCATTGTCTAAGTGTGTGTGTGTGTCACCTCCCGTCTCCAAGGACCCTACCCCATTCTATCAGTGATGTTGCAACGATTTTAATCAATTTCAATGTCCATCAACTCCAGCAGGGGGGGCAATGGACACTTTGGAAGGCATTGCCCTTTCCATTGCGTCGTGATATGACTTTGGGACGCCATAAGTCATGTACCTGCATCGATTTGCAACCCTTTCTGATCGTGTGATTTTAAATGGAGCTTACCGCCTTCTCATACGTTGTTTCTGCATTCAAGGGCGAATGCGCTCGTCTAATGCAATAAAATAGAGCGCTAATGCTCCGTGAGAACCACTCTGAATGTCGCTCACATGAGCTCTCTCTGAAGTGCGTGTTACATCAGATACGCAGACATGAAGGTTTTTAAGCATTCGTTCCGTCCCCGGTGGGATCGCGCATGTGGGCTCTTCAATTTTCCTTTTTCGGCGGACGAGTCCCACGAAACGCTAATCTTAAAGCTTAAACTTTAACGTGTTCAAATCGCGCGAAATGCTCACAATTGACAACTTTGTTGCGCAAATGCACGAACGGGAAATACCCTCTACAAGCTGACAACTTTGCAGTGCAAAAGAAGCGCGAGGGCTGGAGTAGCTTCTGGGAGCTCCAGGCTGCCACATTCCTCCAGGCTCAGAACTGGCAACTTTCTAGTACAAAGGTTGTGCGAGTAGATTCTGAATTTGGCAACTTAGTAAGTAGCACGGAGAGTGGCAGGCATGGCAAACAGTGCTGCGAAAATACGTCCCCATCTTGCTGTGCCATGTTTCCTGGGCCGTGGGTGGAACTGCGTTTGTAAATTGCGTCTCTGATGTCGCTGCGCCATTCGGTTTGACGAGGCCTCGGTAGAAACTCGGTTTGCGTGGCTCCGTGCCGTTGGGGGATGAGAAACATGGGTGTGTGTGTGTGTGTTGTCACTGGTGAGCGGGATGACGGGTGGTGTCAGCGAGGCTTGTTGCCACAGTGCTGAGAAGGTGGCACACGGTGCGGCGAAACCGCGTCTGCAGCCTCACCTCCTAAGACATGGACCTCGACCAAACCTGCAAATGAGCTCAGTGTCTATGTTTACCTACACACTCATACATACGCGACATATACTTTTATATACATGCACGCATATATACACTGTTACCTGCCTACATCTATACATGTAATCGGCTGGCAAAACTCATAGCCATAGCTCTTTCCTGACAGCTACCTAGAGCGACCTGTTGTCCAGTTATGTTTTTTCCCAAGGGGAGTTCAACGAGGTGCTTCGATCTGCTGACAAACATGTTCAAGCTGTTTCATGAAATGTGTGAAGCCCGATTTTACCAACCTTAGCACATCTCAGTGGTCTACGGAACCACAGGTGCGGGGTACTCATGTTCTCGTCCGCAGGGGCGCCTCTTGAGCTCAGACTTAGACGGAGTGTTAAAAGGGTGGCACGGACCGCCTAAGCCATGTTTTGATCCTCCTTGTTTGATCTCGTCTTTCCGCTTTCGCACGACGTTCGCAATCTACGCAACTTGGCGGTTTGACACATTGGTGCCGCGGAGCCTTGTACGTTCAGGGCCAGTTTTTCCTTTTTGGTTTGTCCCCTCGAGGCTTCTCAGAGAGATGTCCAAAGATGTTGGTCAGGGATCCTCCTTCAACAGGGTTCCTAGTTGGGATGGCCGACCTGAAACCTTTTTTTCATTACATCACAGAGATCAAATGGCATTTAGCTGGAACGAAATCCTCAGAAAGACCGTATGCAGCAGCAAGATTAGTTCGTCGCATCTTGGAGAGCGATTATCCTTCCCTCAAGTCCTTGGCCTACAAACTGGACCCAGCGGACTTCACCACCGAAGATGCTGTGACTCGTCTGATATCATTTTTGGAGGCTTCGCCAATGAACCGGCAGCCAATTCCGGATGCTGGGCGGCAGTTGTCCGCCTATTACAGGCGACTCAGTAGGAAGCCACAGGAAACCATTCCTCAGTTTTTGGTTAGGGAAGAAACGCTGTATGACTCCATGTGGCGAGCCCTTCAAAGGTTGCTTCGGGAAAAGGAATTGGATTTCGACCAGTATGATTGCTCTCTAGATGAATTGAAAGATTTTTGCGGCATGGCGGACAAGAGTTTCTATGTCCCAGGGGAGTTTGAGCATGAGTCAACTCACGGGGCCTTTTCTCAGGGTTCCGGGAGCGGGAGTGGGAGCACTCATCCATCTCGTTTCGCTGGAAACCGTGAACCAAATGCAGAAGCAGAAGATGAAGACCTGCCACAGCCGCCACTGTCCCGATCGCAGTCCGAATCTCACCACACTATGCCAATCGGTTCAAGTCCTCAGAAACCTTCCAAGCGCCTTGACTTGATTGAGAGGTTGATGCAGAAAGGCTTGATCCCGCTCGCGGCCTTAGACATTATTCGAGGCTGGCTTTTGTTGGAGTGTGCGAGCGCCACTGAACTGGACAAGAGTCTGGTCAAAGCAGCAACGCAAAACAAGCTCGGATACCAGAACATTCGATCAGCCTTGTTGTCACTCCACGAAGACCGTGGTATGCGAGGGATCAACAATCCTCCCAAGGGTTTTGGACGGGGCAAAGGACATATGGCAAACATAGTGGAAGAGTTTGAGGGTGAGGACATGCAGTACCAAGACTATTGGGGCAGTAGTCATGACTATCCTGAGGGTGAATACCTTGAGGATGGTTACTATGGTGAAGAGTTTCAGGAGACCGCAGATGATCCTCAAGCTGAAGAGTCTGAGGTGAATCCAGAATCCATGACCGAGGACCAAGCTTTGCATGTGCTTTCACAGCTTCAAGAAGAAGAGAAAGAGCTGAATGCCATGATGGTTGATGCTCAGCGCAACTTGGAGCAAGCTAGACGTGCAGTCCAAGAAGCAAAGAAGGATCGTGGCTGGAAGAGCTCAGGTTCAAAGGGTTCTCCACCACACGGTTCCCAGAAGGGCGCCAGCACGTTCATGCAGGGCAAGGGACATCGGTCACAGACCAATTTCTTTCAGCAGAAGGGGCATGGGTTTCATGGCAAGGGCGGCTACCACAACCGTCCTTTCGGTTCCTCTGGTTGGCGTCCACCGCAACAGAATCGTTTTGCAGGGCGTTCAAACTTTCAGAATAGGAATCAGATGTCTCAGAGACCTTCCTCTCATGCTGGGATGTTCATGGAGCCTCAAGAGCACCACATGATGACTATGACAGACATGATCCCCGAGGCAGAATTCTCACCAGACCTTTCCTTTTTCCCAGTGAGCCAAGCGGATTCACGTGCTGCCATCCGACCTGAAGAGGCTATCATCGATTCAGGTGCAACGGTGTCAGCCGGTGGCGAGACAGCTGTGAAGAACCTTCTCCACAGTTTGGCCCAATCGCGGCCAGACCTTAGCTTGACAGTCGTCACAGAAGATCGGCCATATTTCCGCTATGGTTCGGGATCATGGGGTCAGGCTAGTTACAAGGTGAAGCTCCATTTTGGTTCCATAACCCTACAACTGTATGCACTTCCTTCACCGGGTGTTCCTGTTCTGTTGGGTATGAGAGAAATGCAACAACTGTGTATGATAGTGAACCTCTCCAATGGTCATGCAGTTGTTTTGGGCGAGATGAGACACCTCAGAATGACTCCCAAGAGACAGATTCTTTTCAGCTTCTTGAAGGACCTTCCCGTTCAACGACAACAACATTCTGCAGCCAGATCTCCGAAAGCCGAATTAAGGACAGACCGAACTCGTTCATCAGCACGTGTGGCACAGCAGTCACAGCAGTTGATGACCCTTTTAGATTTTTCGTTCGAGCCCAATTTTGAAGAACAGCCATGTTTTGTGGTACAAGAATCACAACAGTCGGATGGCATTTTCGCAAACTCCATGTTTGAGCATTTGTGTGTTTCACCAGAGCAGTGGCAATTTTTGCAATCTAGCGCATCTTCAAGCTCAAAGCAAGTGACCTTCGATTTGAGTCAGCCTGCCGAATCTGTGATCCAATATGGCAAACACCGAAGAGTTGGAGAACAAGATTCAGGCGGCAGTGGAGCGCGCTTTGGCCTCAGCTTCGGCGAAAGTGACGCCGAAGGCGAAAGCCAAAAAGGGGCCGAAGGGAGAGCTGGATCCAACTCGGACCATGGGAGTCCATACCCAAGATCCTCGTGCGAGCAAGGACTTTTGGCCATGCAAAGGAAATCACGACCCCAAGCAGTACTCCAACCCTCACGGAGCTTGGCTGGAATGTCAAAAGTGTGCCCTTCGGATGCAGTACACTCCAATGAAGGGAGCATCAGGTCAGAGCACTCACATGGACCTGCCTTCCAATGTCGTCCGGGCCATGGAGCACCTTCGTATGGAGGGATTCAAGGAGAACGATGTCGACTCACGTCTTGTGAAGAAGACGATTCGTTACATCGAGGGCCAAGAGCTCATCAAGGCCAAGAAGCCCGGGAAGACTCACGGCGACTTGGACAAAAGGGAGAAAGAGAAGGGATATCCAGCAGCCAGCGCCTCCAATCCGACTCCGGGGCCGGAGATTCACAACTTGGCCAGCGACGACGATTCGTGGGAACAGCCAACTCCCACGAAGAAGAAGGTCGAGAAGAAGACAGAATCACCGTAGAGAGCTTGAAGGAAGATTCATTTCTCCATCCCTTTGGCAATCACCCCAGTGAGAGCAAAGAAGACATGCAGCACAACGAGCTCACACCGGATGCAGTCCTGAGGGATTTGACAGCTAGTTTGAAGTCTTCAGTTTTTAGCATTGAACAGCAGTTGAGATCGCTTCAAGAGCAACGGTTTAGTTTGTGGGAGATGTGTTGTTCGCCAAATTCGACCTTATCCAATGAAGTGATTCGCAATGGATTGAAAGCTCAAAGATGGACAATCGAAGAGGGTTTTGACCTTGAGAAGCCAGAGTGTGTTGCTGAAGCGATCAATGCACTGAAGAGGGATTGTCCGACAAAAATTTGGGCATCTTTGCGTTGCACTCCTTGGACATCGATACAACACATCAACCAACGGACACCACAACAAGTGAACAATTTGCGGAGAATGCGTTTGAGATCAAGAAAACAACTTCGACACATCTTGGAGATTTTTCGCCAAGCACTGCTCCAGGACTCTGGAACGGACTTCTACTTCGAGTGGCCAAAGAACGCAACGGAAGGCTGGCGACTTCGTGAATTGGAACAATTTGAACAATGGTACAATGCAACTTTTTCCAAACCTCTTTACAGAACAGTGGTCCATGGTTGCATGGTTGGTTTGTTGGATGAAGAGGGCAATCACCTACACAAGCCGTGGCAGATCCTGACAAGCGACCAACACTTCCATATACATGCTGGGATTACATGTGACGGACAACATACACACAAAAGTATTTTGGGTTTGGGAACACATGCAGTTGCAAAAACAGCCTTTTACCCTGTGAAGTTTGCGAAGAGAATTGTTCAGGTTTGGAAGCACGAGCAATTCTCAGCATCAGAGCCCAAGATTTTACAATCACTCCACACGATGGACCAGGCTCAAGATCCTCATCTACACCCTGACCGTGCACTTCAAGCTTTTCAGAATCTGGAAGATGCATATCCGGTCGAACGCAAACGTACACACACTGAAACGCAAGATGGGGAAATGGAGACAGATCAAGCAGCAGAAGACGAAACTCTGGAACAGGACCCAACAGTTTCAAACAGTCAAGGTGGTAGCAGCATACTTCCTGAAGTATCTCATGAAGAACGTGAAAAAGGTAAAGTTCTTTTGCACCGACTTCACAAATCCGCAGGTCATCCTTCAAACCAAAGTCTAGCCCGACTGATTCGAGATCGAAAACTACCTGGATGGCTAGTGGATGAAGCGAAGAAACTGCAATGCACTCAATGTTCTGAGGTACTCCCTGGAAATCAACTAGTTCTTCACCGTTCCATTGGAGAACATCCGAGACCTTGGCAGATGGTGGGCATGGATGTCTTCGAACTACATTTTCCATCACAGAGGGTTAAGGGACGTTTTCTGTTGATGACATGTCTTGCAATGCATTTTACAGCAGTTGCACCACTTTGGATTGGAAAATTTTCACAGACTGGAACGGACTCTGGTGAGAAACTGATTTCCACGTTTTGTGATGTTTGGCTACATCATCGTCCTCGACCAGAATGGGTGGTAGTAGACTCACAGTCAAGCCTCATCAACGGTTATTTCCCTACATTCATGCACACAGCTGGAATCGGTATGTTAGCTTCTCCAGGGGAAGGACATTGGATTCATGGGAAGACGGAAGCTATGGTACGAACCATCAAGCGTACTATGAAACGAATACGACAAGAACATCCTCTACTAGCTCCTTCAATTGTTGGCACACTAGCTTCACATGCAGCAAACCACACTGTTCGTTCTACTGGTTTTCTCCGGTGCAATGGGCCTATGGTTATGACCCCGATGAGTTAGAGAGAAAGAATGACCCGTTGCAAGCGAATGGAGAGAAGCTTTTTGGTCCTAGACATTTCAAAGAATTTCAATCCATGCGTGCTCGAGCAGGTGAACTTTTCCGTGAAGAATCTGCACGTCAAGCTGTGTCTCGACTATGGAATTCTGCTCCTCGACCTTTGATAGATTATCAGGTTGGAGACTTTGTGATGATTTGGCGCACTATGACATTGAAAGCACGAAAACGGGATGAAAACTACAATCCAGAAGCAAGATTTTTTGGACCAGGACGAATAGCATTGATAGAGCCTACAATTTTGGAAGACAAGCGGAAGGCTATCATTTGGGTTCTTTGTGGAACAAAACTGTATAGGTGTGCACGTGAACAACTAAGACCAGCAACTGAACAAGAGACAGTGGTTGAGATTCTGAGATCTGGTGAGATTTTGTCGAAACCTCGTACTGAACTTCTTTCACGACTGAAGAATTTCACAGATGTTTCAAAAGAGCCTTTTTCTCCAGATCATCCTGAATACCAATCAGAGGAGACTGAGCGGAAGAAAGCTCGACTGGACACTGTATCAGCTCTGCGTGCCAGGTGGGAACAATTGGTATCGATTAACCAGAACCGGAGGCAGGAAGGACTTCCTCCATTGATGCAGCTTCCAGCCCAAGTGTTGGAACAAAGTCCAATGATGTATACTTTTGAAGATTCTGATCCACAACATGTTGAATGTTCACCCGGAGTTCAAACAGCAGAAAACACAGTGAGGAACATTCATCTTTTGGATCAAGAGACGCAGAAACTGGTTTTGGAGAGAATCCACTTGCTGGAAGAGGAAGTCAAGATGAAACAAGAGACAGTGCAGCTTCATGAAATGATCACTCAGGAACGCGAAGATGAAGCTCATTTCCTGTCCTTCATCCAGGACGACTTCCAGAGACCCGAGAAGGACCGTCAATGGGTCTTCCAGATTGAGTTCGACGTTTCGGAAGAGATTGCTGATGCTAATCCGTTTTTGTACGTGAAGCGAGTCTTGGAAGGGAACAAAAACGTAGAGATTACCTACAAGCAACTGTCTCCAGAGCATGTTCCTTTGTTTGATGAAGCAAAAGCCAGAGAGGTCGCTGAAGTTTTGGGTTCAATGGCACTTCGCGCAGTACAATCTAAAGAAGAACTGAAAGAAGCTTTGAGCCATCCTGAACGCCATATTCCCATGAGATGGGTCCTTACTTGGAAACCGATTCAACCTCCTGAACCTCCGCCTCCAGGTAAACCAACTTCAGTGATGCCAGACGGTAGTTGTAAAGCTAAAGCTCGGGTAGTACTTCTAGGGTTTAAACATCCAGACCTTGTGAAGAGAAATCCAATCACAGGTCAGCCAGAACTTAAGGCAGCAGCACCGACCATTTCACGCACAGGGAGAAACCTTCTCCTTCAGTGTTTTGCTTTCGATGAACATGAGATTGAATCTGCCGATGCTAAATCTGCATTTTTGCAAGCTGCTAATTGTGAAGAAGATAGGCGCTTGTGGACGAAGGCAGTTCCAGAGATTGCAGTGTCTCTTGGACTGAAACCAGGGCAGTTGATGCGTGTCTTGGGTGCCATTTATGGCCTTACCAATGCTCCTCGCATCTTTTGGCAAGATGTAGATTTGAATTTCCAAAAGCTCGGTGGGATTCCTCATCCCATGGATCGATGCATTTGGGTTTTTCGTGATCCCGAAGGGTCGGTTTTTGCCAGAATTGGTAGTCAAGTAGATGACTTTCTAATGGCAGGAAATCCCAAGAATAAGTTTTGGATTGCTTTGAGAGAAAAGATAAAGGGTATGTATCAATGGAGTCCTTGGAAAAAGGGTGATTTTGTGTATGCCGGATGCCGAATTCGCCAACTCACTTCCTACTCCATCCATGTCTCGCAAGAAGATTTTTGCAACTCTTTGTCTCCTGTGGCAAATCAATCAGACGGCTCTCGCAGTGACAAAGATCCGATGACTCCATCGGAAACTTCGCAAGCTCGAGCGCTTTTGATGAAAGCGCAGTGGAGATCTTTGCAGAGTGCTCCTCAATACGCTGCTCGAATTGGCATAGCTTCTTCCACGTTGTCGGATGGGAAACTGGCAAACTTGAGAGAAGCAAACTCTATCATTCGGGATATGCGTAAGACTGCAAAGGAAGATCTGGTTTTTCACAATTTCAATTTTGGAAGAACGAATAGATTGAAATACACAGATCTTGTTTTCTTGCATTGGGGTGATGCTGGACACAACAACAGACCGACAGGTGGTTCGACCGGCGGGTTTGTTTCTGGAATTTCTTCACCGGAAATCTTGAAGGGCAATGAAACGCCTGTAACCTTGATTGATTGGAGATCCTGGAAACTCCGACGTCCTGCCAGAGGGACGAACTGCTCAGAAGCTCAAGGAATTGCAGAAGCTGAAGACAAAGGCTGGAGAACCAGACTTATGTTTGCAATCCTGTACGGACACACCCTTCGACTTGGGAAAGCAGACACTCTGACTTCCATGTTCACGAGTCTATTGATTATGGACTCTCGCGGGTGTTATGACCTACTGGTGAGCAATGAATCTCTTGCCATGTCAATGTCAGACTCTAAGGCTGCAATAGACCTACTTCATGTCCAGAAAGGAATACAGGATGGTACAAACTGTTTTGCTACGTGGGTGCCTTCAGACCTCAACCTAGCTAATTCTCTCACAAAAGCTTCTATGGATGCATATAGAGAGATGAAACTGTTCCATACCAACAAAAGCTGGATAGTGAAGTTCAACGAAGAGTTCATTTCTGCTCGTAAGATGCAACGACTGCGAACACAAAAGAAGAAAGAAGAGCAGAAACAAGGCCTGCATTTTGCAGATATGCCAGAAGTTTGGATGGATGATGCCTGGACCAACCTTTTTGCCACAGCTTATCTAAGATAAGCGATCACAGATATCTTCTCTTCAACTCCAAAAGCACTGAATCTGTGCTAAGTTGAGAGGAGTTTCATTGGTGTTTCATGAAATGTGTGAAGCCCGATTTTACCAACCTTAGCACATCTCAGTGGTCTACGGAACCACAGGTGCGGGGTACTCATGTTCTCGTCCGCAGGGGCGCCTCTTGAGCTCAGACTTAGACGGAGTGTTAAAAGGGTGGCACGGACCGCCTAAGCCATGTTTTGATCCTCCTTGTTTGATCTCGTCTTTCCGCTTTCGCACGACGTTCGCAATCTACGCAACTTGGCGGTTTGACACACAAGCCACTGAAACCTGATCCAGACATCACTAATCCAGATGTTCATCATATTGGAGTGGTAGTGTAGTCATATTGTTTTAGTCTCCCTAAACAACAACTGGGAACATTAGGACGCACAAGTTCGAGCTCGATTTGGTCAGCTTTGAGCAGCTCCTCCAAGCATCGGAAGGCGTGTCATCTTCACTCTCCTCCTTCTCCTTCTGCACTGTGGGACTGCGCCGTCCCTGGCTTCCAGGAACTCAGGCTTCAGGGCACTCCCTAGTAGCGTCCTTGCTCCTAGTAGCGATGCCCTTTGTTACGTGCAGCGTTACTAGTAGTATGGCCAGGAGCTGCTAGTAGCGTCCTTGCCCCTAGTTTACCTTGCTAAATGATTCTTGATGGGGGTAGATCCCGTCACCCAACCTATCCTCCCCCAAAGAGCTTCAGATCTTCTATCCTTGCCTTGAGGAGCGGCTTCTCATGCACCGCATGGAAAGCATGGCCTGCCGGCTCAAGCCTTCGCCTCAGGTGTCACATACATCACCCAAGAGCGCATTTGCTCTCCATGCCAGGGGGGCGATCGCAGGCAAATGCCGCAAAGGACTTGGGAGTCCTGAAGGATTCACAAGTTTGCCCTGTTGCAATGAACACCTTACCACGAGATGCTACAACTTTTTTGTTGTGCCAGAAAGTAAAGGGGGACGATATTTCTTACCTCCGAATTTGGCCCTTTCATTCCAAGACGGAGTCTTTGAGTTCTCAAATAAGTCGAAATCATACAAAGTAACCATTTAATTTGCTCAGCAAGTGCTCAGCACTTACACCTGGTCAGTATCGCCGGGCGCTGGGAGTGCCAGCATGGCGACGAAATAATGACCATCAGCGGGTAAAGCTAGCTATGTCTCGTATGTGGCCTAAGCAACAAAAAACGAAAACCTGCCAACGCCAAAGGCAAAAGGTTGCATGGTGAAGGTTAGAGGAGCACTACTTCGTTGTACAGTGGACTTCATGTCAAAAATAAAGTCTTTTTGACTGCTCAAAATTGTATTGTCTATGTAAGGCGCAATCAAACATGCCGCACAATGAAACCCACACCGCTCAGTCATCCAATTCTCTGCGATCCAAAATGCTTCATGCCAGAGGACTTGGAGGGGCTTCGGTTTTGGCAAAACCCCATATGTTGTTGTCTTTTTCTACATTGATGACAGTCCGAAATAAGGCTCCCCCAAAGAAGAGGGACTTTGGATGCGTACTGGGGAGGAAGAGAAGCCAAGATCCCGCTGCAGGAAAACAGAGCCATGTGAATCTTAGCAGGCCAACCAGAAACATTGTTCTCGGCAGTGCCTGGTTGGATCCTCAAACGAATGCCGAAAACAGTGAAAAACACGTTGTTACTTTGTTGAAGGGATCTTTTCTAGTGCTGGGAACTGACGGCCTTAAGGAGCACTCTGCAAAACAATGCGTGCGCAGAAAAATGCAATTAGGAGCAAGGACGCTACTAGGGGCTCCTGGCCGTACTACTAAGAACAAGAAGCTACTAGGGGCTCCTGGCATGGCTACTAGGAGCAAGGACGCTACTAGGGAATTTTTATTCTGCAAAACGGCACTTCCTGGAAGACGACTCTTCGCGCGTGGGAAAGACAGAACCTGAAGGAATTCATTCTATTGTGAGCGATCACGCTGGCAGCCCAGCTGGATGCCTTGGTTGTGCTAGTTAGTAGTTACGCGGTTACCCGTGCAGCGACTGCGCGCTAACAATTCTGGCGATTTGGGCTTACTCTGACACGCTGTTTGTGCTGGCTCCACGGAGAACACTGAGACTCATTATGCTGAGTACGCTGACTATACTAGTTAAGCTGGTTGCGCTGACCTCTCTAGTCATCTGGCACTTGGTGTAACCCGTGTCATCGGTGTAACTGATGTAAAAGGTGTTGGCGGTGTAGCCAGTGCATATAGTTAGCGTGAACCTAGTAACTCGTGCAACTGGTGCACAGACAAATTGTGGACACTGATTGTGCTAGCAACCAAGAGCCCTTGCAAGATTCCGAAAGGAAGCCGGAAGAACAAGAAATGAGCTTCGTACAAAGCGGCTCTGTCGAGATTTGTGTGTGCTTCCTGCCACAAACCCAGCTTCTCCAATCTCACTTCGCTCACAATAAATAACTCAGCCCAGCCTACACTGCGGTTTTCGTAAAATAGCTTTGGTGAGTGTACCCATTCATCATCCCTCATGATCTCATGTATTTGTGTTCCACTTGGCCCTAACATGTCACCCCATTTCCCTGCAGCAACCGATGCATACCTTTTGGCGGAACCGATGGTGACCGCAAATGGACTTCAAGTCCACAAGGATCGAGAAAGCAATTGAGTTGCTCAGAAGCTTTTCGGCAAAGGCCACAGAAGAAACTTTTTGCTCCTTCATTTTGCATGGCTACCTTAGACAGGACAAAGATTGGTGAAGGAGAAGGCCTTGCTGCTTCAAACCCCCAAAAGCAATGAAACTCGGCTTCACTGCTGGCGTATTGATTGGTTCGCCGGCTGTGCCTTGGCGCCCAAAGGCCAGCTATACAGTATATGACCAAATGCAGTGTCAACCCCAGAGTTTCCATGGAAGAGTTGCTCACCACATCAATATCAGCCAATCAACATGTTCGAACTAATCACTACATGCTCACTGAATGCTCACTGACTCACAAAAACAACCACTCGAGGATACTCGAGGCCTGACTTCGACTGAGGGCCCCACTGGCAGGGATTGACTCAGAGCTCCTGACTGCATCGCCTGCGCACTGCGCACATACATCAATCACAAGTTAATATGCAAGTCTCCCAACACCAAGAGAAGTCCTCAAAAGCAACAGCAGCTCAACACAGAATCATGCAATGTTCATCAGCAACTCCCGATGCCGGTCTTTTCCCCCGCTAGAAGGGCGGCAACCCCCATTCTTCTGGCCGAAAGTCCTGTGAACACAGCGAAAGAAGCAAATCAACAGGAAGAAAATCCAGGAGGTCCTCCAAGGATAGCAGCTCGCAATGAGCCTTTCCACACAAGCTCCGGCTGAGATTAGCGTCGGGCACATGGCAAACCTGAATCGAAACATGCGCTGCTTCATGAAACAAGATGGAACCCACGAACCCGAATGCAAACACGTTCGAAAAACTACATATGTCCAAATGACACTCTTGTAGGACACTTGTCGGACACTCTTGTGGGACACTCTTGTGGGACACTCTTGCAGGACACTCTTCTGGGACACTCTTGTAGGACACTCTTGTAGGACACTCTTGTGGGTCACTCTTGTAGGAAACTCTTGTGGGACACTCTTGTAGGACACTCTTGTGGGGCACTCTTATAGGACACTCTTGCGGGACACTCTTGTGGGGCACTCTTGCGGGACACTCTTGTGGGACACTCTTGTAGGACACTCTTGTGCGACACTCTTGTGAGACACTCTTGTAGGACACTCTTGTGGGTCACTCTTGTAGGAAACTCTTGTGGGACACTCTTGTAGGACACTCTAGTGGGACACTCTTATAGGACACTCTTGCGGGACACTCTTGTGGAGCACTCTTGTGGGACACTCTTGTGGGACACTCTTGTAGGACACTCTTGTGCGACACTCTTGTGAGACACTCTTGTAGGACACTCTTGTGGGTCACTTGCAGGACACTCTTGTGGGACACTCTTACACGACACTCTTGTGGGACGCTTCTTTGGGTCACTTGCAGGACACTCTTGTGGGACACTCTTGTAGGACACTCTTGTGGGATACTCTTGTGGGTCACTCTTGTAGGAAACTCTGTGGGACACTCTTGTAGGACACTCTTGTGGGACACTCTTACACGACACTTGCGGGACGCTCTTGTGGGACACTCTTGTAGGACACTCTTGTGGGACACTCTTGTAGGACACTCTTGTGGGACACTCTTGTGGGACACTGTTGTGGGCACTTGCAGGACACTCTTGTGGGACACTCTTGTAGGAAACTCTTGTGGGACACTCTTGTAGGCCACTCTTGTGGGACACTCTTGTGGGACACTCTTATAGGACACTCTTGTGGGACACTCTTGTAGGACACTCTTGTAGGACACTCTTGTGGGAAACTCTTGTGGGAAACTCTGAAGGGACACTCTTGTGAGACACTCTCGAGCGACACTCTTGCGGGGCACTCTTGTGGGACACTCTTGTGGGACACTCTTGCGCGACACTCTTGTGGGACACTCTTGTGGGACACTCTTGTAGGACACTCTTGTAGGATACTCTTGTGGGACACTCTTGTAGGAAACTCTTGTGGGACACTCTTGTAGGAAACTCTTGTGGGACACTCTTGTAGGACACTCTTGTAGGACACTCTTGTGGGACACTCTTGTGGGACACTCTTCCAGCTCCCCAGACACTCCGCGTACTAAAGTTGTACTACAAGGTCGCAGTTCTCACCTTCCACCTCCACAGATTGCTCCGCGTACTAAAGTTGTACTACAAAGTCGCCAGTTCTCAGCTTCCAGCTCCACAGATTGCTCCGCGTACTAAGGTTGTACTACCAAGTCACCAGTTCTCATCTTCCAGCTTCGCAGATACTCCGCGTACTAAAGTTGTACTACAAAGTCGCCAGTGCTCGCCTGCATTTCGCGCGATCGACACGCGCGATCTCCGCAGAGGGTTGCGCGGGCACCGGACAAATCGCACTCTCGCCTGCATTTCGCGCACTCGACACGCACGATCTCCGCAGAGGGTGGTGCGCGGGCACCGGACAAATCGCACTCTCGCCTGCATTTCGCGCACTCGACACGCACGATCTCCGCAGAAGGGTGGTGCGCGCGCATGGGACAAATCGCACTCTCGCCTGCATTTCGCGCACTCGACACGCACGATCTCCGCAGAGGGTTGCGCGCGCATGGGACAAATCCCACTCTCGCCTGCATTTCGCACACTCGACACGCACGATCTCCGCAGAGGGTTGCGCGTCAAGCCTTCAGAACGAGCGTTTCGTACGAGACTTCCTCAAAAACTCACACGTCAAAGTCTGCAAAACGAGCGTTTCGTACGAGACTTCCTCCAAAAGTCAAGCGGAAACATCCATCGGAGCACACACATCACGCAGCCGTTTTGCGATTCCAGCCCCTCCAAACAACATCCGCTCACACGCCAATCCCAATGTGACAGCGACATTAACCTCTACCACAACTCACAACCTCACGAATCCCTGCGCCTGCCACGAATCTTTCCGCGTCCACACGTCTAACGCGCACAAAGTACTGCGCCTGCCACGAAATGTCACCTCCGTCACACCTCGCAACCTCACGATTCCCTGCGCCTGCCACGAGAATTGCGCTTCCACGCCTCAAAACCTGCACAAAGTCCCGCGCCTGCCACGAAAAGTGACAATATCATCTCATATGAGCTTCAAGAAAATTTGCACCACACCACACGTTTGGAATGATTTCCACCCATTCTGCGCACACGCCCATCCAGCAAAATCGCCATTTCAGCTGAGACTTGTCACGAAAACCGAGCTTCGATGCCACACCCTGAAACGCAAATCCCAATGGCACGGCCACATCCAACACCCCAAAAACACGACTCTCCAAACGCTAATCCCAATGGAACTGCGCAGCAAACTGCGGATCTCACAAAACGCTGCGCCTGTGCAGCGAAATGCATCGTGTTTCTTGCGCGACATGTCATGGTCCTGCAAATCACAATGTAATAGCGGCGCAAACTGACACGTGACACGTCCATGAAAAGTCACTTGCAAAAGCTTCCCCCAATGGCAGCAAATTTGAGACGCGACGACGACGACAAACGACGAGAGACGACGACAAACGACGAGAGACGACGAGCCGACGCAAGCCATGCAAACATAGCTCCAACCCCCAGACCCCCAACTATAAACGGGAACCCTTCGCTACGCATTCGGGAAAAAGAACAAGGAACTCTTGACTTCACTTTCTGAAGCACAATTTGCCAGAACGCTGAACAAGCACAACACAAATGAGCATTGCTAGGTACCAACCTTGTCACACCCCTTCGTGACACTTTTTGGCTTGCTGTTGGCTTGCGAGTGCTCTTTTTTTCCCTTACGATGCACTTCGTTGCAGTCTTGCAACCAAAAGAAGCACGTAGCCGCTTGGCATGGAGTCATACTTCGCGTTGTCGGGCCGCTAAAACAATACTTGTGTTTTGGAAAGGGTCTCCGTTGTGAACAGCTTCGCTGGCTCTAAACAACCATTGCTGTCGAGGGCGCTCAACCCTGTGTTTTCCAAACATGGACAGGCTCAGCGCTATCATATTACGAAACTTGTCTGACGAGGTCTGAATTTGGCGCGCGTAGTACAGCTCTGTGAAAGGAAGAACCGATCGGGTAGGATCATTTGGGTATGCCGTACGAGAGGCAGGCTCATACACCCTTGCATTTGTGTTCCTGCGATCCACATAAGTGGTGGAAAGCTTTAAATCTTTAGCAGGCCCCGCAAATGGGCGGCATCCACTTTCTTTCGCAAGGCCTGTGTTGAATGTAATGTCTCAAGGCTATATGCGGCTATATAGGAGCTTGCTTTTGATCACTGCATATATAAGTTATAAGGAGTTGCCATTATATATTTGCAGCAGAATCCTTCCCAAACAGGGAAAGTTTATTCCATGTGCGCTTTGTGTCCTGGAGTCCTGTATTTGTTGTGAAACTTCTCTTCTGAGGTCCACTGTGTGGTTCAGGTTATTTCCTAAATAGGTGGCTTCTTCGGCTTTGACAAGGGGTGTCTCGTCTCGAAAATGGATGTTGGCGCCACGATTCATATGAATGGATTGGCACTTGGCCCGGTTGATACGCAATCCGTGGTTTTCCGAACAATCCTTGATATGTTTCAAGAGTTCGTTGACACCTCGTGGCTTCGTGGAAAACAAAATTGTGTCGTCTGCGTAAAAAACTGCATCGAATCGCACCCCTGGAATCCTCTAGATGTCCTCTACACAAGTCTATTGCCCGTGCTCTATTCAGTCTAGATCCACTTTTACGAGACTTTCACAAGCTTTCATAGAGAGGGAGTGAACTGAAGAACAGCATTTGCGCGCTTTTGCGAAGCTAACTTTTTGTGAATCTTTCGTGCCCCTCTCGTGACTGTGTGTTTGCTGGCAAAAGCATCTTGCTTAAGCCTCCCCTTTAAAGTGGTACCTGGGAGGTGTTTTTTGTGGGGAACTCCAGAATTGCAATATGTAGCTGGCCAGTAGAAACGGAGATAGTTTTTGCCTCACGCTGGTTGAGTTCAGCCCAACTTACTTTGAGACCGGCCTTGAGGCGCAGCTTCATCACGGAATTCAGATACATACAAGTCACACAAGTCCCCGTACATGCAAAAGCAGGTTTGCGGCTGGCAGACTCAAGATGCTACATTTGCAGTGACCAACCGGATCTTCTGCGCTTTCTTCTTAAAGGATCCATGACAACAGTCCTCATCCTGATCTCCGATTGTGTTTTGTCCAATGACAACCCAAATCTTGATCCAAACCTTGCCCCAGAAATCCGCCTGCATTCTGGCTGCTAGGCCAGCTTCAACACCACTTGGCGCATCCTGCCAAGGTCAAGTGCTCTCTCAAGATTGGCCCGGGCCTTTTTTGTGAAAAGCCTCTTGGAATGGGAAGGTAGCTTGGGAGGTCTGAATATCAATTTGTCCATTCGCCAGAGTTACAGCAATTTTAGACAAGTTTAGCTCCACAAATGAGTGCAATAATGCAACTGAAAAATTGTGCAACATGAAACTGCAGAACGTGCCCCTGGGACTATCAAGTCCTCAAAGACCAGCACCTGCTGTTCTGGTGCTGCCGGAGTAAACAAACTGGCAGCATGGGTGAAGATCTCCGGATTTGGCTTGGACTTTGATACCTCACAGACTCTGCAAGAATCTGCAAGTCTGTCCAAGTCTGTCATGTTTCACTTCCTCTGTCTTCCTGTAATACGTCTCAACGCAGGTCATCAACAAACACCTTGGCACCTGATCGCCCGTGACGATGTGGTTCATCAACGCAAAGAGCTCTTTGTGCAGGGAAGTCTTCAGATCAAAGTGGCGACGATGGGATGAGGTCGCCACCGCCATGGGAATCCCATGCTTGTGAAGATGTCGCACCAGCCGCTCTACACCAGGGAGAAGAGCCGCTTTGGCGAAGAGCACATCCAGCCTGGAAAACACTAGCAACACAATTGATTTGGTAAGAGATCAGTGTCACTGTCAATACATGATGAAGTTGCCTCGACTTGTCTGCTCATTGAAGAAGAGTGTACGTGCACCAAGCCCGTCCTCCTTTCTCGCTCTTCCAAGAAAGCTTGCGCTGTGATTTCGCTGCTGAGACCCAGCTCGTCGATGCAAAGCTGACAAGCATCCAAGGCCTCGAGGCGGCTGCACAAAGACTAACAAGAAGAAAAAAAACAGTATATAGTGATGGCCTCCAACCTAATAGCGATGGCCTCCAACCTACTAGCAATGGCCTCCAAGCCCAACAAACTTCACAAAGCCCACTCTGCCACTCAAGCTCTTCAGTTTTCTGGCAAAACGCAAAAGGACTCTGTCCTTGTCAAAGCACGAAGCTTCCTCAATTTAAGAGGTTTCAGGCTCCCCACAATCACCCGAATCGTGCCCTTCAGTCACAGCTTTGCTGTGGGCTGCACTAGTTTGCAATCTGAAAACTGTCATTAGCTTGTTAACTATGCTCTCTCAAAAGCATCCCACTTATCCTGATCAACCCCTTTGAGAATGGCTGGAACCATGCCAGAGATGATCTTCTCCATGTCAGAACAGCTGGCAGGTCTAGTGGTGTAGGTGAACTTGGAAAAAGAGCGGCTGTCGCGATCTGCGGACCGCAAATCTTCACTCACTAGCTTCACCACAAAGGGGCCTGCTGTGGCTCCGGGATCCGCCTGCTTGCTCACAAAGGCAAATAGAGCCACGCGCACTTGACCGCCATTGGACACCAGAATCAGATACTTGGGCTGCAAGATCCGTGGCGGAACTTTGTGTCTCATTACGAAATCAAAGCCTGGACTGGCACTGATGAAGTAGATGATGCGATCAACCACTGTCCACTGTGAGGTCATACCAAGATCAATGGCCCCTGGGATTCGGCCCAGTTCCTGTTGTAGGAACCTGAATCACAAAAGATGCACAATTGCACCACCCAAAAGTTTTATACAATTTGATACTTCCAAGGGCCGGACCACTTCAGTTTGTTGTAGCAAACCTGGCAGAAATAGCAAGCAGCTTTGGAGAACAGGAGGAAAGAACGGAGGAATGGTGTAAATCCAAAAACAGAAAGAGAAAAAGCATGAAAAGGAATAAAAAATATTATGTAGTATACAAAGAGACAAGTTGGAAACAAGCTTGAACAACCCGACCGTCTCTCCGCCTTCTCCGCGACCACCGTGTCTCCGCCGTCCAGGCCCATGCCCATGGGGAGGTCGACAGGCAACGGCACACCCGGTTGTCGGCTGGCAACAGTGAAGATCCAAATGTCCTCGGCACAAAAGGCCTCTTTTAGAGAGGACCCCTTTCACGTGGCCCTATCAAGGCGAACCAAACACCTTCATTTTGGCAGGTCTTTTTCTTCCCTGGTCTTGTCCAGCGATCTTGCAAGAATCATTGGTGAGCGTATTTGATTTCTGTCGCACTAAAACACGATAAAGCTTCCCTCGGCTGATTGTGTCAAGATTGAAGATCATCATTAAGAACATCGGTGTGTATAAAGGTTAACTCATTCCTTCCAAGCTCGGTATGCATCACACTCTGGGTTCCCAAGCGCGTTTCGTGGCCACGATGCGGCAGAAATCTCGCCGGCGTTCAGCCACGGAGACAGAATTGGCTGGATCCTCAACAAAGAAAAACGACATGAAGGTTCATCCAAGCAGCCCTGGATACAAGGTGTAAAAAGGACTGGAGACCAACGTCAGGCGTCACCCAAGTATGTGATGGCGACGCTAGAAGGAAACCAACTAGAAGAGCTCAACGGGGAGCCCCTATGAGGGTGGTGAGGCTGCCTGACCGAAGAAAAACACTTAAACACTAATCAGTGGAACCTCAAGTTTTAACATAAGAAATGTGGAAGTATCCTCCTCAATAGCCACTTTTGAGTCTTTCAGGAAACTGCTGAAACTTGGAGAAGGTGCTCAAGGCACATTGGACGTTGAAACTGACTTCGAGAACTCCGCAAGCAGCACACAAGACATAAGTGTCCACAGCTTTACGGGACTGCAAATTCAACAAGCTGACAGCGTCGGCACCCACATCAAAGAAAGGCACTTTTTTGAAACAGTGGGGGGTCTAAGTGGGATGAACATGGCCAGACACATTCCAAGAACTAGAAGTTGTAGATTATATATCTCTATATTTATATGTATGCAATACTCGAGACAACTTGGAACACCTACTTTCAACGAGAATGTGTTTGAGGCGGGATAGATCTGATAGGTTGTGCCTCTGATTTTCTGTCTGAACAGGTGTCTGGCAAACTCTTACTGATCGCAGTTGGAGAAATGATTGATGTCAAAACTGCAGCCTTGAATTTAAAACAAACAGGCAGCGTCCGCCGCTCTTTTCCTCTCAAAGCTCTGTCCTCGTGTTCAAACGAACCTCTGGGCCGCAGCTTCCCTGGAAGTGACCGCCCAGAACAGAAGAAGACGACGACAGCCAACAACGGCACTACCAGAAGCACGGCAAGCTGCACCTGAGCAACAGTACAGCAAACAACAGCAAACATGTATGTTTACCAGGACAACTCAGCCTCTTTCCCTTATTCAGGTCTCTTGTACACAAGCAAAACAGTTACAAACAAAAACAACTGCGCAATTCCTCACAATTTGTAGAAGTGTTTCATCCATGCTCGGTGTTCTGATTGGATCACAGTGATACTGTAAGTACATAAAGAAGAACAAAAAGCTGTTCAACTAGCTTTTCAGTTCATTCTTTGTTTGTATTCCGCCCACCTGGCTCTGAGTGTCCAAAGTCGCCAAGGCTTCGATACTGAAGCCGCTGGTCATGGGCCTCTGGTATACACAAGTCATTCGGAACTTTTGGAACTTGAAACGAAAAAGAGAAAGACTTGGAACACCAAAGACTTTTCGCCGCAAAAGCCCTCTTTCTGAAGCTTCTCAGCTCGTGAACCAGGCCTGCTGAAGGTCAGCTGGAAGAGGTCACGTTAGCGCAGATCGCGGGTCGATAAGTTGAGAATCTACTGTGAGAGCTGCTAAAGTCCTACATGTTCTCCTCTTCTGTTAGTCCCTCAAAGGAGGGAAAAGTCAACAAAACGACCGGATCTGTCCAGTTCTCATCTTCCAGCTACAGTCACTCTACATCTTCATCTAGTAGTGTTTTTGATAACTTTTGCCGATCAACCAGCTTTTGGGATGGTGTTACTTGACGCTCTACGCAAAGAGCATCACAAACCAACGGTTTCGAGCCACGTGGCATCTTCGTCGCCAAACTTTTGACTTTAAAGGTTTATGAGTCCCTTCCAGTCTCTCTGCTCTTTGCTTGTTCAACCAAATCACAGCTTTCGCATGCTCTCTCATATGCTCTCTAAGATTGCCTTTTTGCCCATCATCTTGGCTTTCAGGTCCCAGGTAAATTTCCTCAGCCAAGCACCAAGCCTGCCCTCACAGCCCCTGGTGACCTGGCTCGTAACAGGCCCCCAGCCTGTTCCACTTGTCCAGAATTGCCTGTTGGGCAACAGAATATGCACCTCATGTGGTAAGCAGCTCACCAGAGAATGTACCAATCACTTTCCCTGTGGCCTTCACAAGGCTCCAAGGGCACAACTTTCCGTGTCCAACAGTAGGCCATCCATGTCGAAAACCACATGCGTTACAGCCTCACAATGCACTGGGTGCCACTGAGTAGGGTGCATTCGGATCATGGTGGCAAACACCCATCGGTCCCCAATATCCCTTTAGCAAAGTTGCTGGAGCTTGTGCACGATGCAAAAGCTGCCGAAGTGGCTCTACAGGAAGACCCTGTACTGAATCCAGTGTGCCCTGGCAGAGCGGTCCGGGATGGCTTGGAACACGGTACGGCCTGCTACCAAACCTGTTCAAATGCTATTCCCGACATGGAAAAGACAAACCCACATCTAATCTTTCGTCAAAGAGCAGCAGGATCTGTCAAAGCCGGCCATCTGTCCAAACAAAATACAAGGCTATTGATATCCCCATGCAACATAACCAAATATCATTGGTGCCTCTACTCTTTGTCGGTATGGCTGCAGGCTCTCATCTTCCACCTAAATGAGGAAAAAAACAGAAGGGTAGGAAAACAACAACAACAACAGCAACAACAGCGAAGTAGCAGCAACAGGAATGCTGTCAGCAGCCACTGCTTGGGCCAAAGAACTGCCAGCTCTAAGCACGCAACCACCACGCCACCAGAACATGTGAATAGTTCGCCCTTTATGATGAGAGAGTCGATGACCTGCAAAAAAAAGAGGCGTGTTCAGAGAACTGAAATGACGGCTACAGTATGGTTCAAGACTCAAGACTTCAGTGGATTAAAGGAATCAATCCAGTCCAGCAACACCAACACGGAAGCCCCTATATACCTTACTGCATCTCGCTGTGCTGTTGTTCAGTCCGTGGGTTTTGACCTTTGTCCAAAGCAAGAACTCCCACCTCATCTGGAAATTCGTTCCACTGGACCTTCGATGAATTCAGGGAGGAGATGCGCCTGGAGGAGTGAAGGTTCCAGCTTGAGAGGGTGGAGTAGGTCGATTTGTCGGTTCAGTTGGTTCCGTTCCTCCGTTCAGAAAGAGCCTTCCCGTAGCAGTGTTGTGCACTACCATTCCGTTGATGAAAGTGGCCGGGCTTCCTTGCCTGCATCAGGGGCCAAGTCACCCACAAGAGTGGGCTTGCCTAATTCAGCATGAGAAACCAATAGAAATTTGCACCAGGAGGACCAAAAGCAAAGGGGACTATATGACAAGGGCAGGGACCAGAGCAATTTTATACAGTAGCAGGGTTTCAGGGCGGAGAGTTGCAAGCAAAACCTGAAACCAGAGTAGAGATTCCAAGGCTCGAAGGGGTTCAAGCGAAAAGTCGAGGTCAAGGCCTAGTTCCATGGTTCCAGGCGAGAAATTCCAAGAAAGCCTGGCTCCAGAGTTCCGGTGGCCATCAGGGCCTGCCCCTACAGCTTTCAGCTATCTGGGGGACAAGGTCACCCAACACCTCCCCAGCTCACTCATGCAAGCTTCACCTTTCCGGCAGGTTCTTCTTTCACCAAATTGCAGCGACCTATGACATGGCCGGCCTGTAGGACTCCAGAAACTCACGAGCCTGGCAGGCTATAAGGGTGACACAACAGCCTCGTGTGAAGTGTGACGGGCCTCTTTTTCGTTCTCGGGCTTCTCTCGGACACCTCCATCGCAGCTCACCACCTCTCAAACATGTTCCCTAGTCTAAACAACTAGATTTCTGTCCAGCCTGGTCCATGCAAATCAGCAGAACCTCTTTTTGCAGTTTGGGGAGCAAGGCATCAGCCTGCGCTGATCAACTCCTATCGAACTGATCAGAAGTGATCGAGAACTGAGCAACTGAGCAATGGCTACTCAATTCGATTCCAATCAATCCCTGCCTTGGCTCGGGCTATGGCTAAACACATGTCTTCAGGTCGGGTCGCGCGGATGGCCTCGCGTGTCTTCAAATCGTTCGTGTTTCTGCAACTTTTTGAACTCTGACCCCAAACCTTCTCATCGATATCTGGTGACATGAAATCACTCTCCAGCTCCGGGAATTCACGCCTTGAGAGCCATGTGGAGGAAAAAGACATGGCCATGGGCGTGAATGATTCAGGGCGTCTTGTTCATCCTTTTTCTATGATTTTGTTACTAGTAGCGAACATTGTTCCTAGTAGTAAGGCCAGGAGCCCCTAGTGCCCTTTGTTACTAGTAGCTTCTTGTTCCCAGCATCTTACATCCTTTTCTATGGAGTCTTTAGTAGCTCATGCTGTACAAGCTCCTCGGACAAGTCCGGCCTAAAGACTTCGCGGCGCCATTTGCTGGAGCTTCCAAGGACCAAAGGCAACTGCGGCCTGGATCGCTTCCTGAAGCTCACAGAGCGGCTCACACCCGCTGATGGCTTTTGTGGCTTCTATGGCTTCTCAAGGTTTTGCGGATAAGTGGGGATTCTTCACCTTGCTTGTAGTTTCTTTCTGATAGCTGCAATATGCTGCATTCAACAGGAGACAATCATGTCCCCTTTGTCATCCCACTGTAACCTCAAATCAGTTTGGCTGACACTCAATGGCATCCTTTTGACAAGTGTCATTGCAGCCTCGCCGATTCTGGAGGGCTTGTCACATCCAAAGTGGGATCAAGCAAGAGCACATGAAATCAGAGAGGCATCTAGGCGTTGCCAACAAGGATTTCGTCTACAGTGCTTTAAAGAGACACCAGGATTTGGTTCCATGTGTGGTCAGCACGGAGTTGGATCTCTTGCGAGTTGATCTGAGCTTTTCTCTTGCTTGGCTTGAGCAGCATGACGACACTGCAGTCAGGACTTAAATCGACTCGATCAAGCATTCCGGGCTTCTCTGAGGTTCTTGAATGAGCCTGCTCGAACTCCTCGCGTGAGAGAGCTCCACTGCCATCTTTGTCAAGTCTGCTGAACCAATCTCCGCCTGATACCTGACAATGTAGATGCTGAGAAATGCTGTGCACGCTTTGAATTCCAAAACGGAAAACCGAGCAGGAATCTGTAAGCCATGCACTGCCCCACTCCCCGAAGCATATATTCTCTGCGTCCCGGTAGTGAAGCCAGCAGATGCTGGTGCTTGTGGAGGAGTGGAAGCACCTTGATACCTGCGGCCCCCCCAGCCCTTCCAAGAGATTGTTCAAAAAAACTATGCAAGAAATTCAGCAAAGAGGTTCGCACGTTATCACACCACTCCCTGGCAATCTGCAAGTTCTGATGCAGTTCGAAAAACTACATATGTCCAAATGACACTCTTGTAGGACACTCTTGTGGGGCACTCTTCTGGGACACTCTTGAGTGGAGCAGTTGTTTTGCCGCAAGAAGGATGCTGAGGCTGAAGCGGCGCAGATTGCCCTAGTCAGCCCTTTTGCGCGGCGGGTGCCACAGAGACCGCGGCAGGGTATGCGAGGAATCACGTCTTTCCCGATTCCCCGGAGCGCAATGAACCTTCTCTCGATGAGATGAGCCCAGAAGCACTGCAAAACCTCTGGCGATCTGCACGCAGCGACGCTGAGGAATGCGAAGAGCGGCTCATTGCATATCTCAAGCAGGAGCACAAGCAGACCGTCGAGAGGACCGAGCAACTTGGGATGGAGATTAAGAACCAGGATCGTATTGTGAAGGATACGAAGGCCCAAATCAATGAACTGAGAAGCAGGCAACCAGTTGCGCAAGCTGCGATCCAAAGGCTCAAGCAGGACAAAGAAGCCTTAGAACGAGACCTGGAGAGGAGCAACGCAAGCGCTGCAAGACAGAATCGAGAGGCACATCTTCCACCATGCATTCGCATTGTGAATAGACATTTGGAGGGAGATCCCGGCTACATGAGCGTCCAAAAAGATGTCATGGTGGTGGCCACGCACTTGGAGACACTCTCTTGTGAGACACTCTTGTAGGACACTCTTGTGGGTCACTCTGAAAAACACTCTTGTGGGACACTCTTGTAGGACACTCTTGTAGGACACTCTTGTGGGACACTCTTGTGGGCCACTCTTGTGTGACACTCTTCTAGGAAACTCTTGTGGGACACTCTTGTGGGACACTCTTATAGGACACTCTTGTGGGACACTCTTGTGGGACACTCTTGTAGGACACTCTTGTGGGACACTCTTGTGAGACACTCTTGTAGGAGGACACTCTTGTGGGTCACTTGCAGGACACTCTTGTGGGACACTCCTACATGACACTCTTGTAGGACACTCTTGTGGGACACTCTTGTAGGACACTCTTGTGGGACACTCTTGTAGGACACTCTTGTGGGACACTCTTGTGGGACACTCTTGTGGGACACTCTTGTAGGACACTCTTGTGGGATACTCTTGTCGGACACTCTTAAGGGACACTCTTGTGAGACACTCTTGAGCGACACTGTTGCGGGACACTCTTGCGGGACACTCTTGTGGGACACTCTTGTGGGACACTCGTGTAGGACACTCTTGTGGGACAGTCTTGTAGGACACTCTTAAGGGACACTCTTGTGAGACACTCTTGTGGGACACTGTTGCGCGACACTCTTGTGGGACACTCTTGTGTGACACTCTTCCAGCTCCCCCAGATACTCCGCGTACTAAAGTTGTACTACAAGGTCGCCAGTTCTCAGCTTCCAGCTCCACAGATTGCTCCGCGTACTAAAGTTGTACTACAAAGTCACCAGTTCTCAGCTTCCAGCTCCACAGATTGCTCCGCGTACTAAAGTTGTGCTACCAAGTCACCAGCTCTCATCTTCCAGCTCCCTAGATACTCCGCGTACTAAAGTTGTACTACGAAGTCGCCACTGCTCATCTTCCAGCTCCCCACATACTCCGCGTACTAAAGTTGTACTACCAAGTCGCCAGTTCTCATCTTTCAGCTCCCCAGATACTCCGCGTACTAAAGTTGTACTACAAAGTCGCCAGGTCTCATCTTCCAGCTCTCCCCAGATGATCCGCGTACTAAAGTTGTACTACAAAGTCGCCAGTTCTCATCTTCCAGCTCCCCAGATACCCCGCGTACTCAACGCACTCTCGCCTGCATTTCGCGCACTCGACACGCACGATCTCCGCAGAGGGTTGCGCGCGCATGGGACAAATCGCACTCTCGCCTGCATTTCGCACTCGACACGCACGATCTCCGCAGAGGGTTGCGCGTCAAGTTTCCAAAACAAGCGTTTCGTACGAGACTTCCTCAAAAACTCACACGTCAAAGTCTGCAAAACGAGCGTTTCGTACGAGACTTCCTCCAAACGTCAAGCGGAAACACCCATCGGAGCACACACATCACGCAGCCCTGCCAAGCAGTTTCGCGATTCCAGCCCTCCAATCAACATCCGCTCACACGCCAATCCCAATGCGACAGCGACATTCACCTCTACCACAACTCACAACCTCACGATTCCCTGCGCCTGCCATGAATCTTTCCGCGTCCACACGTCTAACGCGCACAAAGTGCTGCGCCTGCCACGAAATGTCACCTCCGTCACACCTCGCAACCTCACGATTCCCTGCGCCTGCCACAAGAATCGCACTTCCACGCCTCAAAGCCCGCACAAAGCCCTGCGCCTGCCACGAAAAGTGACAATATCATCTCATGTGAGTGCTTCAACAAAATTTGCACCACACCACACGTTTGGAATGATTTCGACCCGTTCTGAGCACACTCCCATCCACCAAACTCGCCATTTCAGCTGAAACTTGTCACGAAAACCGAGCTTCGATGCCACACCCTGAAACGCAAATCCCAATGGCACGGCCACATCCAACACCCCAAAAACACGACTCTCCAAACGCTAATCCCAATGGAACTGCGCAGCAATCTGCGGATCTCACAAAACGCTGCGCCTGTGCAGCGAAATGCATCACGTTTCTTGCGCGACATGTCATGGTCCTGCAAATCACAATGGAATAGCGGCGCAAACTGACACGTGACACGTCCATGAACAATCACTTGCAAAAGCTTCCCCCAATGGCAGCGAATTTGAGACGCGACGACGACGACAAACGACGACAGACGACGAGAGACGACGAGAGACGACGAGACGACGCAAGCCATGCAAACATAGCTCCAACCCCCAGACCCCCAACTATAAACGGGAACCCTTCGCTGCGCATTCGGGAAAAACATTACATATTTCAAGTGCAGTGCAAATTCAAGGTCGTCGAAAGCT
>CAXAMN010025395.1:482184-500757 GCA_963970005.1 Durusdinium trenchii | reverse complement strand
TTTTGACAACTGGGAAAGTCCACGGCCGAGATCTTATTTTGATGACACTTTTCGAGCAATACGCCAAAATTACATCCACCAACACGATGATGACATTTGCACTGATTCTTGTGATTTGGCCTCTTGCGATCAAATCCTTGACTCCAGTCCAGAGTTGGTATTGGGACAAGCTTTCAACAGCCAGTCTCAATTTCATACCTGTTTGAAGCCATATGCTTGTCGAACAGCGGATACAGACATATTACCTTCTCTCCAGATTGACTCGTACTTCCACGCTACTCAGTGCGGTATTCGTCCATCAGATAAAGTTTTGATCTATAATTTCCGAGCACATCGGGCACGGATGGCGAGCCTTACACAGAATACGATCTGCAAACAACGTCCACTATATGTGACTACCTCTAGCGGGGCTGTACCCGACTACCATCCGCATATCACGAATTACAGTACTTTATTGGTGAGCCTAACCAGGCAGGCGCCTTTGTACAGACCGAACGATTCAGCTCTGGCTCATGACGTCCTGGACCCAGATTTGCTACAACCACCACAACGTGATACCATCTATCGTGGGGCTGTACCCGTTTCCAACAACATTGTTCAGGCTGGTTCTACTGTATTTGATGAGCAAGATACACGACTCATTCGTTCTGCCAGTCTGTGGCCATCCAATACGGTCCCTACTTCGAGTGCCGAATCAAGATCGTATATTCAGTTTCCCTCCAACATTGAAGATATTCTACCAGTCGTGGATCAAGAGATCATGATTCAATCTCCACACCATTTTACCACATCCAGTGGGACTGTACCCATCAACAACCATGGTGAGATCCACATCTATGACCAACCGATCCTTGATGATATCTCAAGTTATTTTTCTCATCGAGATCCTCTACTCCAAAATGTTTCCTTTACATCAGTCCGTGACAAGACAGTGACTGAATGGGATGCCTTACCTAGCACCAGATTGCAGGAGGTTTACATCAGCACACCTTTAAAAGGTGTTTGTCGACAACTACTGCAACCAGATCATCGGAACATCGATGAGTTTGTGACTATGGATCACTCATCCCGTCTCTCACTGTCCAATTCAACCACTCAACTGTGGTCCAAGCCCTTCGAGTCAAATACACACTCCGATCTTGCTACAGACTTCTCAAGGACAACTGCTAGCCGTGATCACACGTGGGGCAACTTCGAGTTTCGAGGTTGGAGCCAAGCAGTCTATACAGGAGGACATCCCGCTTGGGGGCGTTGCCAAATTATTCACATGGCACCTAACCCACCTTTCGCAGAACGATGTGCAGCTGCATTGCAAGACAATGGGTGGTTAGCATCCGATGAAGCACTTTGGTTCTTACGCAAGCTGAAGGATTGGAGAACTGATATTAACATTTGCCCGATCATTCAATGGAGTCCCAGTCGAGATCTCCGTCATCTTATGGCTGCAGAGGATCAACTACAGTTCACCAACCATCGTTTGAACATTTTGTTGTTCCTGGTGGAAGCTCACTGGTGTGCAGTTGAAGTTGATCGTCGGACAGACCCAGTCCATGTGGTGCTTATTCAATGGCCATCAGAGCATCATACAACGGCGGTCTTAGAACTGTCACGTACTTTGCAAATTCCACCTCACCATATGCTGGTCACTTTCGACTCCAACCACGAAGTTCTGACCATGTGCGGCTGGACAATACTATTTCGATGGTACCATAATTTTGCCATGCAGACCTGCCTTCAGCCTATGATTCATGTAACCAATCAGCATCAAGCTCAATTCGATCGAGTGATCTTGCGATCCCAACAACATTGGCGTCGCACAAATGCTACACCTGATCTCCTTCGGTTCGCTGTTGAATGCCGTAGCGCTTTTATGTCAGAATATGCAAGCAATCAACCAGACTCTCGCTTGCCACGAGGAGTGGATACTGTGATGTTCGTAGGTCCGCAAGAGGAATACGTGCAAGAAATTTGCCAAGTTCCTAGACCGCCCACAAATCGAGAAAGGGAAATTAACTACCTCCGAACCATGCTCATACAGCCAGCATGGATGACAAATTTCGAGGTCGAACTCGTATTGCGGACAGTTCGTATGCAGGTTCTTGACAGATATCTCCCATGCCCTTTGCACTTCGATACAGCCAAAGAAAGTTTTGAATCCTTGTCAGGCGATCTTCCAAGTGTGGCCGGCTATACCAAGGTTCTGTTTTTCATTACCTTCAATTATCACTGGATATCTATTTCCGGCCTTAAGCATCAACATCGCTGGATGCTGACTGCAGCCGTGCCGGCTCCTGAAGATCCTCACCTAGCTCCCTTGTTTCGTGCAGTTGCAGCATTACTCGAAACGTCTCCTGACCGGATTCATGTTCAAGCTACCGCTACACAGTCACACCAGCACCTCTGCGGATGGATACTTCTACATTCTCTCCAAGAGCACTGTGAGGTGTCCTTGACCCATGACACCACCACGCTCCTACAAAGAATTGCAGTCATGCCTAACTCCCGGATCAAGAATCTACTTTTCGAAGAGGCCTTGAGCACATGGACCCGACATGCACCAAATCAGGATGTTGTCGTTTTTGCTACACAAGTGAGGACCTTCTTCCTCGCACACATGGATATGTGGGACTCTCAAGCAACTATCCACTTCGGTGGTATGTTTCCTCAGCCCGCTATGACACCAGCACGTGCGTCGTGGAACACAGTTTCTTTGCCGACTAAGGCGAAACTCCTCCAGAAAATTCGTGGGCACGTCCAGCGACCGTATGTGTGTCCATGCATCCAACGTGTTACGGCCTACATCATCATTGACCGATTGCTAGATTCCGATGCCAATTGTGCTTTGTATGGTGCATTTATCAAGCCATCCCCTCTGAAATGGGCAACTCATTTTTGTGGGGAAAGAGTATCACATGCCATTTGTACGCATGATCAGATTACTGAAGTTGTCATTCAAGTTCCAAAGCGATATGCAGAACTGATACCGTTACATGTCGAAGCAATTGTCTACCAAGGCCAGGTACATTTCCAATCATCTCAAGCCATAATTTCCATTATGGACTTAGAATCTGGAATTCGAGTTTTTCGTACCGGTCGTAACCATCCCACCACCAACTTTGACATGGGCGAGTTTTGTTCAGGAGCATTTAGCGGATGGACGCAAGCGACTAAGATTCTGGAAACTATGGGGTACACCACGGCTACCAAATTTGCAATCGACCACGACCATTGCGTTGCCACCTGGTACTCCAGGAATTACACAGCTGACGCGATGGCGGCTAAGCCTGAAGATGTGTTTCAATTGCGTGATGAGTGTTTTTACTATCGTGAACTACCCATTACGTTTCAGACTGATTTAGCACTGGGCTGGTATCTCATTTTCTGTGAACCTATCGAAATCGCAACTGCGTCACCCCCATGTCCGGCTTTCTCTAGTGCAAGTACAGCTGCAGGTCTTGAGAAGGCAGAGGGACAAGTGATTATAGATACTTTGCTGAAAGTGATGCTGTTGCAACCGAAAGTGCTTGTCCTGGAAGAAGTCGCTAATTTACGGACACACGCACACTTCCCTTTAGTTCTGGAGCTCCTCAATTGGGGCAATTTTCAAGTTGCATGGCAAGAAGTCCTTAACCTTGAAGAATGGCTTCCGCAATCCAGACCAAGACTTATTCTGATTGCCATTCGACGATGTGCATATGGTCTTAAGCATTTTGCATGCCAACCATGGCCATCAAATCCTCTTGGACCGACTTCTTTGCGAAATTGCCATTGCCTCCTTCGAGACACAGCTACCATCGAACTTATGTCGGCACCTTTGGATTGTGACATTGCAAAGCTCTACCTTGATCCATCCAAAGTCCCAGGAACTGCCCCAAGAACCTTTCAGGACGCAGTTCGTTTCCGTTTACGCACTGAGCAAGATCGTGTACAGTGTCTCATGACAAGTTACGCGTTTGGGCACGAATTTGATGCAACGTCAGCCACACCAAAGGGTATCTTTGGTAACCTCATCAGACATAATGGATGCATCCGCTTCCTCGTGGGACCTGAGCTGCTATGGTTGCAAGGACTTTCGGTCCCTTGGAAAGGTCCAATCCATCCACGTTTACTGAATCATATCGTCGGCAACGCCATCAGCATACCACATGCACTCTTAGGACTTCTCAATGCACTGTGTCATTTCTCTCATCTTGAACTGGATACATTTCCTCACGAACTATTTCGAGTGGCGATGCAATCCCGCCTTCATGCAGTAAACTCAGATTGCCTTGTGGATCCTAATACGGGCACTTTCTCTGTTGCGCCGAAAGAAGTCCCAGCTACACTGCCGTGGGATGCCTGGGAGGACTCCCAGCCACCCTTAACTCAAGTTGACTTGCTTCAAGGCAATCGACAAAGATCGATTTGCGTACAGCCAGGTTTGCCGATTTTGCCCATCTTTCGATCCTTGTTTAAGTCGCACACCATCGAGCACATCTATTGGCTTCCTTTCAATCAAGTAGGTGTGGCATTACCTCTGGTTGATACGGATACATTTTGTGGTGGCCGGATGACGTTCTCCTTACCAGATTCCTATCGCTTATGTATCCAGGAGACATCCTTCCAAGAGATGGCAACAGAGTGGACAACCATCTTTCTGCCAGATCGTTTGGTTATTTGCCAAGTGTCAGCCTCTACCACGATCTCTGACCTTACATCATTCGTTTCCCATGAGCGGTCCATGCCATATCAGTTGTGCAATCATACGCTAAAAAGCTGGAACTCCACGGCTCGTCCACCACAGGCCATTATCGCCCGTTGTGTCGAAGCCTTTGTGCCTTATGTGGAACAACATTTTCAGGGCACTTTTGTCGATATGGGGGATTGGCTTCAAGTCCATCTACCCATCAGCCAAGCAACAGAATTCCTACAGAATTGTCATGGCAGCGGACTAACCGACCTCTTATGGGCATTCGGGTGGAGGATTTTTTGTCTCCAAGAACCAAATTCCGTGTCCATGAACAGATCCATTATGATCCTCCCAGCATGCGCTCAGCTTTTCGTAGATTCGGTGGCCGTGCGAAACATTCTCGCTGCACATATCACCACGTGGTACATACCACCAAGTTCAAATCCTACTACTAACACGGTTCACCTATCCCTCAAGCTATGGGCAACAGTGATTTGGGAAGGTCATCTCCCGATTACAACCAAGACAGACATTTTCGCATCAGCATGGCACGCTGCAAGTGCGTTTCTCGGTCCACAAGTCCAGGTCAGATCCATTCTGAGAGGTAAAAGGTTATCGCCAGAAGAAAGTTTTGCTGGGTATATTGCTCAAGAAGACAAAGATTCTCCCCTAAACAGAGTTCACTTGATTGGAGTGCTATCCGGGGGTGGCAGCAAAACCGATCTTGCTCTTCGCACAAACCAGGCCATGACTGACTTCCTTTTACAAAGTGGAGCTTCGAGCATCCAAACACCACAATTCGTCAAAGATGTTTTGACTTTGGCAGGTGTCACCAGAATTCAACAAATACTTGCCATGAGTGACTCGGAAATGAAGCTTGAGCAAATCAAGCAAACAGCTCTATACTACCACATACCGTTGCCGGACTTCGCTGATTTTCAGGCCGACACGACCAAACGCATTCGCAAATTTGTCGCAAGGCGCTTTCAGCAGACCAATGTCCATAAAGCCGCAGATTTTCGTTTGTCCGACCACTTGTTCCACGATACAAACGGGGAGCCCATCCCGCATGGTACGGACTCCACCAAGTCCCAGGGAGTCTTTTTGATCGACGCCCAAGAAGCACTCGAGTTTCAGCAGACTCACCAATCAGCTTCTCTACCATGTATCATGGTAGTGTTGGGACCTACCTGCCCACTCGAGTCGAAGTCCTGTCATCCTTGCAATTTACCAGCCACAGACGCACAAGACGCCAAAGTCGTGATAGCGGCTTGTGTCCACATGTTAGGCACGGCTAAGGCAGTTTTGCGTGGCGCCGATCAGGATGACATTAATACGGAACCCACCTCTGTTGTCGCATTCACCGCATGGCGTTCCGAGCTTGCTGACTCCCTTTGGGATCAACTGTGTGACGGTCCATTAAAGACAATATGGAAAACTTTCTCGATTGACCCCACACGCAACGTTGTGAACAAGCCTTGGGGTCGAAGTTGGCGGAACAATAACCAGGCCGTAGAACCAGAGCAAGCCGAGAGCTTCCAAGTACATGTTCGACTCTACACCTCCAAGATCTCCGCAGTTCTTGCCCAGTCGGGATCACAAGGCATATTTGTCAATCCAAAGACTGCCGACGGAAATCTGATCGATACATCATATGCGGTGGTCTGGCTTCGCGACCATGACCATACCCAAGCATTAGAAGCGGCAAAGAAGATTCCCGAGCATGCAGGACTAGTTGTCTCCTTTCGGGGGAAAAAAGGATACGGCCTCAGAGTGCCCAGTTCAGTGTACGAAGAAGCACAGAATCTCCTTACTCCGTCACTTCCTAAGCAAACACATATTCCTGCAAACTGCTTCGTAAAGTTGTCACCATTGCCGCACGGCGTTACTGCCGATGACATTCGAACTTGGATTGAAAAGCAGGCACTTAGAATGCGTCCTGTCCGTAGTCTTGCTCCTAATACGTGGCTCCTTGCCGCAAGCGATAAGATCGAGGCATGCCACTATTTGTGGGGTAAATCTACAGTTCTCATTGCGCCAGTCACATCGACAGTACCAGCTAAACCCACCATTGTGGCCGGTGGTATGAAGGCGCAGCCTGTCAAACCAAGTCTACCACCTATTCAGTTTGCCAGTGATTCCAGTACCCCGGATACCTGGGACCCATGGGCTCAGTGGAACCCATCCCTGGGTGATGCCACTTCACGGACACAATCTACCAGCAACTCCGATCCCTCTCGTGTCTGGTCCTCAAAGACCAGTCAATCCTCTAGATCATCCAATCATACATCAGCATCTCAGGCATCAGATATCGCAGCAATTCAGATCCAAATTCGTGACTTAACCAAGGCCACCAAGGCCAGCCAAGACAATGAAACCAAGATCAGGCAAGATATGCAAAATGAGTTTACGCGAGTCCGTGCTGAGATGCGCATGCAGATCGAGACTTCAGAAACATCCATGCGCGCTACCCTTGATCAACGAATCCATTGCCTGGAAAAGAGTCTCCAAGAGACTAATATCGGCATGAAAGAAGGGTTCAGCGCAATCCTTGCCAAGCTTGGCCAGACATGTCCAGACGATACAGCCAAACGAGCCAAATCGGATGGAGCCATGCAAGTCGAGCCACCATCATGAGTCTTTGAGAGTGCCAAATTCGATGCATTTAATCCAATGCAAGATAGCCATGCTGTAAGTCAGACAGTCCAATATCTCAGTTTCCGGGATTTGATACTTGTTGTTTGCAACACGAATGACGATCCTTTTTCTTTTGCCCGTTTTTCGGACAGGTTTAGGCTGCCTGACTCTCAGCCAATTCAGATACTCACTATGTGGTTCTCACCACACAACATCTCAATCAGTGGATCCCTGCGATTACTTTCCAAGAGTCTGTGTCCTCATTCCATGGCACACTTCATGCCGCAGAAGTCTCGTAGATGTAAGTACCAAAGATGGTATCAGATATGCTTCATCACATTGACCATGTTTTTTGAGGATACTACTCGTTCAAGAAACTTTTCTTATGGCCTCAAAGTCGGCCCGGCTTTTGGCCCAGAACAATCGATATACCAACTCAGACAAGAATGGATACATCACACGTACTATTTCCGAAATACTCCAAGACATGAATCTTTCTTGGCCAAAAGCACGCACTGTCAGGACACCATCAGGCGTGAAAAAATCTCCTTTTGTGTCACACTCGGATGGATTTTCTCCAGGGAGTTTATATCCCATTTGTGTATTAGCTTTCATCCATCTCATCAGCGATGCCATGACTGGAAATGCTCCGTACGGATTGGAGAGGCATCCAACCCAGGTCCTACCGCATTGTCGGCTACATGTCAACACTTGTCTCTCAGTTTGATTAATCCCACAACCATCTATCGTAAAGAAGATGACTTTCTTGCTCTAGATACTGATATCCTCTGCTTAGCAGAGACAGCAGCCACTAAGACTGTCCAGATGGCTTTTAACCAGGCTCTACGGCCCACACCGTATCAGGTCTTTTGGTCAGCTCCGGTACCTGACAAGGTGGCAAAAGTTGATCCCGCTTTCGGTCACTCATTGCGGGGTGACAATTTAGGTACCGCAATCATGACACGCCTCTCTTCCCGCGATACAAGGCATACCTTTCCCTCATCAACGTGGGAAACATGTCGATTGAATAGTGTCATCATTTCTACCGGCATCTTAGACTTCCTGGTGGTATCAGCATACTTCCAAACTGGTAAGTCGGCTGAAGCACGGATAGTCAACAATCAATTGTTACATGATATTTGGTTACATGTCACCACTACTACCTTGCCATTTATTGTCGCTGGTGACTTTAACACTGATGTCCGAAAACTCGACGCCTTCTCCTTATTTCAGCAAAGCGGTTGTAGTGAGATGTTCGAATTTCACCGCAACGTTTTTGGCTTCGAGCTTCCACCTACATGCAAAGGTGCGACACGTTACGATTCCATGATATACCACCCATTCTTACAGAAATATATCCTGCGAATTGATGTTGGTCCAGAGCACCAGTTCGCTGACCATTGTGTGGTTCGTGTTCTCTTCAATGTACCCACCAGACACATTGACACTTTCACATGGTATACCCCCAAGTCATGGACAATTTTTCCAATCAACCATAACGAGTTCGACAAGCAATATAGCCAGTATCACCGTTTTGTTTCAGACACCCAAGAAGGAGATTCAGCTCGTGCCTTGTATAAATGGTCCTCCAACGTGGAAAGCGCTATCGATCGCACACTTCGATGGCAGAAACAAGCCAATCCACTACAATATCCGCAGGGTTTCCTGCCAAAGCTATTTCGAGGCCGTTGCGCTACACCTCGTCTCGTTCGTACCACATGCCCAAAATCGCCCAAGCGTGATAGCATGGGCTATTATGATCCACCTACAGAGGTCACATCCCTCAAAAGCCGACACAAGGTCCGCCAAGTCCGGCGTTTAAAATGCTTGGAACGTCTCTATCAAAAACATAATTTGACCTCCTCTAATGTACCTTGCGGGGAGTCTTCGCCTCAGCTTCGAGATATGACAATTTTGTGGCACACCATTCGTAAGGCCCATGGTTATGGCAGGTCATGGGACCGATGGCTCTTACAGTTCGAAATTGTTGCCGCCGTGCCAGTAGAACTCCCAACCTACGATTTTGTGTACTCAGTTCGACAGATAACACAATATGATGCAGACCTATATAGTCAACAAGAAGCCAAATTACAGCGACAATCTCAAAAACATGGTCTTGACCTTGATGTACAGTATAAATCCAGTTCACACTACTACAAGAAGCTTAAAGCTCAAGAGGTAAAAATTCTGCCAGGTTTCCCCGTCCAGCTCCAAACAACCGCCACCGTGTGCAGAGGATCCAAAGGACCACTTCAACTCATCATACACAAACCAGTCACCTTGCGTTTGTTTGCCGCCGCCCGCTTTGGGACGGCAACGCTTCGTGTGTTAGACCAGCAAGACCACCATGTTACCTGTCAGGTATTAGAAGGCCATGTCCCTACACACGATGACCTCATTCAGGACATTTACGCTTTTGAACTACCAGAAATGGCGACATCTTTCCAGACATACTGGTCGCAATTTTGGAATCGGGATTCAGATTCGGATGAACACAGTGACGACTCTTGGCAGGAACTTCTGCAAACGCTTCGTAACCGTATCCCACCTACTGCTCCACTCACGATCCAGTGGAATGATCCTCATCTTTTGTCTCAGACAATTCAACGACTGAAGCCTTTCAAGGCAGTGGGCATTGATGGATGGAGAGCTGAGGAACTGCAGATGCTTCCACCCGCAGCCATACAAGATTTCGCGCATATTCTAGAATCGATCTGGCCCACTGGCCTTTCGGCGCACCAACTCATAGCCCGTGTGATTCTTTTGGCTAAACGAGTCCCACCTACATCCATTTCCGACGGTCGTCCAATTACAATCCTGGGTTACATTAGCCGCCTCACATCCAAACTTATTGCCGACCAATTGTTACATCAGTGGACACATACCTGGCCAAGTGCCATATCGGGGGGTCTTCCATTCAGGAGCGTACAAGATATTACCTTTATCCAGCAATATCAGATCGAATCAGCTAAGCACCGGTCACTGCCTTGGCGAGGTTTTACCCTCGACCTTATCAAAGCATTTAATCTCTTACCCCGTCGGGTGCTGTATCACTTACTCATCTATCATGGCGCACCACCTCAAGCCATTCGTTTCTGGTTTACAAACCTCAGCCGCATGACTCGTCGTCTGCAGATTCGTCAACAGGTAGGTCCCCCTATCACCATGACTACGGGAGTCCCTGAGGGAGACAGTATGTCTGTCTGCGCCATGCTTGTTGTGTCATCAGCATTTTACTGGACCCTTCAGTCCCCCACTGTTTTTCCATACGCATATGCTGATAACTGGTCCTACCTCACAACCACACAAAGAGATAATCTCCACGCACTCCGGCAGCTGCAACGTTTCGTTGAAGATCTTCGTATGCAGATAGATTATACTAAATCCTGGGCATGGGGCGCTACAAAAGAGGCGCGGTTGGAATGGCAAACGCTCCTTGAAGAGGAATTTCCTGATGATAACCCGGTTTGCATCCTTAACTCAACCAAAGATCTCGGTTGTATGACTCATTTTACACGCCATATTACACTGGGACACCTTAAAACAAAGATTAATAGTGCAGTCCAGAGATGTCGTCGACTGCGTTGGTTCCAGACCACCATCACCCAAAAGGCCCAGTTTATCCAAACAGCAATTTGGCCACACGCTTTCTTCGGAGCAGAAACTCAAATTGTCGGGGAAAAGCACTTTCGAACACTCCGACGTGAGGCAACCATTGCCTTAATAGGACCGGAAAAACAGATCTCAAGCTGGCTCGCAGTCCACCTGTTTAGTTCCCAACTTCAAGACCCTCTACTATATGTTATCGCCACAGGACTGTCTTTTATACGTCGGCTCTATCATACTAATCCGCAGCTTGCACAAGAATTTGTTCAGTCCATAGTCTGTCACACCGGACCGCCCCTTGGTCCAGCAGGAGCCATGGCCAGATATTTACAATTAGTTGGATGGTCCCTAGCCACGGACGGTTCTCTCACACTCGATGGTTATTTGTCTGTCTCATTGAGACATGAAACCCTTCGATCGATTCGACACATGATCAGACGCTCTTGGGCATATTACCTTAATCGTCAGATTTGCCATCGCAAAGGAGTCTCTGTCGATCCTTTCGATTATACCATTTTGTCTCGTGCTCTGCGATCAATGTCTCCCACGGCTATTCGTCAGGTTGCCTATAATCTTACTGGAGGATACCAAGTGGGTGCGGTCAAGGCCCAATGGACATCTACCGTTGACATCAAATGTCCTCATTGTGGGCAACCCGACACGCATACCCATCAACAGTTGGACTGTCCCAAATTCCATGCTATTCGACAACGTCATCCACAGGCAGTGTCATACCTAACTCGTAATCCACAGAAACTATGGCTCCCACTGCCACATACTTTCCCGGACATTACCATCCTGCGACAGCTCCTTGCGCATCGTGGCGCAGATACAGGCCATACACCCATTCGCCTCCATGATGACACACTCTATTTCTACACAGATGGGTCCGCCGATACACCAACTCACCCTGAGACTCGCCGGGCGGCTTGGTCACTCATCCAGTTCTGTCCACATCTATCCTCTACACCATATATCACAATCAAAATCCAACATGTGCAAGGACAACAGACTATAGCCCGAGCCGAACTTGCTGCCATTACATGGATTATACAGCACGTGCGACAACAATCTTGGCCACACAAGATCACCATTACCACAGATTCCCAATATGCCATGAACGCCGTTAGCCAAGTCTCTCAGCCTAATCCTTCACTACAGTGGCATCGACTCGCAAATGCCGATCTTTTGCAAACCCTTGTCACTTGTTGGGATCCTGAACGTTTTTCATTACGTAAAGTTCGATCCCATCAGGACCCACAAACCCTACCTCCGGGTCCCGCCCGTGATGATGTCATTGGCAACTCGTGGGCTGATCATGCCGCAGTCCGAGCGCGTCATACTGATCATGTTCAAATTGACACACTATTTCAACGAGCAGACCTCTGGCATCAGGACCAATTACGCCAGACACAGTGCATTCTCACCTATCTTGCTGATCTTAACCTGTGTCATGCTCAGGAGAAACAACAATCAAAGCTTCAGACGTATACTGATCTATCTCATGATACATCATTAGATTGGGGTGCCCTCTATAGGTCCAGAGCAGTTTACACCATCCATGCTGCAGTCCACTTTTTCCGTCCCCATATACACCCTGCTTTCGTTACTGCTTGTGTTTGGGGTAACCAATATGCAGATTTAGTCCTTCAGTTTTGTGCCGCACTCCGATGGCCAGATCCAGATTTAGACCACTCTGATCCAATTGTGACTTCTGGAATTACATGGCTTGAATTGACCATAGCATTCGTAATTAATACAGGCCTCCAATTTCCCACTTGGCTCTGTCTTGACGACCACAAACGTTCACAACCATTACACTGGCAAGACCCACGGGTCCTAGCCTTACCAACTATCAAACGATCGCTACGAGAACAAGCTGAGGCGTTTCGCACCATCGTTCTATACCTTCAGGGTTACTCAGATACCCCCCTGCTGCCAAGATTTACCAAGACTGGTTCTATCAGCCTTACACAAATTGGATGGGGAAGATCCTTTACAGGGGGCATGCCTTTGCGACCAGAGATCCCTAATTCCGACCTTGTTCAGCGAACGATTTCGCGATATGTTGAAGACCTTCAATGCAAACCACCTTTTCATCCAGATGGCTTGATTCCCATGCGACATGCCTCACCGATTTTTGCAGTTCCGCCGGCTACAGAGCTTACGTTTCATCAACGTTTTCTGTACCGACGTAAACTTCGCGAAGCATGGCATCGAGGAGGGGATCTGGACGGAGTCTCAGTGCCACCAGCACCTAATTAGTTCAGTGCAACCACTTTGCAGAATTCCTAATTTGCTAGTCTGTCATCCTAGCACTTTGTATAGCCACCTTTTCACAATGTCTTACCACAAGATATTTACCGAACTCCTCGACACCCTCCAACACGGAGAAGGGTCGTAGGAAGCGTGCAGACCGCGACCGCAAGTTTCGTGAGTAGTAAGGCCAGGAACCCCTAGCAGCATCCTTGCTCCTAGTAGTAAGGCCAGGAGCCCCTAGTAGCGTCCTTGCTCCTAGTAGTAAGGCCAGCAGCCCCTAGTAGCATCCTTGCTACTAGTAGTAAGGCCAGGAGCCCCTAGTAGCATCCTTGCTCCTAGTAGTAAGGCCATAGTAGCATCCTTGCTCCTAGCAGCGATGCCCTTTGCTCCTAGTAGCATCCTTGCTCCTAGTAGTAAGGCCAGGAGCCCCTAGTAGCATCCTTGCTCCTAGTCGTAAGGCCAGGAGCCCCTAGTAGCGTCCTTGCTCCTAGTATAGTAAGGGCAGGAGCCCCTAGTAGCATCCTTGCTCCTAGTAGTAAGGCCACGAGCCCCTAGTAGCATCCTTGCTCCTAGTAGTAAGGCCAGGAACCCCTAGTAGCATCCTTGCTCCTAGTAGTAAGGCCAGGAGCCCCTAGTAGCGTCCTTGCTCCTAGTAGTAAGGCCAGGAGCCCCTAGTAGCATCCTTGCTTCTAGTAGTAAGGCCAGGAGCCCCTAGTAGCATCCTTGCTCCTAGCAGCGATGCCCTTTGCTCCTAGTAGCATCCTTGCTCCTAGTAGTAAGGCCAGGAGCTAAGGCCAGGAGCCCCTAGTAGCGTCCATGCTCCTAGTAGTAAGGCCAGGAGCCCCTAGTAGCGTCCATGCTTCTAGTACCAGTAGTAAGGCCAGAAGCCCCTAGTAGCGTCCATGCTGCTAGTAGTAAGAGTGTGTTTTAGCTCGCTCTCCTCTCTACAGAAACTCGTTCTCCTTGGCACACGCTGCATGGTACTCACGAGGAAGCTGTGTCGCCGCCGGTGCTGGGTGCCATTTGGTGGTTCCTGGCACGTTGCTGGTCTTCTAGGAAGCTACAAAGCCGAAAGGAGGCAAACACTCTCCTTCTCGAAGATTGCGGCGCATCACTGAGCCGTTGCTGAGGAGTGCCAGAAGATCCTCCAATGATAAGTTACATAGATCTGAGCTATGGTCGACTCACTGAATGCAAACTGCAAATCCCTTCCCTCGCCGTCCTGTCCAGAGAACGAGACACTTACGCCGGAACCTCCAAGGTGCACCTCTCCAGAAAAGCATCAGTCTGAAAGACTGGCTCAAGCTTCGTTTCAGTGAGCCCGCGCGCCTCTCCCGCAGCAATCCAGCCAGAGGAACCCTCTTTGAAGAGTGAGACAATGTGAGGCATGTTCTCAAAGAGCAAGGCCACCAAGCGATTTCCAGGTTCCTCTCGGAAATTTGCACAATCCATATATGAGACCTGTTCTAGAGTTTGAGAGAGGTCTAGAGATCTAGAGTTCCGGCGATCTTGAGTTCTAGATGTCTGGTCTTGGCCCCCAGACGTTGACATTTCTAGAAGTCCAAAGGTTGAAAGAGATCTATATACAGTAAAGGTCCAGGCTCTAAAGGGCTAGGGACCCAGAGAGATCTAGAAGCCCAGAGGTCTAGAGATCTAGAGTACGTGTGAGAGCACACATATGAGACACACTTGACAGCACACACAAGAGAGCCCACATATGACAGCACATTCGCTGTGCCACAAGATCTGCACTTCCAATTTTCACAAAGCGCTGCGCTTGCCACGAAATCTGCACTTCGAGGTTGAAAACAAGCCACCATGTCCAAAGTACTGCACCTGCCACGAAATCTGGACATCGCAGTAAATCCGCTTCAGTCCCCTGCACCTGCCGCAAAAAGTCGACTTTGGACTTTGGACCACCAAAAAACGAGGTTTCCCTTGCGCCTGTACCGTAAGAACCCCCAGTGCGGCCACACTGTTTGGGGAAAACACTTGAATCACCTGAAGGAAAACCTGG
This sequence comes from Durusdinium trenchii, assembly GCA_963970005.1. NCBI lineage: Eukaryota > Dinophyceae > Suessiales > Symbiodiniaceae > Durusdinium > Durusdinium trenchii. Next base: position 485,569 of record CAXAMN010025395.1, on the reverse strand, counting down.
AGCAAAACATCACAAACAGAGCCTCATGCTGGGTGATCGCTGCCGCATGTAGCTTTGAATTTTCTGGAAGTGGCAGCTTCTTCTGGAGCATGCAGGACCAGCGTCCTTCAGGAGTTCCAAGCAAAGCTGCCCTTTACACTCCTCGATGCCTTGCAAAGACACAAGTGAAAATGAAGTGTCTCCAAGCCTTCTTCAGGTCCTGTCCCTGGGCAATGGAAGAGCTCCCCAACCTGACATGCCATTATTGACAACGCCTTCCAGAGATGTTGCAGCTTCTATCCGACACCTGCTTCAAAAAAAATATCTGTTTCACCGTTGTATACCCCAAGAAAAGAACCGCTCCAAGAATAAACCACTGAGACAAGCGCGAGCCTTCGTGATCAGCTGTAGACCCTTCTCCCAATGGCCACCAGCAATGGAGTTGGCTCCCAGGCCCTCCATGGCAAATGACTTCGCTTCCTGTCACTGGAAGAGAATGCCACCGACGAGCACCAGTCACCGGGAATGTTAGCATGTTAACGTGAATGGTGGCAATCTGAAATCTGTCGCAAGAAGTCACTGAAGTTAGTGACTTCAGTACATCTTCGCCTCTGCATCTTGATTTGAAAGATGTGCACCAAAGCCGCGGGGTGTCAAAGCGATGAGCTCAGGACCCCTGTGCAGAAAGAGACTGTGCTACCAACTATATACCATGTATATATTATATACATGTATAGTTACTATGAAACGCATCAGGGATTGCACCAGAAATGCACGTTGTCTCTATCTCATTTGAGTTTTAGGCTGATGTCAGCACTAAGACCATGGCTTGCACAGCAGGTGCTTCGGCTCAAAGAGCGATGGCCAATTCACCTGCGCTCCAATCCCTATCAAATCCTATCATTCCAACATGACCCCCAACTTTGTTGGCCCGCTCTTACTGAATCAAGCAGTAGGTGCCTACTTAATTAAGGGAGAAGTAAGCTACTCAGCTACTAGCCAGGATGCAGGATAGCTCACGCTTCTTCGTTTGGTTCCTAGCTTTTTTAGGCAAACTTGGAATCCACGACCCCTAAGTATTCAACACACAAAACCAGTGTGGTCAGGCCGTTCTCAGCTGCTCGGCACCTTCTTGGCCTTGGGTGCAGTCGGTGCCATGAACGGAGAGCCAATGGCCGGTGCAGGTGCCAAGTCGTAGAGCGGGGCAGCGGAATTCGCCTCCACAATTGGAATCTTCTGACCGTAATCTGAGGTGAAAAGCGTCTTCCAACACGTCGACTGCTCAAGAAATCACTACGACTGGAGTTGGGATCACCCCATTGCACCACTCATGAATAGCATATATTCAACACACTCAGTATTCAACCAATTTGTTCTCTGGAATCAGCATCCGTCTTCTGCCTCCAGCTTCTCAAGGGAATCTTGCAACCAGTCAATGCCGTCAGCAGCTTTCAGCAGTTCGCGCAACAAATGGCCGTCTGCACCTAGAGCCCGTCGAAGGGCTGCAGGCAGAGCCGTAGGGAGATCAACGTCACGAGGCTACCAAGTTAGGGAGAGCTTTGAGAGCATACCCATACGACACCTCTAACGAGATTAGAGACTGGCAAAGGCTTCAAGAAAGCCGACCAGTTAAAGCTGGTAATCTAAAACCTAGAAACTGTCCTGACACTTGATCTGACCCGCTTTTCAGCTGGAGTGGTTTCAAGCCTTGCAAGCGTCGATGTCCTTGCCAGGAGTGATGTCAGTGGTAGCTGGTAGCTCATTCAAGCTCCACAGCTCTGCAAGCAAAAAAGGCAACAGCTCTACAAGGCAGTTCATCGGTCCTCCAGCACCGTGGCCTTCTGGAGAATGGGTATCATGGGAATCACCATGAGTGTCGGCTGCATGGGAGTCAGCAGCATGGGAGTCAGCAGCATGAGTGTCGGCTGCGTGGGAATCGGCTGCATGGGAATCACCCGCATGTGTCTCGTCTGAGTGGGATCCACCCGAATGTGACTCATCCTCCTGGACACCGCTCACGCCAACACCCACGGAGTGAATATCATCAGATTTGTAGCCTCAGAAATGAACGGCATGGAATCTCCGCATTCCACCTCACAGTTTAGCGTTGACCCTTTTCTCTAGGAAAGTCGCCGCCAATGGAGCCATCATCTTCATACTTGGCCAGGGTGGAGGACTCAAGACGGTAGTCACCTCGCAGGTTGGAGCATTTTGCTGCAAAACTGCAAAACTCTGCTGTGGAACTCTGTTTCCAAGGCTATGTTGAAAGAGAACACCAACCCATGACCCCATGGCGAGTAGACTGTAGACAACCACCACAGGACTGTGCGTAGCATGATGCGAAGAAGTGAGTGCTTTGACTAAATCAGCAAAGACACCGGGCAGTGGCATGCTGCTCATATGCCAAGCATCAGGCTTCCAAACGTTGACCATCCTGCGGAGTAAATGCGTCACAACTAATACGTTCATGAGAAATAGCTCTGAGGCTGGAGCTTCTGGTCACGGATCCATGGCGGCTCACCAGGAGGCTTCATCACCGAGTCTTGGCCAATGGTCATCTCCTGACTAAGTCCAGCTCTGGATGTGATCAACCTTTGACGAAGACCCAACAAGCTCTGAGGGCCAGGCAACGAACAAGCAAATAGCCATGTAAACCCTGGGAGCAACAAAGGAACTGCATCGAAGTGATTGATGAGGACTCAAGAAGGCAAACACATCTCGTTGACTTGAGTTTTCCGCTATCAGAAGGCACTCTTTATACCAGTTGCAGTGCAGTTTCAGGTTCGCAGGTCTTCACTAAGGTCAGATCCACCCAAAGGCCACGGTACAAATTGCCACTCGCGCCAGTTGCCAGGGTAAGTCCTCAGCTTTCAGTACAACTGGCTTGGCTTGACTGATACATCAGCACCACAAAAAGAAGGAAAGCTCTTGAGGCGCCGGCCGGGGAACGAGCTTCTGCAAAGGCCTTGAATGGAGATCGTCCTGTGTAGGCACCCTCTGCCTGTCGGCGCATTTGTTGCTGAAAGGACAAAGCATTGCGCTGCTCAGCGGGCATGCTTGGCAAGCCTCACCATTTGCAGGATCCATTTCACCAAGGCCTTCACCAACCTCAAAAGATGAGGTCATGGTAAAATGAAAGTGATGAAAAGGAGCTGCCCGAATCTTGAATTCTTGCAGACTCCGTGGCCTCCTTCACCTTGACTTTCTGACCCTTCTTGTCGCCCTGGCACTTCGACTCAAACTTGTTACACTAGTAGCGTCCTTGCTCCTAAGGCCAGGAGCTTCTAGTAACGTCCTTGCTCCTAGTAGCGATGCCCTTTGCTCCTAGCAGCCACTTGCTCCTAGTAGTAGGGCCAGGACCCCTAGTAACGTCCTTGCCCCTAGTAGCGATGCCCTTTGCTCCTAG
>CAXAMN010025395.1:465694-481784 GCA_963970005.1 Durusdinium trenchii | reverse complement strand
AGTAGCGTCCTTGCTCCTAGTAGCGATGCCCTTTGCTCCTAGTAGCGTCCTTGCTCCTAGTAGTAAGGCCAGGAGCCCCTAGTAGCGTCCTTGCTCCTAGTAGCGATGCCCTTTTGTCCTAGTAGCGTCCTTGTTCCTAGTAGTAAGGCCAGGAGCCCCTAGTAGCGTCCTTGCTCCTAGTAGCGATGCCCTTTGCTCCTAGTAGCGTCCTTGTTCCTAGTAGATCATGATTTGTGAGTCAACTCATTGGGCCTTGCGGCGTCGAATCTCCACACCGCCACCGGAATTTGCCAGGCCCTGTCACACCGACGAATGTCAAACACTCTTGATATTGTGGCGCAGCGACGAATGAAAGGAATACGGGAATATGCCAAAGAAGGTAAGCTGGGTTAGGCGAACAAAGACCATTCTGCTCTCTCATTATTGTAGTTCCAGAAGGAACCGAATCTCAACTGTCGCTACCGCCATGGCATGTTCTTCAAATTGCACCTCAGCTTCATGCAGGAGGTCATGCTGGCCGGGCTCCAACTTCTTCGGAGGTGCCAAAAGCCACAAAGAATTTCGGAAAGCCGAAGGCACCTGCCGACATCCCACTTCAATGAGGCCATAAGCTGATGAGAAGTGAGAAATTCGATGGATGTCGATTTGCCTCATTCCTCTCGCATCGAGCAAGGACTCACCCAGCCTTCCATGTAGATGGCCACCAGGGCTTTCCCGCCTCGTCCGGCAAGTCTGTTTGACGGTTCCAGTCAGGCCAAGCCAAATCCAGGAACCGCAAAGCCTCACAAAGAGCAGGGTTTCGAACGCATGTCTTGCATTGCAACACAATTTCTATAGAACAAGTAAAAAAAGAAACTGGTAAGTAACCCTATCAAACAAAGGGTGCAAACCTCTCAATGTCTTTCCAGGAGGCCATGACAAAATGCCCAAAGTAGGCCAAGAAGACACAGACCCAAGTGAGGATCACAGTGGTAGGTGAGTACAAGTAGCGGTACTCCATGGTTGTGGCAGCAACTGCAAAGTAGGGTGCAATGTGCCCAAGCCACTCTGCGTTCGGAAGCATGTGGTTTCCTGCGCTAGGAACAGGTTGAGTTCATAATTAATATAGACAAGACACTTCATTCATAGTTTTGAGTAGGACGGCATTGCCCCTATGGTCGATTGGGGAGGGTGAGCAGAACCCCACATAGTTTTAAAGGAATGGTGATCTCCTGATGTGCGCACAATATCAAGGCGCATGATCAAAACCTGAGCACCCATGAAGAGCATAGGAATGGACCAGGAGATCCAGAACCCTCGCAGCTCTGCCATGGTGGTACCAATGCAGTAGTAGCAGACCTCAGGACATTGGGCGTAAAAAAAGCAGGCTCAGGTGTGCATGTGATAATGATCTCTTTACTGAACAAAGGCAGTTTGCTTTTACAAGTCAGACACAACTATACTATGCCTGCAAGAAGCAGCATACAGGAACTGACAAGATCCATAGAGCATGAGCACTCTGGCATAAACATCGTACTGCCACCATTCCTCTTGTGCCTTAGTCAAGAAGGAGCTGCCAGCTTGTAAATCAAAGACTGCGTGGACAGCTAAGAAGTGGACAGCCAACAGCATCTTGAAGTGGTCCGGAGTCTCATGAGGTTCGAAATCATCACGAGTCTGCATCCTGCATCAGCTGGGGAGGAGGCAAAGTTCAGAGGCTAATTGCTTTCTGATTGCAGATAGGGCACCCCATGACTCCCAGCCCCTTGTCAACCACCTCAGGCAGGATATTGAAATCGGTCAAGGTTGAAAAGCCAGCTTTCAGCAAAAGGCACGAGTGAGCTTGGAAACACTTGCCACAGTTGATGCCAAGACCAGCCTGTTCATCACGAATCCAGGAGGGCACGGTGTCGCGAGCAGTGCTGCTGAACTCGGTGCGTGGATCAGGTGCAGCCACCTGCAATGAAAGAAAAAGTCTCCATAGTTCAAAACCTTTCTGGGAATGATAGCCTGTTCCTCGGAACGTTGGGATTACAATATAGAGAATTAGAATTAATAACAAATCCCAGTCCAGCATGATTCGAGACGGTTGCTATCCACTTGGGGACCTCTACACATGCGATTCAACATTGACCAAGAGTGTCCCATGCAACAATTGAAGTCCTAGCTCCGCAGCCTTGGAAGACTTCTTCTTGCTCTTCTTGCTTTCCTTGCCTTCTTTCTTTTTCTCGGCCTTCTCATCTTCCTGCAAGCCGACATGTGAGCTCAAAAGCTTCAGAAGTGTCTTGCTCCAAGAGCAAGAGATTGATGGGTATTCTGTATTCTTATTGCAATAGTGCCACCTCTGTTGATTTATTTAACATGGTTATCAACAACGGTTCATGTATACAGTTGTAGTATAAAGGTTTCTGGACGTCACACTGCCCATTCCCATGTCCATGTTTCCTTGATATATAGAAAGCATACTGTCCATTCCCAATCCCCAATCCATGTTGCGCCTCACCCGACTCGCCAGAAGATGCAGGAGGAAGCTCAGGAGCATCTTCAGGGTGACGCATGAATGGCACCTGAGAATACCCTCTGCACTTGCCAACATCCAAGACTGCACAGCCGCAAGTATGAAAATGACAGCTGCCCTCAACCAAGGCATTTGCACCTAATTTCTTGAACTTGCTACCTCAAGGCTTTGGCATGCCATTTGGGACGTTGGCATACTCTCTTTGGGTTGTGACTCAGCCTAGTTTTGCGTAGCCTAGCCACTCTGAACTGGTCTCCCAGCTTCTGCTGTTCGAAAGCCGAGCCGAAGGATCGGGCAGCGTCGAGCTGAGCCATTGAAGGAATTGGCAACCGAACCTTTCGTGTCAACAATGAAGTGGCAGCGCACCTGAACACCATGATATGCGTGTCAGCCATGAGACAATCCGGACCAATGTGACACTGTATTTGTTCTTTGTACGTGGTTCATTTCGTTTCACTAGGAGTTTCTGGATTCTCTTTTTGCAAGCCAGTCACTGTGCCCGCAAAGAACCATGCATGCCAAGCCAAAGTGCTGTCCCGCAGAGAAGAATGGAAGTATAAATGTGACCTGGTCACGTGCACAGGCCTTTGGAAAAGACGTCCAACCAAATGAGTCTGAAAAGTGTCATAAAAGGTCTTGCCTTGCCTGAATAGAGGGCGCAAAGCCATTGCGGAGGAGCGCAGCCGTGCATGCCAATGCGTCCAGCATCTGAGAGAGCTGCACACACACAAAGAACCAAGGTCATCATGGCTTGTACGGTGTCCATCTTGGAGGAAGTGAGCTCAGCAATGCCATGAACATCTTGGCGATACTGGCCAACCTGGGTGTTCAGCATGCCCCTGGAGGTCATGTAACGTCCGAAGCGTTGAGGCACATCGTACTGAAAGTTGGCCCGGTTGTAATCGAAGAGCCATTTCCCAGTGAAGGCGGTCCCGGCGGCTGCAGCCGCTGCTGGCACCGAATGCATGGCGACAGGGCGACGCTGTGGAGCACAGGGAGCCCAGCGTCTGGGAGAAACACGAGGTGCAAACGAGGTGCGAGCCCGGGCGCGAGGCCCGTCTGAGCCTTTTTGTCCACACGATAGCCAAAGTCTCTCACAGGATGTCCAGGTTCAAAGGTCCAAATGACATGACTAGCTTCAAACACCAACCCTGCAGATAAGTTTGGTGCAAATGCGATTGCCAATTTGCAAAATTGAAGCAAAATAGAACAAAGAAATGCTTTCATGGCCTGCGGTAGTATCGCTTTTGGAGACATGCTTTGCGAAGACATGGGCGCCGCCTTCGGCCGCTCAAGCCAGTACACATTCAGTTGAGCAACAACAAGCTGAGTGTTGCACCATGAAAGGAAGAATGCCGGCACGGTCGGCACCTTGCACTGCAACCCCTGATACGGTTTGCTTGTTTTTACAAAAAGGAATGCTTCCAACGATACCTTACAATGCAAATTCACGATACCTTGTATGCTCAAACTTTGCAAATTCACTTCACACTCTTCTAAAAGTGCATGGCCTGGGATCCCTCAAGGTCCCGCGTTTTCTCGATATGAACATACGAACCACGCCGCGCCCAAAGTGGGACTACGTTGAACCGAAAAGAGGGGTTGCAGGAACTTTGAACCAACAGAAAACAAATGTAAGGGTCGCTAATAGACAGAAACATACAGTTTGTAGTGTATGAACAATCAAAGTATGTATGTGTTGAAGGTTGGCACTGTGAACAGATTAGATGCATTCACGACATGCGCGCGATGTCACAGTGACAAGTAGACCGACTTACAAGTACTCAAAAATACCAAAATGAAAAGTAGCAGTGCACACGGTTGGTGAATTGGTCCGGAAAAACGAACAATTGTGATTTTGGTCTACTTTTGCATTTTGCCTTTCAATGGAGTCACGTCGATCTCAGTCATGAATGGTGGGTCCGCGATATAGTTTGATAATCAATACTAAAGAACTGAAACCACTGCCAAACAAATCAAGTCAAACGTGCATGAACTGCTTGACGTGCTTTACTCCATACATACTGGAGCATGAGAAGGATTGTCCTTTGAAAAATGTAGATGACCAAAACCTCGCAGCTCTTTTCTGCCTTCGAGCCACTGGATTGGAAAACATGTTTGATTGCACCTTTTGGTTTTGTTTCCTTCCCTGGGGGTGCAGAGCACAGCAGAGACTGCACCCAACGAAACTGTCCACTTGTACTGGAAACAAAGCTTGAGCAGCTCTGTGTACCTGCGATGCTTTGGTTTTCCCTTTGTCCTGGGCCGCCGTTTGCGCTTAGAACAAGAATCTGGCCTTTGCAACGGCTTACCATCGGCAGACTTGCGGTTGAAACTTGTTGCGTTTGGAGGACTTTGAGGTCTTTGAGCCTTCCTTGTCTTTTGATGTTGGGAGATGCATCTCTCCACTTAACACCTTCTACTTTCAGGTGTTATACTCTCTGCACTCTTTGGTTTTTCACTTAGGCTGGTGGGCGGCAAACCCTAATCAGTTCAGCACGCATTTCAGCCCAGGGTGTACCCGACGAGTGTCTTGTTTCTCAGCCGGAGAGCACAGCAGTCCGCAGCAGACGCAAGAAACTGATGGCAAACGTTGGCTAAAGCCAGAAGACTTGGACAGATTATTGAGCGGGCTGAACGCCAGTGTGCCTACAGCAGGCGTAGTAGCCATCGCAGCGGTCGTAGTTCTTCAAGGTCCATTTGGATCTGCCGGAGCCTTCGCGATGATTCCTCCACCTCCTCCTCCCGTCCCTCCTGTCCCGATGTCGCCCTCCAGACCTTACTCCAGTGGAGGTCTGGCATCGCTCAAGCCAGACTGCATCGTGAATCTTTTTCATGTACACAATGGTCTGCTGGAGATGCCTTTGGCCCTCCCAGGATTCTGGAACAACGGCGCAAAACGGTTGGGTTCTAAGGATACTTACAATGTTCATCCAACAAGTAAACAGCTCCTTTCCCTCTTTCACACTCAGCACACTTTTCACTGCCTGAAGGTAGCGAGCGTTGTTGGGACAATCCACCATCCCGTGGTCATTTTTGACCGAGCGTTGTGGTTCTAGAGATACCTACAATGTTCAACTAGATATAACAAGCTTCTCTCTCTCACCACAACGCATCAGCACTCACTTTTCACTGCCAAATTCTGTTGAGGGTTGTTGGGATATCAGACCGATATCCTTCGCTATTGGTCGTGTTGACCATTTCGCTATTTGGTCATTTTGACCATCTCGTCGCTTGGTCGTTTGACCATCTCGCCGGTGTCGTCATCCTTAGGATGCACTGTCTGCTTGGTGTGCGTGGTCTTCCTTGACCCATTGGTGTATTCGAAAGAGAGAAGCTAGAAAAGGGTTGAGGTGGGAGGGGTTGAACATTGCGATCTCTAGAACCAAAATGGCACCAGGAACATGAAGGATCTCAAAACATTACGTGAAGGATCACTAACAACGTTCTAGAGATACCTACAATGTTCAACTAGATATAACAAGCTTCTCTCTCTCACCACAACGCATCAGCACTCACTTTTCACTGCCAAATTCTGTTGAGGGTTGTTGGGATATCAGACCGAACCGCATTTTCCAACAACACTCGGAAAAAACAAAACCCCAAACGCGCTGAGTGGATGTTGGCAGTGAAAAATGACTCATGGCGGGTCTATCGCCACTGGAGCCGGAAGTCGGCTGGATGAATCGCTATCTTGCGGTGAGACCGAAAGAAGGCATCAAGGCTCATATGATGCCTATGCGCGGCGTCAAATTTCTCAGGGAGATCTGAAACAAAGTCCCATCTACTTAGCAGATCGGCATCAGTGTTCAAAGGACCTGGAATATGGGAGATATCACAACTGATTCGTTCGGACATGAGGATAAGTGCTAATTCCTCAACGAAAAAGCACAGGGGAGCAGTGGTCGTAAATAACTTGTTGCCGGCTGCTTCCGCAGCAACGTTGTCGCTCAAGCTTTGAAAATGCAAAGGTACACAGATTTTGGGGCAAATAGCCAAACAAAGCAAGACCAGAAAACCTTGAGCTAAAGTTTCATAACATGCAATGTCCTTTTGGGCATCTGGCCGAACTGGAATGTCCAAGTGTTTGATGTCGGAGACATGCCACTTTTCTGCAAACCAATAGATGGTCGAATCAGGTGCAAGCAAACCACCGATCTGAAATGTTTCCCCTTGGGCCGAGGCATCTGCTGATGCTCTAACGGAAACCTGAGCAGGCGGGCGCATGGTGCGAAGCGGAGGAGAGGTGGTAAGCCAATGCAACCAAAGCTTGAGGACTCGTCGGCTGTGCATTGACAGTTTACGTTGCTGGGATTTTGGGTTGATGATTCGAAGCCACAATCTACGATCTGTCAACCTAACCGATTCCACCCCATGCAGTGTTTGGACAGGACTATGTCTAACAGAAACTAGCTTTGACCCAGCCGGGATTGCTGTGCCGGTGGGTGTACAAAGAAATGTGAGGTCGTCTGAAAGGCAAGATTTGACCACGGTCCAAAAACCGGGGTTGACACTGTAGTGTGTAGCAGGGCAACAATACAAATCAGAAAATAACCAATGGAGCAGCGCACGGAATGGCAAGAAGAGATGAGTGACCCAAAGTGCCAAGCCGGTGAATTTTTCAAGCTGTTTGCAAGTGCAGTGACGATGGGCAAGCAAGTCGTTGATCAGTGAAATCAGCTTATCTTGCTTGTCAGGATGCAAACTAACCAACCCGTTGAAGAAATTGAAGCGCCAGCCAATCCAATCGACCATTGGACCTAATGTACACTTCCGCCAACTGAGGGGGATTCGAAATACCTGACAAAAGATCGCCAGGAGTGTGGCGAAGAGGGGTAAGACTTGCTTGGTTTGAGTCAACAAGAAGTCATCCACAAATAGCCAAAGGCCATGTTGGATCCAAATGAGGCGATGAAAGGTGCGTACTAGCCAAGATCCTAAACGGCCCCACCAAAAGGCACTAAATGTGGCTCCGAAAGGGCAAACCTTATAGAAGAAGATTTTTCCACGAAACGTGAACCCTACAAGGCCTTGATGGCGTTTTGCAAGAACGATACGTTTATGTGCTGACTTCACATCAAACGTCGCTGCACGCTGGGGCTCCGAACAGTTTCGAAGCGGGAATGACTCAACAACATCCCGGGCAGAGGGATAGCACTGGCGCTCGGGGATCCAACAGTTTTGATTAGTGTTACAAACACTACTATCCAATACCAGTCGTGGAGGGCGCGAATCTGAGAATGCTATGCCTAATTTGCCTAGGCCAACTCCTTGGGGATATTGCTTTTGCGCATCAGCTTCATCTCCAGAAAACTCAAAAATCCAACCTTGATCGATTTCGTTTTGAATGAGTTCTTCGGTCAAATCGGGATGGTCCTCACTAGACTTCCAATTACCCCGATGAATCTGAAGGGCCGGAACATCACTGTCCGCAATGGCATCCTTCTCCCAAAACACTCGACTCGGAAGAATGGGGTCATCAGAGGTTCCGGCTGAGACTCCTGCAATCAAGCAGGAAAAGACCTCGCTATCGGGATCACGAATCCTGTGGCTGAGGGCTTGTAACGCTGCAAGGTGAATGGGTTGGTCGGCCCGGATAGACCAATCCACCGGAAGCCAAGCGGAAAAGGACTGACGAAATTGGTCAATGCACTCTTCGGAAAAAGGCGGTGCGGATTGTGCTTGCTCAATATGAGCCAGAAAAACTTTATGGAGGCCCTGCTCCAGGATTGCGGTGATCCATCTATCCCGCAATGGCTTCAACACATCGTCAGTGTTGGGTGGAACGCTCCAATCTGGTTGACTGCCTTTGCCCCCTCCATCATGGAGGGAATGTGGGCTGGTGTGCAAAGGTTTGACCGGGATCATGGAAAGGGCCAAATCTAAGGTCAACTTGGGAATCATAGGGCCAATGCGAGAGCTCAAACGGGAAGCAATTTGGTTAGCAAGGTCCATAGGATATTCGGCGGTTCTTCGGCTGAGGTAGGAGCCTAACGAATCCTTCAGGCCTGCATATGGCTGATGATCCGAATGTGTGCAAGCGCAAGCTAGGTCACAGAACCAATCGTGACTACATGCAAACATCCAGTGTTTGGAAATGTCCAGTTTGAAGGAACACGCTGCTACCACTACACATTGGCATTTTTTTGATTGAGCCAGGATTGAACAACTGGGTCATACCACGTGAAAGCATTGGGAGGGGCTTCTAGGTGACCATGACCGCCTGCTGCATGAACATGTTGCAAGCAATGAATGGCACGGTGCAACAACTCCCGGCTCTGAATCAGTCGGTGATGTTCTTGGGGGTTCGGATCAGGGATCCCTAAGGGAAACTCATATGTACGAACGGGCGCAGGGCCCGGAGAACGAAGTTTTAGCAATGAAAACTCACTGCATGGTGGACTAGCACCACAATATGAGACTAGACCCGAAGCACAAAGGCGCAACAAATCTTCAAAGAACAGGTCATTGAGGAGATCCATTTCGGGTGATACTAAAATGTCGATAGGCAACACTGCTCGATCGAAACCTGAAAGGGCGGCCGACAGAGGAGCGTGAGCTCCACTGCACACGTCAAGAAACAGATGAGGTCCTGGCGCTGTCAAATGAGCACCTGGGCTGAGCCGTGGTGAGACAGAAGCGGAAGGAGTCCCAAGTGGAGTTGGGTTCTCTGCAGCCGGTGGGGTAGGGACATGAGATGGGACCCTAGACGTGTCTGTGTCCCTCTCGGAACACGCAGGGCCCCGTCAAAACGGAGCTGACCGATGGTCAGCGGCGCTATGCTTCTGACCACATACAGTGCCATCTTGCTTCAACACCGCGCACACGTGTTCGTACTTGCAAGTCTTAGGATTCGAACACATCTTCTGCTGATACTTTAAGCAAATGGTTTTCTTTTGACCATCACGAACGATTTCGGTACCCCAAGCTGGCCGTGAAGTTGTCGTGAACGACTTTCCTGAACTTTTTCCGGAAGGCTTACCGACACCTTTGCCATTGCCTTTACCTTTGCCTTTGACATTCATGCGGGGTACAAATGGACGAGGTTGCAACAATGAAGCCATATCTGCTCTGATTTCAACCAGCTCGTGAATCGCGTCATCAAGTGTCCACTGCTTAAAATTGAACAGCTCAGCAATCTTCCCCCAAAGAACTTGATCGGCTGACTGGAGTTCGGAAACATTTGGAGGACGCAGTCCACTTTCGGAATCAAAACGTTGACTAGCGTGTGCTAAAAAGCCATCAACATACTTCTTGAGAGTCGACAGGTGTGCTCCCCGACAGAAGGCAATGGCGGTGGCCTGCAAGTGCAAGAGCTGGGATAACTGCTGGAGGCCAATGTTGGATTGAGGGATGTCTCGAACAGGAATATCATCGATCAAAAGATCTGATAAAGCTGCAAGATCGGTTCGAGCTGCCTTGCGAGCACGAAGTAAACTGGTTTCATCCTGGAGTTTTGCACTCAGTCGATACTTCCAAGGAATCCATTTCCAGTCCTTCCGTTGGAGTTGCTGATACGTCAATGCTAGCATGCGACTGGATGGCATGGTCTGGGTCCAAGAGTTCTCCTGGATACTGACGCTCAAAATTATCACGCAATTCCCGAATGAGATCTGGACTGAGCTTGGCGGGAAAGGGCTCATTCCATGTTGAGCTGGTGCGAGAACCTGAAGACAGTCCAGAGCTATCACCTGATGCGGCCAGGACGGAAATGGGTGATCCTCCTGATGCAGCCGCTGGCTGACAACGCGTCCACAAAGCTCGAATCGAAGAACGGACCCGAGGAGTGATTTCCAAACCCATGGAATCGATAGCTGCGTCCAACTCTGGCAGTGATAATGCCAGCAAACCGAAAGTTTCGACGTCGTAACTCTCATCCAGCAATGCTTGTTGGACTGCTTCTGGAATGCGAAGCTCTTGCAACATTTCAGCGAAAGAGGGTCGAGCCATAATGCGAAGAAAACTTACAAGATAGAAAAGATGATCAGCGTGGGTCTAATATAAAGTTCTATTCAAAGTTTTAGCAATGAAAACTCACTGCACGGTGGACTAGCACCACAATATGCGAATAGACCTGAAGCACAAAGGCGCAACAAATCTTCAAAGAAAAGGTCATTGAGGAGATCCACTTCGGGTGATACTAAAATGTCGATGGGCAACATTGCTCGATCAAAACCTGAAAGTGCGGCAGACAGGGGGGCGTGAGCTCCACTGCAAACATCTAGAAACAGATGAGGTCCTGGCGCTGTCAAGTGAGCACCTGGGCTGAGCCGCGGTGAGACGGAAGTGGGAGTATTCCCAAGTGGTATTGGGTTCTCTTCGGCCGGTGGGGTAGGGACAGGTGGTGAGACCCTAGACGTGTCTGTGTCCCTTTCGGAACACGCAGGGCCCCGTCAAAACGGAGCTGACCGATGGTCAGTGGCGCTATGCTTCTGACCACACACCGTGCCATCATTCTTCAACACTGCGCAAACGTGTTCGTACTTGCAAGTTTTAGGATTCGAACACATCTTCTGCTGATACTTTAAGCAAATGGTTTCTTTTGACCTTCACGAATGACTTCTGTACCCCAAGCTGGCCGTGAAAGACTTGCCTGAGCCTTTTGCGGAAGGCTTACCGGCACCTTTCCCATTGCCTTTGCCTTTGCCTTTGACATTCATGCGGGGTACAAATGGACGAGGTTGCAACAAGGAAGCCATATCTGCCCTGATTTCAACCAGTTCGTGAATCGCATCATCAAGTGTCCACTGTTTATAGTTAAACAGCTCAGCAATCTTCCCCCTAAGAACTTGATCGGCTGACTGGAGTTCTGAAACATTTGGGGGACGCAGTCCACTCTCGGAATCAAAACGTTGACTAGCATGTGCCAAAAAACGATGAACATACTTCTTGAGAGTTGACAGATGTGCTCCCCGACAGAAGGCAATGGCGGTCGCCTGCAGATGCAAAAGCTGCGACAACTGCTGGAGGCCAATGTTGGATTGAGGGATGTCTCGAACTGGAATATCATCGATCAGAAGATCTGATAACGCTGCAAGATCTGTTCGAGCTGCTTTGCGAGCACGAATTAAACTGGTTTCATCCTGGAGTTTTGCACTCAGTCGATACTTCCAAGGAATCCATTTCCAATCCTTTCGTTGGAGTTGCTGATACGTCAATGCTAGCATGCGACTGGATGGCATGAGGTCTGGGTCCAAGAGTTCTCCTGGATACTGGCGCTCAAAATTATCACGCAATTCCCGAATGAGATCTGGGCTGAGCTTTGCGGGAAAGGGCTCATTCCATGCTGAGCTTGTGCGAGAACCTGAAGACAGTTCAGAGCTATCACCTGATGCGGCAAGGAAGGAAGCGGGTGATCCTCCTGATACAGCCGCTGGCTGACAACGCGTCCACAAGGCTCGAATCGAAGAACGGACCTGAGGGGTGATTTCTAAACCCATGGAATCAATGGCTGAGTCCAATTCTGGCAGCGATAACGCCAGCAAACCAAACGTTTCAATGTCGTAATTCTCATCCAGCAATGCTTGTTGGACTGCGTCTGGAATGCGAAGCTCTTGCAATAATTCAGCAAAAGAGGGTCGAGCCATGGTGCGAAGGTAAATTAACAAGATAGAAAAGAAGGTGATACTGGTCCTAACGTGAAAGTCTGAAAGTCTATTCAAAGTCTTTTTTTTACTAATATGAAGAAGGATTACGCCTCCGGACTGAGGTCCACACAAAGGGTGGTTAAGCGTTGGCCCCAAGAGCCCAAATGCATCAATCGCTGATTGAAGTACGCATGCCATTGGCAACTGCAATGGTGAACAGGAATCTGCCGATTCCATGGTGTCACGTCTCGTGAGTAGTGCGTTTCATGACTTTTCAAGCCACCGCGACCCTGCTGGTCAATATCTGGAAGGCAAACTGCTTCCAGGGGAGCATCAGGACCGTGCTGGTCAAGGCTGGAAGGCAAACTGCTTCCAGGTGGGCGGAAAATCAAATTGCTGAGGCACATTATATGCCCTCTTCAATCGGCGGGGGAAGATACCCCCTAACTGAAAGAATCACAAGGAGAGACCTGTCTAACAAGGGGTGTTCATCCACCAATTGAAGCTCTCTCAGTACTGCAATCGAGGAGGAAAGCTCTGCCGAAAGAATTGTGACATTGGGTTCATGCCAAATCGCCCACAAAGGTGCAGGGGATGTTGAGGGAGCGCATGAACGAAGCGGAATCTCGATCGACTGGGCTTGGGCTTCCACATAAGTCATGCCAAAGTGGTTGATGTAGGCCTGAAGCGATGTCAAGGCACACCACAGTTCACCGATTGGTTGGGTCATGTGGGAAAGACCTGAAGCGTGCAAGATAGACCGGCACGACTCCATGACTTGCAGTTGAAGGACGTTTGAGACCCAACGAAGCGCTTTAAGCGTGTTGAGACTAATTAACGGGGAGAATTGCAATTCATCCTCTTCAGGGTCATTTTCTGACCATTCAGAATGCATCAAACGCAAAACATCTATGAGTTCGAGAACCGAACAATTGTGCAAAGACAAGCCAAGATCACAAAGCCATTGTGTGAGATTCAAAAAGGAGACACAATACCTTTTAATTGTGCTTGGGCTATACTTGCGAATGAGAAGCGGTAGAAAATTTGATTGCAACTCGAAAGACTGGCAATTCGAAAGAATCACACTAAATGAGATGCAAAATGAACAAACCTGCTCAAACAATTGCTCTGCTAGTTTCCGTTGACGAAACTCAACATGTTGCTGGGATGCGTTCTGAGGACTCGAACGTGTATGGCTCTGTCGAGCGCCTTGAAGCGGCGAGAACATGGGGAGGGGGGAAGTGGCACCCAAAGGGGTTGAAGCTTCGGTGAACAGCTCATTCTCACAAGAGGATGGATACGGCTGACTGCGTCTTGATGATCTAAATACTGGGGCTGGTGGTGGTTCAAACTCCGAAAAGACTTGAGATCTACGTGGTAAAATCTTAGGTGCTGCAAGAGGGGATGTGTGGCTGACGAAGCTCAATTGCGGTCGAATAGCACTAACATTCGCTAATCCATCAAGTCGATCCGGCGCCAACTCTCGATTGTGAGCTGGGGTGACGCTAGCAGCTTTAGGTCTTGGCTGCACGTCCCCGGTAGCGTTTCACTCTGAATGGAACATCCATCAGGCGTAAAAAGAGGCTGCGGAGTGAAGACAAAATGAAATGACAACAAGCAAAGTGAAATAAGTCGTCAACAATGGACTAAGAAGCTGTCAGCCCCCAAAAAGCAAGCTGAAGATAACATGCCATTGATCATGATGCTGCTGTCAAAGCCAACATAGTAGATTCACCGTTCGCAGGTGGGATCCACTACGTTGACGTTGACGTTGAACATTGACGTATCCTAGAACCAAAATGGCCAACGAACATGTAAGAACCTAAAACATTATGCGAAGGATCACAACCACGCGTGAGCATCTTTAGCTACTGCAGCCGAACAGTGTCGAGGCCCCAACCTAGCACTCGATTGGCACCTGCGGCCGCGCACCGAAAGCTAAAGGATGCCCTCAGCTGAGGCTGATTGCACCCTAAACATGCCCCGGCTCCTGCTATGGCTGGGAGCCGAAATGCTGCTGATACAGAATGAGCTGCTTGCCTTGAATTCCATGAGACAATGTAACTGATTTTCTCCATCAAAAAAACAAACAGTTTCGAGGGTGCCTTCTTGTGTGCCTCGCTAGGGGTGATAGTCCGAAAACTTAAGTTGAGGAACTAGTGCTCTCAACCCCGGTTGACTTTAGCTAACAGGATTTTTTGCACGGGCAAAGACTTTTTTTTTGCACGAGTGGAGACGCCATGTGTGCATGGTGCACAGGTCATCTTGGACTAAGTGATGAATCTCCAACATCTCATAAACAAAACAAAAACAACCAAACCAAACCCAACAAAACCACAAGAACAGCACCAAGAGAGGAGGAGATTCAAGTCTGCACAGACAAAGTGAAACATCAGTGAAACTGAACTATGACTCTTTTGTTTTGTTTTTTTGCACGAGTGGAGACGCCATGTGTGCAGGGTGCACAGGTCATCTTTGGCTAAAGTTTGAATCTCCGAGTTCTCAAATTGCGAAACAGGAAAGCACCAAACACACAAAACAAACAAACACCAAACAACAAGCAAACAAGAAACAACAAGACGACAAGCGAGAACATCGGAGTTTCATATCTGTACATCTGGAGTGAGACATGGTGAAAAGGAACTGTGGCTGCTTTCTACCTGGGCCATGAATTCAAGTTCGAGCAGCTGTTGAATGTTTGCTGGTTCAAGTGCTAAGAGGCATTGGGCTATTGGCCTGTGTGTAAACAGGCCTGTGCACGAGCACTTGCAGGCGCAAGTGCTCAGATGCTAGATCGCAGCTCACTGATGTTGAGCAGAGTCTTAGCAGTTCCACAGGAGTTCAGCAAGTCAAGAGCTCGATGGTCGAAGGGCAATGAAGGTCTGGCCGTGGAAAACAGCAGTAACGTGGTCACTATTGTTCCAAGGAACAGCGAAAGAAACAAGCCTTCTTGGATTGTGCAGTTCTGAGAGGGCTTATGCGAATGCCAGGCAAAAGAACTACATGGAGAAGAACCTACGCCGAAGAAACGGCCTTTGCGCTTTGTCCTAGATGGCGCCTGCCACAGTGGCTTCACCTTATTCCCGATCTGGGATACGTTTCGGACTTGGCCTGAGTCCAAATAAGCCACATCGCAGTCTCCAACCCAGACAAAGGAGAGATAAGCTAGTCAGGTGTCGTCACTACTCAGAGACCAACGTGTCCACATTTACACACTCCCAGTGAGCTGACACAGGCGAGAACCTTAGTCCTCGACCTGTGTGTCGTGCGCGCGCCGGTAGGATAGATAGGTGGTTGGAACCCAGGTGAGAACCTTAGTTCTTGGCCTGGACGTGGGTCCGTACCCTGCCAACCCTGTACCAAGTTTCACCATGTTTCACTAGGGCCTTGCATGATGGAGGCGAGTCCGTTGATGAATCGGATTGCTATCCAGCCAGGATAGCACATTGCACATTTGCTGTGCTCCTGTAGGCTTAGCTGTTAAGGAGCCTGCTTGAGATGCGCTACACCTGCTCCCTCTGTTCGAGGGAGCTACGCCAGGCGCCGGAAGGCGCACCTGAAAGCAATGACTTCCTTAGGCAAACTGCCCGCAGCAGGCCACAGCTTTCCCTGCCTTCGCAATTGCTTGGAACAATCGTGACCAGGATACTGCTGTTTTCCATGGCCAGACCTTCATTGCTCTTCGATCATCGAGTTTTTGACTTGCTGAACTCCTAGGGAACTTCTCAGGCTCTGCTCAATATCAGTAAGCTGCAATCTAGCTTGAGCAGTTGCGCCAGCAAGCGCTTGTGATTTGGCCTGTCCACACACAGGCCGATCGCGCAAAGCCTCCTCGCGTATGAATCGACCACCCTCAACAGCAGCTTGAATTAGAATTCGTGGCCCAGGTAGCAAACAGCCGCAGTTCCCTTTTCACCATGTCTCACTTCAGATGTACAGAGATGAAACTCCGATGTTCTCGCTCGTTGTTTTTGTTTTGGTTTTGTTGTTTTGTTTGGTGGTTTGG
>CAXAMN010025395.1:414973-450694 GCA_963970005.1 Durusdinium trenchii | reverse complement strand
GTTGTTCTGAACTTCCAAACTCTTGTGGACAATGCTTCACTGGGATCGACAAAACTTTTGCCATGTTGCTTGTGAACCGGATTTCCATTGCTCAAGAACTGCCAACCAAGCTTCAACGAATCGACATCAGCCTGCATCTTCACATACACTGCGCGAACCAATGACTGCTAGGTTTCTCTCTCCTTCACCTTTCTCACATGAGCAAAAACACTGAGGCTATTCTTGCGGAAGTAGACTGGGATTCGAACTGCGCCATCTGGAGAACCTAGGATGCCAGCACTGTCCTCGGCTGGCCTCTTCGAGAAGGCACCTATCCTCCTCACACACACCTGAAAAGGTCCATCCTCTTCGCAGCAACCGACCGAAGGATAAAAGGATGTTCGTGACATCAGAAACGATGAATGCTTCGTTCAAGCAACAACCAATGTCATCGTTCAAGCAATGCCCAAACTCAACTTCGACTTGCCTCATCCAGCTTATATCCAAAGGATTGCCCTGCGCATCTTCCAATTGGACCTGTGGCGGCACACATAGCGGCCATACCCGTGCAAAAAAATTCCAATTGGACCTGTGGTGACGGGATGTCATATCCGCACCTGATCAACCACCTGTTCTGACAAGAGCCAACAGTGGAACGGATCGTCTGCACATGACTCTGCTTCCAAAACTGTGTCTTGACCATCGAAAATGCAAAACTCTTCACACTTGTGTCCTACCTCATTCACAACTCAACACTTCCACTCATAGTCCAATCTTCATGTGATGAAGCTTCTGAAAGGGCGTAACACTCTGGAACCTGAAGGGGTGGTGTACCAACGTGGTACAAATGAACTCTCCTCACCGCTCTCTGCGTTGATGTCGAACCTGTTGCAAACTGAACTGCAAGCTGTGGCACTGCTCGAAGGGATACGAGTTGCTCCACCATCCTGACTTGAAGCCTGACCAGCCTCAGCCCGCACTTCTCTGACTCCGTGACGTTGTGGACATTCGTTGCCCCAATATCCAAACTCACCACATATCCGGCACCGATCCGGATGAACCTTTCCTTTCTTTCCTTTTCCCTTCGACTTGCCTTTCTGCTTTCCTTTCCCTTCTGACCTTTGCCCTTCTTGCCGCCTTTTGACCAAGCATTTGACCAACTCCAAAAACTTGACCAATCACCTTTGCCTTTTCCTCCTTTCTTGCCTTTGCCACCTTTCCAGCCTTTTCCTTTGTTTGTCACTGCATCCACCTCCATCGGCCCTGAAGTGTCCTGCGCGCCCTGTCCGGCACGATTCAACGGCTTGATCATGTCTTCGACACTCCACAACCGTGAAGACCTTTCACAGGCCAGGATTCGTTCTCGAACCTCATGGTATGAAGAAGCATCCGAAATCGACAATGTCAAATGCTGTCGAATGTTGTCAGGGCATAGTCTCAACAAAACTCCCAACAAGATGTCTCTGTCATACTGCTTTGTACTGAGGGCGTCATATTGTTGAACCAATGTCTCCATCCCCATAATATGCTCTTGAAGCGTTTTGTCCTTTGAAAGTCTGTATTGAGGAAATGAAGAAATTGCTTGACTCAATGCCAATGCCCTCTGCCTTGTTGCTGGTGCAAAATGGTCAACAAGCTGTTTCCACAATGCGTAACCGTTCCGGTCCTCTGATCCTGCTCTGCTCAACTGGAGGGCCGATCCACGAAGGTATGAAGTTAGCGCCGCACACAACTTTCGTGCTAGGTCCCATTCTTGACCTGTCCAATCCACCGTCTCCACAGCCTCTGCAGGTGACAACTTCTCGATGTCCTGAATTGCCTCCAAAAACCTGCTGTCTGCATAACTCAACCAATTCAAGAAACTGTGTCTCCATGTCGCACAAGCCATGCTACCTGAAGAGGGATCGAACAGTTCAGGTGTCTTCAATATCTTGGATGCTGACTCTAGAGATTTGGCCACGGAAGCCGTGGCAGAACTTGAAGACGCTCCCAACACCTCTGTAACTCCTCTCAACGTTGCTTCCTGACGTGTAATCAGTTGTCCCATACCTTGCATGAGTTGCGAAAATTGCTCCTGATCCATGGCATGAACTCCGTAGCTCAAATGTACCAACAAGAGGAATGAAACACCTTTGGTTTGAAGTCCAGTTGTCAACTTTGTCAACCGTTCTTTATGGCTCCAACGTTTCTTCCTTTGAACATCATGCCGTTTCCTCCTGTTTCTCAGGCTCAAGCGCTTCCTCAACTTGTAAACGAACCAAGCCACTGTCAAGGTCAATGTACACCCAATGACTGCTACCATCAACATGTCATGCTTGTCCCGTGACCATGTCAAAACGGTTTCAAGAACACGACTCAATTGGGCTCCGACCAACAATGCTTTCGTCCACTCTGCCGAGACAAGCACAAATGAAATCAACTGCAACTCAATGCACAATGCAAAATCACCAATGTACCAACAGGTCAAGTCCAAAAGCTCCTGTACTGTAAACTTCAACTCTGCAATGCTAAATGGGATCTCCCGCAAATTTTCAAGGCGGTCCAACGCGGCTGGATCTGGGTGGACTTTGTCAGGTCCAGTGCCATACGCAAGAAGGATGGCCAAAAACTCCATGATGGGAATGAGAAATGCGAGAACACACATGTCCTAACTTTGAGGCTAAGAAGAATCAAATATAACCGGCGTCCAAGCTTGCAAGTCATCAAAGTCATGCAAACTTTGAAGTATGGCGTGAAGCGAATCTTCAAGAAAAATGCAGCAAGCTTATATGGCACATCCAATTATTAAAGTTGTCTAACTTATTAGTGTCAATTCCTGTTGGCAAAGCATTCTTGATACATAAATCTATAAACAAAACCCTTTTTTTCTTTTCACGACGGATCGAATGCATGGAGTGCATTAAGGCAGGCTTTGCGTCTACAGAAACGAACTTCCTTAGCAAGTTCTGGTGACACCTGAGCATCCGGGACAAGTGGGGAGCCACACTTTGGTCGGAATCGGCAGCCTCGATATTCCAAGCCAAGCTGAATCGTCCATGAGGCGAAATGCACAATCTTGGGAGTGAGAATGAACAACGGGGATTCCGATAGGTCCGAGTCAGGGACATGGTTGGGACAAGGATCATCCACAGGGCTTTCAACAATCTCAATTGGTTGATTGATTGAAGACGCGGAGTTTGTGAGTAGAATCTTAAATCGGTGGAGCTTCATTGAGGAGACTTGAAACGGCTGGGTTTGATGGAAAAGAGTGACTGCAGGCTCAATCACTGGACTCTGAGCTCCCCGATGAAGAGGAGTTGATGGGCGGAAGCCGTCATGATGATCTTGCTGCGTATATCAGCTTGCAACTTGAGCGGTGCGTGAACAGAGTCTCGGCCATACAAATTTACACTACTATTCAAGGACACTTTATGGTGTCCCTGCAGTGAACGACTATCGGAGTTGAGATGCAACTGACAAGCCCATGACAACAAAGTTGCTTTGGCCGAGTGAAGAGTGTACTCACAAGTGCAAGACTGAAGACTGGGAATCTGTTGGATATACCGTCTTTGGTCTGAGCGTACGACATTGGCTCCAAGATTGCACCTGAGGCGTCAAGCAATGGAAACAAATGGTCAGGGATGAACGAAGGACCAAATCTTTCTACAGAAGCATCCCAAATTTCGTTCAAAGCCTCAAGCCATTTCAACAACCAGCTAGACTGGTGACTTTCGGAAATGAGACCAAGACATTGAACTGCAAATGGATAGCCAGTTTTACTGGATTTAGCTTGAAAGCACGCTGCACGAAGGGATGTGTTGTCCAATAGGATTTTATCGCAAAAGACATGTTGAGCATCATTGAAACGAAGGGAGGCCCAAATGCACACGAGAAGAGAACCTCTGAAGACGCGATCTTGAAGCGAAAGATGACCCTCCATAAGCGAAAGCTCCAAGTCATGAATGACGTACAGCGGAAACGGAAAGCTTTCACGTTTTTCTTTTGAAGAAAAAGTGAGATTACTAAAGATTGGTGAATATAGGTCTAGTCCTCAGGGACAGAACCGGGCAGTCGGGCTGACCCCACAAACACAGGAAGGCACTCCTATAGAACCCGCCAGTGCGAAGAGGGCTGAGGAGGAGGCAGAGGAGAAACTCATGTGGCGCCAGAAGGGCAAGGCTGTTTCTTCTTCAGGCAAAGCCTCCTACTCAGAGCCAAAGACACTCATGCAGCCAGATGCACTGGTAATAAATATGAGGTTATCTCCAGATGGCTTCTCACTGGGCTTGCGGTAGTCCTATCAAGGCAGAACTGGCAACTTCTGGCCAAAAGAGGAACGCTGACTGCTACCCCTCAAAACCCACTCAAGCGATACTATCAGATAGGATATCCTGCTGGCCTCAAGGATAAAATGGCACTGCCGTATGCGCTCCCGATACACAATGCCATCACGGATGCGGAGTGGCAGCGCAGGGTGGGGTGGTACTGTCATTCACGCTACTTAGCAGACATGGATGCCCTATATGCTGAGCGCGCAGAGTCGAGGCTTGACATCTTCTATAGCACAATGGACCTTACCAACCCCATCCAAGCCATGCAAAGCGACCAAACCGAAGTTGAACAAGATCAAAGCAAGAGGACAGACGACAAGAGCTCATCAAATTAGATAAGCCGACCACCACACCGAGCAACACTGAATCGCAGAGAACAGACGTAGGGGGAGATTGCAGCACATAGAAAAGAATATCCGTGACGGATACATGAGAAGTTTTTTGGGTCACACAAAAAAAATCTGATGTGTGACAAACCTGTCTCATCGCCGTTGCGAATCAGCATTAAATAGCAAACGAACAAGTAGGCAGTTCTTGGCTCAAACAGTATTAGAAGGACTCCACCACCCATGGAACCCATGGAACCAGCCTGTCTCTCTAGGGCCAGCACCCCTATTGAGAATGAGCCGGTTATGGACTGCTGCTTGGTGCTAACAACCCTTTCGGGCATGGCAATCCATGTCTCACTCAGTGTTGCAAAATTCGACCGATTTGAAGACCTAGAGGACCAGATTATGGACTATCTTGCCTGAAACCCTGCACACGCAGGAACTCCTAGAGGGGTGTCCCATATATAACGTCCCGCTTGCTATTCACGTCCCCATGAACCCAGACTAAACAGTCCCGGAAGGGGCCTTTGCAGGTGTACCGCGACTGCGACATGTCAGCATTGAGTCAGGCATCAGGCTCATCGGTGCAGATGCTTGGCAAAATTGCCGGCAGCTCCGCGTCGTCAAATTGCCGACCACTGTCGTGGGCATTTCAGACAATGTGTTTCGCAATTGCAACTGCTCAACAGTGTTTCTGCCCCAGGTTGCCGGCAGTTTGGCTATAAAGCCTTTGCGGAGTGCTGCTCGTTACAATGGGTGTATGCAGCTGAAGGAGCTGCCAATCGGTTCAGTGACGACACCAAGTTTGGGCACTATCTCTTTCAAGGGTGTGTCAACCTCGCTGAATTTACCCTGCGAGAGTTTCGCCCCTCAGGCGGGGGGGTACCGCAAACTGCTGCCAGTGACTTAGCCCTTGGCTGTCTCAGCTCCACAGGAATTACGATGCTTACGCTCACCCAGGGTTTTTCGGTCATAGGTGCACATGCTTGTGACAGTTGTCACCTACTCAAGCAAGTTGACCTTTCCAACACGAAAGTTGAAGAAATCCAAGAATTCACTTTCGCGCATTGCACTAGTCTCAGGGAAGTCAGCTTCCCGCCGACACTGCATACCATTCGGGTCAAAGCCTTTATGAATTGCGCAGCCCTGTTAGAACTGGCCATACCGCCCTCACTAAAGTATATAGAGAGTAGGGCTTTCTTGGACTGTACAACCCTTAGAAGACTCGTCAAACTACCAGGTCGGCGCAAATGGCGAGGGGTTTATGCGGAAGAAAATGCTTTCGCCATCTGTCCAGAGATGAGACCACCGCCGTGGCTCCATGATCCCGGACATGGGATACATCTCTGGTCTTGGGTGAGGTGATCCTTTCCTGACCATAAGCATGTGAATTAATTCTGAATGACTGCCCGTGCAGTTGTTCCCCCTATGGACCAATAGTAGTAACTGCTGGTAGTCATAGTCAATAATGGAGGACTCGCCATGTCCGTAGTCTGCCGCAATGTATTTTGGCTCAACAGTAAGGGAGCGCTGTTGCACATATATTTTTTTGCACGAGTGGAGGCGCTGTGTGTGCAGGTTATGCACAAGTCACCTTAGTCGAGTTGAGAGTGAGTTACAGATCAGGTTGCGACACAAGAGGAAAACGAACAGAGCACCAAACAGAAAACCCAACCAAAACCCAACCCAAAAACACACCCGCCAAAAACAAGCGCAACCTGTGAAGTAACTCAGTGGCCGTGAGGGCGTGAAGAAAGGTGAAACAGGGGCGATGAATTCAGCAAAAACGCTCAGTACTTCTTGTCCTTCAACGAAGTGCATGGAGTGCATCCAACAAGGAGGCACAAGTGTAAGCGGAAAGGCACCAAGGGCAAAACATCGCAAACACGGAATGGAGGGCCATATGCCCGTGGTAGTCACTACGAGTATTGAGCTTGGGCGGCAATGAGGACATTGGTCGAAACCTGAGCCACAATTTAACGTCGTCTTTTCACAATCGCTTGATATGTAAGTACCTAAGCGAAAGCGGATATGCCTTGATACCTAGGAATGTCCCATTGTATTCAAAGTTGGGCACATTGAAGCCAGATGGCTTACTCGATGGCTGGCAGTGACAGGTATGTGGAACCAAATGAGTGGCAGCATGGGAAGACCACAGCCTTCAAGCTCGGCATTTCCAAAAAACCGAGCCACAAAGAGGGGTTCAAGGGCAGTGGAATGGCCCACTCAGTACCTCCCCCCGAGGGGGGAGGCACCAACCAGAGCACATCAAGCAACGATGGCCCACGAACAGCTTGGCAATGGGTTCTAGGCGTGGCGTGCTCCAGGAGAGGGCACTCATGTCGTGGAGATGCTGCAAAAAAATCGCTTTCGGCCATCTGACTGGTTCTTTCAAACGCGGCCAGCAGAAGCAGCCGTTTCATGCAGGGCCCCATAAACTACCTGAAACTAAGAATGAGGTGAGACATGGTGAAACGCCGTTTTCCTAATGCTGTACACTGTACTCATCCAGAACCACTACACAGGTAGCAGTCTGGGACTGTCTAACTATTCAGATCAACGAAGTCGAGCTGTGCTGCACTATTGGTTGGTACTCTTAGGACCGGCACACGGGTGCTAGTCAGTACACTAGCAACAATCAGGAGAATATGTGCTGATGCGTGTGCCATATGGTTCTATTGCTCCCTTGCCTGGGCCAGTACACAGTTGCACACAGGGACCTATGATGGCCAATCGTGGGTCTGCACCTAACCCTACTAGAGGGTGGCAAGGGAATCATCTGCCCATTGATCCTCGTCTTCTTGCGTGCGTGGCAACCATCGAATCCAATTCGGCATATCTAAGTTATCACACCGCAGGAACGCATTCTCGCGAGAGTACGTTCCCCTCCATGTCACACTTTTGCCGTACCTCTGGAATCGATAGAGTTGCGTGCACCCTCCAAATGCTCGTCGTGCAATGTAGAGTAGTGTGGGAGGTGCATAAATTTCTGTTAAGGACGTACAGTGAAGGAAAGCTTCCTGTCGGATCATTCGAAGTAGTCCTGGGAGTTTCAAGTTTCGTAGATGTTTGCAGTGAGCAAAGGCACAGCTCATGATTTCCGTGATCTTAGTACGCGACAGGTCTACAAGTTGTAGCTGCATACATCGCTCACAGGCAGCTGGTCCAATCCAGGTGAAGTCAGGTGGTAGGGTCAGGGAAGTTAGGCCTGCTTCAAGGAAGCAGCATTCCGGCAAGCAACGCGTAAGGCCCTGTGGGCTGTATTCTGTCAGTTCTAGATTGATTTGTCGCAAGGCTGTGCATTTGCGGAAGGCTCGAGGCATGAGTTCTGCTTGCGGAGCAAGTTGATTGATGGTATCGTTAGCAATCCCAATTTGCAGTAGGGAGCAGCATTCTTCAAAGACTTGTGTTCCGAACTGTTTGCAGCCTGGGGCTAGGATCTGTCGCAGCGCATAGCATCGGCGAAAGGCTTGCGCTTGCAAACAAGTGACCGTGCTTGCTAAATGCACGATTTGGAGATGTTCGCAATTGCGCCAAGCTCCTTCTCCTATTATGCGATATCCAGCATCAACTTGTAGATGCCTCACCTTTGTCACATACTCAAACGCCTGTGGAAAAATTCTGTCGTGTTCCTTGAAAGGGATACGCAGGGCTTTGGCTTCCCCTTGCATTTGCCCCTTTCTCTCAGCCACTTCGATGCAGGGGCTGACCACCACCGTGAAACAGTTGCAGTCTCGCAAAGTTTGCCAAATTGGGTCAACCAGCGTTTGTTGCGAGTTGCGGCAGACAAATTTTAACTCACACCCAAAGGTAGTGCTCTCACCTATCATGGGGAGTTGCTCTATTACAGCATTTTCAAATTCTTGTAATCGATCATGTTCTTGAATTTCAATTGCCAGCTGGGCCTCCTCCCCGGCTAGGGTGGTTAGGATCAGGTGTATTACCATTGCTCTCTCTTCGCTCCACTGCGAGGTAGACACTGATATGTGGTCAGCGAGCATGGCAGGCACCCTCCCCTTTAGTAGTGTACTCTCCACCTCGAGCCTAATGGCATCACGTCCCACATCATTCTTGCACGCTGTCCAGATCTTGTCAGAGTCCATTACCAGTAGTATCTGTGGTCCAATAAGGGGGAAGACAACTGCACGGGCAGCCATCAACTTTTAATTACTTTTTTTTTTGACTACAGGCCCTTGTCAATTCCCCACGTGGACAAGACACAGATTCCGCTAGGAACAGCTAGCGCCAGACACCCTTCGAAAGCATTAGCTGCTACGTGGATGTCATGTCGGCCAGCCTGAGCACTGCGATACGTGAGGCAGACTAGACTGTTGCATTCCGCAAAGGCACGATGTCCAATGCTGCGACACGGCCGTGGTAGCGCTACTGTACTCAGCAAGGCGCAAGCCTCAAAGGCCTCGGCACATATCTCTGTGAGATACTTCGGCAGAGAAATTTGTGCCAAGGCTCGACAGTGTGAGAACACTTGCACTTGCACCGTCCTTACTTGTGTGAGCGATAGATCGACCGTCGTTAACTGTTGGCAGTGCGCAAAGGCCTTATGCCCAATAAACACAGTGCATTGTGGAAAATTGATGTTGTGTATGCCTGCCGAGTGAAAGCACCCCGTCGGCAACCCTTCTGGATGTTATGTCTTGACTACCAGTGATGGCTTTGGTCAAGGGAAGACCTATCTGCTTTAGCCTTGCGCATCCTTCAAAAGCATAGGGGGAGATGGTCGCTCCCCTAGCTAAATGACAGGAGCGTGCTGTGAGTATCCCCACTTGTTCGAGGGCACAACATTCTGCAAAGACGCGGGCGCCAAGATGTAGGCACCCTGGCATTGCCGCTGTGGTAAGCGCATAGCATCCTTGAAAGACGGCATTCTCAACAGTTACCACTGAGCCGGGTAGCCTGACGATGATAAGGGTGTGGCAGTATCGCCACGCTTGTCGCTCGATGGTATGGTAGCCTGCTTCTACCTGTACGTGCCGAAGTCTAGCTAGGGCAAAAAAGGCTTTGGCAGGGAGAACGCCTGTCTCATTCGTAGGGACCCAGATTGCCTTGGGGTGGTCCTCATAGGTCTCTCTTTTGATTTGCTCTTTCGAGCTTACAACTCGGAATCTTTTCTGGATGATCAATTGATAACGGTTATGCTCCCAGAGCTCCTCGTGGATAGGGTCGTTGAGGGGGCTGCGGGCATCCTCTGAGATAAGCGTTAGCTCACAGCCGAAGGTAAGGTCGTGGCACTTGGCTAGGAGCTCGACTAAGTAATCTTCAAGCATTTCCCAATGATGGTAAATGCTATTTCCTTTCCTGCCATGGTGACAAGCCTCATGGGGCAGTGGCAGAGATCTGCCATTTGCTCTGTGTCACTGCCTACATTGTCCATGGGGGAGTCTGCACTAGCAGGGGGCAGAGCTGTGAGCCAATGGCTGCTATTGTACCTGTCTATTTGGTTTTAGCAACTCAATAGCAACTCCCTGCAAAAACAAACGGGTTGTTGTGTGCTCGTCAAAGGGGAACCAGCCCTAATGGGGGTTGTTTCCTTTGGCTTGCTGAGCCACCTCTGTTTGCTCAAATTGCTCAGTTTGCTCAGTTTGCTCATTGTGCTGTTGTACGGCTTCTGTGCGGTTGTACGTCTCCGCTTTGATGGGGTTGGTGAAGTCCATAGTGTTGTAGAATGCAGCAAAACTTGATCCTGCACGCTCGGCATATAGGACTTCCATATCATGTGAGTATTGCGAGTGACTGAACAACCCGACTCTGCGTTGCCACTCAGCTTCCGCAATGGCATTATGCCTTGGAAGCGCATAGGGTAGCGCTACTTTGTCCTTAAGGCCAGCCGGGTATCCTCTTTCATAATATAACTGTAGTTGCTCTTGAGATGTGGCAGTCAGCGTTCCTTTTTTGGCTAGAAGCTGCCAACTTGGCCTTGAGAGGACTACTGCAAGTCCTGTGAGGAGTCATTGGGAGATAATCTCATATCTGTTACCTGTGCATCGAGCTGCATATGTGTCTTTTGCTCGAAGGAGGAGGCTTTGCGTGAAGGAGAAGCACCCTTGTCCGTCAGGTACTACGTACTTGTCCTCCTCAACTTCATCTGCTTCTTCTTCTTCCTCCCTTTGTGCACTGTAGTGTTCGGCCGGAGTGTTTGCTTGTGGTAGAGGGACACCTCGGTGTTGATCCCCCTGAGTGGTGACTGGGGAAATGGTTCCACTGAAGCTCGGCTGAGGTTGTGCTTGGACGGGGGACAGGACGGCTTGGTGCACGTCGGGCCATACTGGCACTTCGATTCGAAGGGTGCTCTTATAGGTAGACTGGAAGGAGACTATTTGGCCCAGGTTGCCGTCTAGAAGGCCTTGTACATAGGCACACGCAAGACTGGGTGTGTCCGGGAGGTCTGCACCTTCCGGGTTGTTGGGGCGGCATTCACTTTCATACGTGCCTACAACTATGTACGGGCTGTTGGTCTCGCTCTCGCTATTGTGTTTGTACTCCTTTCCTTCCTCTGACGCGGCCGCCGTGAAGCGCAGGTCGGTTGTCATACGCTCTATTAGCCTGTGTACCAGCTGGACCGGAAAGTAGACATGTAAGTGATGGATGGGGAGATCTGGCTTACCGAGACTCTGATTACGGCCAAAGGACATAACCACCGTCTGCATTAGCGCCAGTGTTTTGCCTGTCGCTTCTGTGTCCTGCATGCCGCTTTCCTCCTTTGCTGTTCTCTGCAAGGGGGTCCCGTTGGCTTCATCAATTTTGGCTTCACAGGCTTTTGCACAGAAGGACAGAAGGCCATAGAGCCAGTAGGCCGGGTCAGCATACAGCGCCAGCCCCAGCTTGTCTTCTTGTGTCTCAGCACCCGCGGCTGGTCTGAGGAACGCAAAGAGTGATGCTAGCCGCCTAGCCAACTCCCCTCCTATATTGTTGAAGTCGTGAATGATGCTTGTCATCACTTCCCTTGGTAGACTCCGAAATTCAATACCGCGGAAGTTGAGCTCAGCAACCCGACGGAAGAGGGTGACTCGCAACAGGACCCCAATGTGCCGCAGTTGGACACTGAGGCGCGCCAAAGGCCATTCTTGCGGCAAGTTGGCATAAAGGCTGACAGCGGGCGCCACCGGGGGCAATGTTGTAGGCGCAACTGCGGAGCCAGGGCTTGCTCGGGCAGCGTGTTGCACTGCAAGTGTCTGATACCGGAAAACGGTATGCATCGCTCTCTGCTCTGCAAGATGGGTGATGTCAGCATCAACGGCTTCTTCTAGGAAGATTTCGGTGGTGGGAGCTTCCTCTTTGTTGGGCGCATGCATCTTTGGGGCATCTGGGGTCGCCTCTGGCATTTGCGGGTTGACGGCCACCGTGGCTATTGGCCTCGAAGCCGCTATACTTATCAACCCTGCCTCAGGTCGTGGCGGCATGTTTAGCCGCGATTGGATTGC
This sequence comes from Durusdinium trenchii, assembly GCA_963970005.1. NCBI lineage: Eukaryota > Dinophyceae > Suessiales > Symbiodiniaceae > Durusdinium > Durusdinium trenchii. The sequence goes on along the minus strand of CAXAMN010025395.1, from coordinate 438,637 downwards.
ATCAATCATGTTTTGTTCTGATGCCCTCTCTTGTTGGTGCTCAGCCGGTTTGGTCACCTTAGATTTGACTGCCAGTGGCCCTTGCATCTTGGGCCGTGCGGTGGGTTGTGGGACGTCAGTCTCCATCATTTCCTTATCGGAATAGTTTGACTAGCGGTAGATTGACCTTCTGGGTCGACCCCTTGCGGCGGAGGTGGAGAGAGTGCAGGAAGTCTCGCTGCCCATCGGCTGCGTCTCCTCTGTTCTTCGGGAGAGGCGGTGATGGTGACCGCTTTGTTGGGAGGCACCAGTGGGCTGCCACACGGGTGACCCCCCTCTTCCGCAACTTCCATATTTTGTCGTGGTTTTTGGCTTTATGGGAGGGTTATTTTGCTCCTCTATATCACCCAGAGGAGAGGCAGGCGCAGGCCGCTTTACTCCTGCTTGATTTCGGCTGCTAGCTGCCTTGCCTGTTGTGTGGACAGCCTCATTGCTGTTGTCCAGGTCGATCACTTCGTCAGTCGTTCCACTCTCCGACTCTTCTGCTTGTGCCTCCTCTGTTCCCTGCCTCTGCTCCGAGATTCTGCTCGTCTCGTTTGTGGCAGGGCTCGCTAGGGTCGCATTTGCCCGCCTGCTCTTGCCTGCAGCCTCACAACTTGCAGAGACAATGGTTTCAGCATGCGACTCACTTTCTGAGGGTTCTGTGGCTTCCTTCTGAGAGTCTGCTTGCTCCTCTTCAGTGCTACCATTGGCGAAGTTGGGAAGTCTGGTGCATGACCTTGACTAGCCGGCTCTGGCACTTCACTCGGGGGTGGGTTTTCTTCGCCTTCTTGCCGAGGGCAATTTTCCACAGAACCGGCCTCACACCAGGGGCAAAAGTATTCGTCACCACTACTAGACTCATTTGGGAGCAAAAAAGGGCAGGTGCATTCTCCCCTTAGAGTCCATATGAAAAGCCTGGATGTTCTTGTCAGTGAGGAGGTCCAGCAAGACATGAACCTCAAGTCTGCTTTTGTCCCAGCCGTCCCGCAGCAACCGTTCTTCCGCATCCTGCTTGGAGACCCCCAGATTCTGTAAGACTGACTTCATGGACAGAGCTGGCAGGACGAGCCCGTGGCTGAGCGCTGTCACCATTGCCCGTCGGCAGGCGCGGCAGTAGCAGCCATTTTGTAGGAGCCCCGGTTGAGGGGGGAGGCCCAGGGGGGAGTCAGGTTGATCCAGCTCACTTATCCACCTCCACGCATCATAGAAGTAGATTTTGTGGAGGGATTCTGTCCAAAGGCACATCGGGGTTTGTTGGTCCTCATTTTGGTCGAAGGAACTCAGCAATTCAGTGATGGCCCGTCCGGCTGGGTTTTCTTTGTGGGCCACTCCAAACCGTAGGTTGGTAGTGAGAGCAAAGGGAGCGCTGTTGCACAGGGTGGCGCCGACCATGCTCGCTGACCATGTGTCTGTGTCTATCTCGCAGTGGAGCGAAGAAAGGTCAATGGTCATCCATCTGATCTTGACCACACTGGCGGGGAAGGAAGCCCAGCTCATAATTGAACTTCAAGAATATGACGGTCTTCAGGAATTTGAAAATGCAGTGCTGGAACAACTTCCTGAACTAGGCACAAGCAGCACTTTTTGTTGCGAGCTGGACTTTGTCTGCCGTAATTCGCAACAGAAGTTGGTCGATCCCATCTGGCAAACCCTGAGGGACTGCAATTGTTTTACGGTCGTAGTGAGTCCCTGTTCAGAGAAAGCTGAACATAAGGGGCAAATGCAAGGAGAAACCAAAGCCCTTCGAGTCCCTTTTCAAGCCAGTGACAGAATATTCCCACAAGCATTCTCGCATCTTGCAAGGGTAAGGCATGTGCAAGTTGATGCAGGTAATCGGATCATAGGAGAGTGTACATGGCACAATTGCCAACACCTCCAGATTGTGCATCCAGACGGCACAGTTCTGAGCCTGCAAACGCGAGTCTTTAGCCGCTGCTATGCACTGCGCAGAGTCCTTGCTCCTGGTTGTAGAGAATTTGGAGCACAAGTATTTGAAGAGTGCGTTGCCTTGCTGCAAGTTGGAATCAATAACGACACTGTCAACCAGCTCGCCCCGCAGGCAGAGCTAAGGCCTCGAGCCTTCGCATAAATGCACAGCGCTACGTCACATCAACCTTGAGCTATCGGAGCATGGACCTACCAGATTGATGCGAGGCTTGCCGGAATGCTGCTTTCTAGAAGCTGGCCAAACAGAACTGAACTTGCCTCCGGACTTCTCATGGATGGGACCAGCAGCCTGTGAACGCTGTTTGCAGCTGCAACTAGTAGACCTCTCAAGGACGGAAATCAAGGAAATCATGAGTTGCGCATTTGCACATGTAAGCACTTGCGAACTCTTCAGCTTCCGGGCAAACTCCTATCCAACAGGAGGCTTTCCTAAAATGTGCCTCCTTAACGGAAGTTCAGGTGCCCCCTACACAACTCTATATTGCAAGAAGAGCATTTGGAGGGTGCACGCAGCTCAATCGATTTGAGCGAACGGACCAAGCTTGACTTGGAGAGGGACATATGCTCGTGCAAATGCTTTTCTCCGATGTGATAACCTAGATATGCAAGAACAGCAGTGTTATCCTGCCATCACAAGAACAACTCGAAGGTTGCCCTATCCATCATATTCCGCTAGCCGTTCATGTCCCTATGAACCCAGAGGAAATCGTCCCAGAAGGGGCCTTTGCAGGGGTTCCACGTCTGCGACACGTCAGTGTAGAGTCAGGCATCAGGCTCATTGGAGCAGAGGCTTGGCAAAATTGCCGACAGCTCCGCATTGTCAAACTGCCGGCCACTGTTGTAGGCATTTCCGATAACGCCTTTCGTGACTGCAAACTACTAAACAGTGTCTTGGCTCCTGGTTGTCGAGATTTTGGATACAAAGCCTTTGCGGAATGCTGTTCCTTACAATGGGTGTATGCATCGGAAGGGGTTGCCAATATGTTCAACAGCGAAGCCAAGTTTGGGCAATACCTCTTCCAAGGGTGTATTAACCTTGCTGAGTTTACCTTGAGTGAGCTTCCATCCCCCCGAGGGTCAACACTGCAAGCTAGGACCAGTGAGCTAGCACCGGGCTGTCTTTGCTCTACGGGAATCACCGCACTCGCTCTCATGAAGCATTTTGTAGCTATTGGAGCGCATGCATGCGACGGTTGCCGACTGCTTAAGAGTGTGGACCTTTGCAACACCAATGTTGAAGAAATTCCGGAATTCACCTTTGTGCACTGCACTAGCCTCAGAGAAGTTCTTCTTCCGACTACTCTCAACACAATCCGAGTTAAAGCCTTTATGAACTGTGCAGCCCTAGTTGAGCTGGCAATCCCGCCCTCACTAAGATACATTGGAAGTAGGGCTTTCTTGGATTGCACTGCTTTTAAACGGCTCGCCAAAATGCCAGGAAGGCACAAATGGCGAGGAGTCTATGCTGAAGAAAATGCTTTCGCCATTTGTCCTGCTGAGATGGCCACCCTGGCTGCATATGATCCCGGACATGGAATAAACCCCTGGTCTTGGATGAAGACAAGCCTTTCTGGCCACAGCTATCACAGTCTCACAGTCACTCATCAAGAGCCTGGGCGCACGCCTTAGCGCGAGTCCAGTGTAGGCCAGAAGCCATACCAGGCCAAATACCATAGAAGAGCCGAGGATCACCGCAAAACAAGCCTTCCTTCAGAGTACCCTTCCACAGGAGCTTTCCATCCCTGCTTAGCATGGCGCTATGCGCTCTTGCAGGCAGCACGCACTTTCGAGCAAGGTGCAAGTAAAGAAAAACAACACATGGCGAAGGACATGTGTCCTTGACAAAGGTGGGCAACCCGTCTGGTCCAGGCAGCGCCGAGAGCTGTCGGCACATGCCAGTGATCAAAAGGGAGAAGACTCTCCAGACCTGCAAAGACTAGCAATGTTTTCGCAGCGGGAATGGTGGACAAGCACACCGCCAGCAAGTTACGGCAATTGAGATGCGCAAACACAAGTAGGATCACCGACCTCTTTTCGCCATTCGCGACACTGTAAGCCAATAGGAATGAGAGCCTCAGCTCCTCATTCCCAACAGGCGGGTGGTGGAGAGTGGCAATGGAGGATGCCCAGGAGGACCTTAGTTTCCTCTGTTGATGTCCGACATTTCCAATTTTGTACAAAGAGGTACAGATACCATGCTAGGGTAGTCCAAAGTTTCACTTGTTTCACACGGGCCTTGCCGGCATGTAGAAGTGACAACTGGCATTCAACATGTAGGAGTTGCGGCTTGGCAGACGTGTCAGCAACTACAAATTGTCAAGCTCCCACCCTCGGTCATAAGTCTGGCGGAAGGGGCTTTCCAAGGGTGCTATGTGCTGCGAGAGGTGGCCGCCCTGGGGTGTATCCGATACGGTCCAAGGGTGTTTGCAGAGTGCTGCTCCCTAAGTCGAGTTGGGGCCAGTCATGGAACAGAGGACAGCAGCGTCCTTGCACCAGGGGCACAACTAGGTAAATATGCCTTCGAGAGTTGCCTCACACTTGCCACCATCACCTTTGACATGGATCATACTAACAAACCTAGAGGACTGCCTGAAGGGGCATTCTGCGGCGCAGGCATTGAACAGCTCTGCCTACCGAGTGACTTCCACAATATCGGGCCGCGTGCCTGTGAGACTTGTAAAAGCCTTGTGGAGGTCAACCTCATGGACACAGAGATCACAGCCCTCCCCTCTTCCACATTTGCCCACTGCGTCGCTTTAAACTGCATATGGCTCCCGCCACGACTCACGCTGATTGGCAAAGAAGTTTTTCTGAATTGTGTGGCACTGCAAGAAGTTGTCATCCCGACGGAGCTCAGGGATATAGGCAACCGTGCATTTTGTGGGTGTGAGCAGCTGCAACGATTCACCCCCCTGGACTGGGGTGACATTGAACAGTGGGTACAAGCAGAGCACAATGCCTTCTTTATGTGTGATAAGTTTGAAAAACCTCAGTGGGTGGAGCTGCTCCCTGCAGAGAGACCTGATTCGGATGCTTTTGACGAGGAACTCTACCACGCATCTTGCCCCCATCATGCCAGCCCATGGTAGACTCTAGGTGGGTGCCTTAGCATCTGTCTTCAGAACCCAAGGCCTTGCGAACAGCCCACACGCAGACCCAGACACCTTTGGCTCAAACAATCATTGGAAATAGCCTGTCGCACATGGAATTTGATGATTCATCCATGATTAGCACTCCTCCTGAAAAGGAGCCGGTCATAGAACACTCCCTGATGTTGACTACGCTTTCGGGAGAGACTTTTCAGGTCTCTCTCAGTGTTGCAAAGTTTGACCGCTTTGAGGATCTAGAAGATCAGGTCATGGACTATCTCGTTTCTGTTGCTGATCTTCACGTATTTGGGTGCTTCATTGACTTTCTACAAACTGCCACACAGACTTACCTAGAGGACCCAATCTGGGACAAGCTACAGCAAGGCACCGAATACACTATCGTTTTTCGGAACTGCAGTGTTGTCCTGCCATCTCAAGCAGAACTTGAGGATTGCCCTATCCATCACATTCCGCTAGCAGTTCATGTCCCCATGAACCCAAAGGGAATTGTCCCAGAAGGGGCCTTTGCAGGGGTTCCACGCCTGAGACATGCCAGTGTAGAGTCAGGCATCAGGTTCATTGAGGCAGAGGCTTGGCAAAACTGCCGGCAGCTCCGCATCGTCAAACTGCCTGCCACAGTGGTAGGCATTTCCGATAATGTCTTCCGCGATTGCAAACTACTAAACAGCGTCGTGGCTCCGGGTTGCCTGGACTTTGGGCATGAAGCCTTTGCGGAATGTTGTTCCTTGCAATGGGTGCATGCATCGGAAGGGATTGCAAATGTGTTCAATAGCGAAGCCAAGTTAGGACAATACCTCTTTCAAGGGTGTATCAATCTTGCTGAGGTTACCTTAAGTGAGCTTCCATCCCCCCGAGAGTCTGTACTGCAAGTTAGGATCAGTGAGTCAACACCGGGCTGTCTTAGCTCTACAGGAATCACCGCACTTGCTCTCCCAATGCATTTTGTAACTATCGGAGCACATGCATGCGACAGTTGCCGACTGCAACACCAATGTTGAGGAAATTCCGGAATTCGCCTTTGTGCACTGCACAGTCTCAGAGAAGTCCTCCTTCCGACAACTCTCCATACAATCCGAGTCAAAGCCTTCATGAACTGTGCAGCCCTAGTTGAGCTTGCCATTCCGCCCTCGCTGAGGTACAGAGGAAGTAGGGCCTTCCTAGATTGCACTGTCTTTAGCAGGCTTGCCAAGATGCCAGGAAGGCATAAGTGGCGAGGAGTCTGTGCTGAAGAGAATGCTTTCGCCATTTGTCCTGCTATGCGATGGCCACCCTGGCTGCACATGATCCCGGACATGAGGCACACCCCTGGTGCCTTTTTGGCTGCAGCGAGCGCTGTATCGCAGTCACTCGTTGAGAGTCTGGGCACGCGCCTCAGCGTGAGTCCAAGGTAGGTCAACAATCACGCCAGGACAAATTCCATGGGGGAGCCGAGAAACATCGGAATTGTACCCTTCCACAGGAGGTTCTACTCAAGAGTATCATGGCGAGACGCCTCACTTGGAGCTAGAGGCAAGCAAAGAAACTAAACTGCACATTGTCAAAGACCTGTGTTCCTGAACAAACTGGACAACCAGTCTAGTCCAGGCAATGCTGAGAGCTGTCGACAGAAGCCAGTCGTCACAGGGAAGAGAACTGCTCAGATCTGACAGAGCCGGCAATCCTGTGGCTGGGCGGGTGGTAGAGAGTGGCAATGGAGGATGCCCAGGAGGAACCTTTAGTTCCCTTTGTTGGTGCCGACATTTCCAATTTTGTGCAAAGAGGTACAGATACCATGCTAGGATTGTCCAAAGTTTCACCTGTTTCACACGGACCTTGCATGCAGTTGATCACCTTTTGCAACGGTGCAGCGCTTCACAGACCAAGAAGACACCCCACTCTGCTTGCTATTTGGCACCTTTGAGTGCCAACATGTGCTAGACTAACCTCCCTTCGGGGGGGACCTTTTCGCACCTTCACCTGCAGGCTTTCGTCGATTGTGGCCGCCACACACTGATCGCCCATTGGCAGCATGCCACTGGACTTGTGAGCAACCGAACGGACGAAAGCCTGCAGGTAAGGGTGCGGAAGGCACATCCCCCCCAAGGAAGGTCATCTCAGCACCTTTCGGCACCCGGAGGTGCCAAAACGGGGTGTTTCCCAAATCCGTGAAGTGCTGCGTCATTGCAAAAAGTGATCTGCTGCGTGCAAGGCCCGTGTGTTTTTTTTCCACGAGTACGGACGCCGTGTGGGCATGGTGCCCAGGTCATCGTTGAAGGGAGGGAAAAACAGCCTCTCAAGCAAAGTCACAAAAAAGGCTTCAAAAGGACCTCACTTCACAACAATGAGTGACCAGCGGCCACACCCCAGTGCTGAAGAAATTCCATGTCGGGATGTCCACCTCGCTCGATGCTTGCAGTTTGCGATGCATAAATTTCGTTTAAGTTTGTTTGTGAAAGATTTGGAACCTGGCGGTAGTATAACATTTTGTTTCTTAATTGTTTGAAAGCGACTTGTAGCGTAGTCGGAAGTTTTGAAAGAGTTCTTTGTGTGTGGAGATACTTTTAAGAAACTTTTAATATGTTTTTGTGTATTCTTTGTATAGTTTAGTGCTACGGGATATGTTTTGGCTCAAGGCCAATTCGTTTGGCTAGTGTGAGAAAAGGGTGCGAGTGTCTGAGAGCAGCTTGTGCAGCGTTTGAAGTTTTCCGAAGTATTCGGAAGTATAAGGAAAGGTTTCGTACCGTACCGGACGAGTGTGTGAGAGCCTGTTGTGAGCTAAAGATCCAGGGGAGGTAGGTAGTCTACCGTGTAAGGTTGCTACCCGGAGTTTTTCGTGGTAGCGGAGCGTGGAGCTCCCAGGAAGAATGTCCAGTCCTACCGAGCGACGGACAGCATCGCCAACGAGGAGGCGACCAGTGAGTATGGAAGAGTACACAGGTCGAGAAAGATCTCCGCCACCAGATCCAGCAGAGAGTGCTGCTGCAGGGATACCGGTACCGAACAGCCCTACCCCAACGGGGAGAACGTTTCAAGATGATTTCAACTCACCTCAGATGCCTGCGAGTCCTACCGGAGGACAGGGATTGACACAAGAGGCGTTGATCGAAGTATTGAGAAACCAGCATCAGAATATTGTTCAACAGCAGAACTTGATCGCTGGACAAGGAGCACAAATTTCAGAACTGACCAAGCTAGTTTCAGGTTTGGTTCAGATGCAGACTGATGTCCTGAAAGACCAAGCTCAACGCGAAGCGGATGAGCGTGAGAGAAAGGCAGAAGAGGAGAGAAAAGCTGCAGAGGAAGCTGCTACGTCCAGTACACCGAGAGCAGGATCACTGTTCACCTCAGCACCCAAGAAATCTGACTCAAAATATTCTGGAAGCAGTGGAGGAAAGATGGAGAGTTACATACCGAACTGTCCACAACTTGAGATCAAAGATTCAGGAAGAAAACATGAGATCAACTCCTGGTTATCCTTCCGAGAGCGATTTGGATCGTGGTTGTGTCTTTTGGACGAGTGCTACGCAGCGGAATTGCAAGAGGCAGTGAAGCAAACAACTACCATTGAGCAAGGGAAACTTGCCCCGGAAGCCGCAGTGAGGAGTAGTAAACTGTATCACTGGATGAAACAAGCAATGTCCGGATACAAGAGGGGATTGGACCTCGCAGTCCTGCAGGAACGAGAGCAGGGAGGACTCACGTGCGGATACGAGTTGTTCAGGAGAATCAACAACTTGCTTGGAGTTACGACTCGAGCGGAAGCACTGTCACTGAGGGAAGCAGTGATGAGACTTGATGTGAATGGATTGAAGCAACTTGGATGTCCATCAGCAGGAAGTATCAAGAACCCGTTGGACACATGTTTGTTCCTTACACAGGAGTTTGCACGCTTGCGAGATCAGTGTGCAGCATTCGCAGATCTCCAGATGATGGAGGTGGACCAGATCATGGTCATGATGAGGTGCCTACCGCAAGAAATTCACAGACACCTTGCGTTCCACGGGAAGTCTTCGACTTTACGAGAGTTGATGGAGTCATTGGAGTTCTATGAACAGCAATCGAAAGCATTCGACTTTTCCAGAGACAGTCACAAAGGAAATCCTGTTGGGTATGACCGACCACCCAAGGGAAGCCCCAAAGGAGGGAAAGAGCGCACACCAAAGGGTGAAGGCAAAGGCAAGGAGATTCGATGTCGCCGATGTGGGAAGCCAGGACATGTTGAGAAAGATTGTTGGTCAAAGTCACCAAAGCGTACCGATAAGGACAAAGGAAAAGGAAAAGGCAATGAGAAAGGTGGCAAACCAAAAGGTGGAAAGGATCGTTCACATTCGCCTTACGACCCAAAGAAGAAAGGAAACCCAAAAGGTGGCAAGCCCAAAGGAGGCAAAGGGGAACCAAAGGGCGGAAAAGGACCGAAAGGCGGGAAACCGAAAGGAGCACGTGCCAGTGTAGGAGAGGAGGATGAAGAAGACATTCTCGGAATGGGTTGTGTGCTAGACATGACAGTACCACCCGATGTCCTACTGAACCAGCTTCACAGCTATGGCAACCGACTGACGACGTCCAGTATCGCGGACGCCGATGCCACTGATCCACACTTTTTGGTGGATAGTGGGGCAAGCATCCACTTGATCAGTCAAAGTCTGGTGGATGAGGGATACCTGCAGATTTGCAGGGAGTGGGCCGTCAACGAACGGTGCACCACAGCCAATGGACAGGAAATGATCTTAAATCGGTGTGTCGAAGCAGAGTTCAGCACGCACGCTCTCAAAAGTAGGCATGTTAGCTTTGTAGATTGCGATGGAGCCGCCGCGTCGTCGCCTTGTGCTGCTTCGCCTGTTGCTGCTTCGTCGAGAGCCGCCGCGCCGTCGCCCGCAGCACCTGCTAGCTCAAGCCTGTCACCAGTGTCGCGCAGCATTTGCGCTGGCAGCCAACTGCAGAGGCCGCAGAAGCTCAGAGTCACAGGTTTGATCGGATATGGACAAGTTAGTTTGCTGAGTGTTGCACTTCTTGCCAGTAAAGGTTGGACGTTTTCATGTTCACCTGGCAAGAGCTGTTCCCGAACCTCCAGAGAGGTAGATAAACCGGCGAAGCCACCATGTTTGTCCCTCTCACATTTTGGAGGTCACGACCAGGTTCCAAACAGAACTAAGAGTAGTAGAACTCATCTTGACATTTTTCTCTGGTGTAACGTGCCTTGGATTTCAATTGTCCACCCAGGAGCCATCGACATTGACATGTCATCGTCACTCCATTCGTTGCACTACACGTCCGATGTTGAACCCAGTTCGCGCCGTGTTGTTAGTTATTCGACCATGCATGAAGCAGTTCAAGATTCGGTCTTGCATGTTGCAGAGCGTGAAGGTTCAAGTTCGGTGCACGAGCGCATTGACTGTGCGGACCCCGTCCAGCCCAGGTTTCGTCGAGTGGAGCATGCCTTCGGATGCTTGGGTCGATACCACGGAGTTGAGCGGAGAGAAGAAGAAAGAACAGAGTCCGGACACGGTCATGGAAGAAGCGACCGAGCCAGCGCCAGGCACTGTGATCGCTCAAGTCGAGCAACAGGATGCGGAAAGGGAGTCATCGGAACCGAGGGAAGAGACGCGGATAGTTGTCCTTGTCACGATGGAACCAGAGAGGAGTACCGAAGTGATCGTGAAACCTCCAGAACAGGAACCCGAGAGGAGCACAGAAGTTACCGAGAAGCCTTCAGAGCCAGTAGAGGAAAAGGGATTGGAGACGGAGAGACGCGAGTCAGGAGATCCAAAGGATCTTCCAGAGCCAGAGATCCCAGAGAAGCCTTTTGTCGCGGAAGAGAAAGATCAGGAAGCAACATCCGAGCAGGAAGTGAAGTTTCGGATGAAAGCCTGGTCAAATTGGCTTCATCGACAAGATCAGAAGGACGAGGAGAAGCGGATCAGGAATCGCGCCAGACAGCGAGCGTTGAGACAGCAGCGCCGGTCGGATCGAGAGGCAGGTCTTCAGCAAGCGGTTCGGAAGGGACCATCGTTGCGACGGTCGTGGACTGTGACGGTGGACGACCCACTACCGAAGGGGTCAGTCCAGAAGGTATTGAAGCATCACACCAAAGCCCCGCGGCGAGAGCGGATTGTCAAGCTGCGATTGATCGAGAGAGAGGTGCAGGCCTCCAGGATCTCAGCCAAGGGCGAGTTCATGATCCAAAACAGACATCGCGCGTGGATAGCCCCCAAGGCACGTCTGCAGGCGAAGTCGTCGGCGACTTCGTCAAGATCTCAGGTGAGAAAAGAGTTCGTCGAGATCCCATCTTCCATGTCGCATCAGAAGGGAGTCACGATGGTAAGCCTCACCGGTTCAGAAGCCTCAGATGTTGGGAACCTGGAAGAGATTCATGGAGCTCTTCCGGAGAGCACCCCAACACCGACCAAAGGTCCAAAGAGCGCTTCGTCTGGTTTAACTGGCCACGAGCGGATCACGTCCGAGAGCATCGTGCGTATCCATGCGGATGCGCAGGGGGGAGTGTCGACGCGACGACAGGACATAAAGCCAGGTACCGCGTATTACATGAAAAGGAAGCCCGAGGAGCCGGGGAATGTGAAGTACACGTCCCAGGTCCGAGCGATCTGGCGTCCTTCAAGCAATGCAGCGGTATCGATAGAGGCTGCATCCACTTCTGGATCGGAAGCAGGTCACCAAGTCCTGACCTTGACAGAAGAGAATTTACGCCTTCACGAGACCACCAGAAGGACACCGAGACCAGCCCCATCCTTGCTGCCAATGAAGGCGAAGGCAAAGCCGGTGGGACCTCAACCCCCACCGGGTCCACCCCCGGGGTGGACGGATCCAGTAGTCGACAGACCGGAGGAGACGGCAAGCCCGGCAGTTGCCAAGCCGAAGGAACCAGCGAGTCCGGTAAGTGTCGATCCGGAGAAGATGTTGGAAGCGATTGCTCAGACTGGAGTTCCGGAGCCGAAAACTCCACCGATTCCAGGCCCAAAAACGCCACCGACACCAACGACGAGACCCAAAGCGAAATCGCGACCGCTCACCGAAGAGCAAAAAGCGGTGGCAGACGAGGTGTTAGCTCAAAAAGCCAGAGATCTCCTCAAGGCAGCAGACCTCAAGAGGGATACCGGGACCCTCGAAGAGGAGAAGCCGTCCACGGCATCAGGATCAGGCGCCAAGAGAGTACCGAAGTACTTGGCACATCTAACCGACGAGGAGCGCGAGAAGCTTTTTCGATCAGAGCTAGCATCCGAGCGACAGGCAGGAGCGATCGAATGGGAGAAGGAACTCAATCGCCAAGCGAAAGAAGAGGAAGAACGCCGGAAGGCAAAGGCGCTGTATCGGTCAGAGAGGATGGCACAAGCCTTGGAGCATGGAAAGGAGGTTCAGCGTCGCCGGCAGGAAGAGTTCGAGAAAGGAAAACAAGATCTTCTGCAATGGAGGGCAGAAGAGGAAGATCGAGAGAATTTGAGAAAGGCGAGACGAATTTCTCTCGAGCAACCCGCAGTGCCACCGAAAGCGAGAGGAGTGGTCCTGACACCAGCGCCAAAGGCAACGTCGGAACCGACGGTGATGATGGGAGAGAGTCCCGCTACGCCGCCAGAAGCGCTTCAAGCGCCATTGTCCGAGGAAGAGATTGCGTACCGCAAGCAACTGCAGGAGCATCTGTCCAAGTTTTCGGACAAGAGGGAAGACGCGAAGTAGGACGCGATGTCCGAAGCGTCCAGGTTCCTCCCAAAAGGGGAGTAGAGCCGCCGATAAGAGCCAGAGCGCATTTTTCGAATCCAGCATTCGACGCCGTGCGCAAAAAGGAAGTCATTTGCACCGTTGAGTCAGAGCCTGAGTTCGAGTTCGAATATCCCATCAAGCTACGAGGTAACAGACTAGCTAAGCACATTTTGCAGAGTCACACACCTTATGATCCAAGCTGTGCAGTCTGTCTCATGAGCAAGGGATTGAAACGAGCACCAAAACGAACAGATCAAGTCACCAATGAGATCCAGATGGATATTGCCAACCTATGCACCCATCCAAAGTCTCCAAACATGTATAGGTATGTTGTGATGTGGAATCGAACGCACGGGATGATAGCAACAGCTGCAATCTATGTAGATCAAGCTTCGACGATTCGTGTTTTGACAGCTGCCATCAACCATTGTTCGTCCACAGGTGCGATGGTTCTCAGTGATGAAGGCCGTGACTTGACTGCGCTCATTTCGGAACTCATTCGATTGAAGGTTGTCTCAAGACATGAGACCAGTCGTCCAGGAAGACACGCAACTGGAGCCGAGAGAGCAGTTAGGACCCTCAAGACTCAACTAGGATGTATTCGTACAGTGTTGTACCAGCACGGGTTGATGCTAGGTAGTGAAAGCCTTCGATACGCCGCAGCAAACGCTTGTCATGTCCACAATGCATTTCAGCTGCAAGCCAACAGTTCGCTGACACCGTATCAACGTATGCGAATCAGTGTAACTAGTTCAGGAGAAGTCCCAAACACCAATCGTGTGATGCCATTTGGATGTTTGGTTTTTGCCAGGCCGACTGATGGGTACTTGGAAAAGGTCAGAGAAGCAAACGCTCGTCACTTTGTTCCAGGCATTTACTTGACCCCAAAGTTATCTTCGTTAGGACACTTCGTTGCCTTCGAAGGTTCACAGGATGAGACTGTGGTTGTGCCTGTTCGAGACTTGAAGATTGCCTCACCGATTCGTTTTGTCGCTGGACTTGGTATGTTGTGTGAAATTCCAAATTCCAAGAGTGGAGTGAAGCCAGACAGGATTGAAAGACTACCGAATGATCTTTCGAAACCCCAGAAATTGGTTGATTTGCCCATCCATGAAGGGGAACCACCTTGGTATTGGAGTGAAGTGAATAAGACTTCGAGATGTCCAGCTTGTTCGAACGGGAGTGAAACAGGTCATTCAGTGAAGTGTCGGAACCGTTACAAGAAATATCTTGAAGAAGAGTACAAACGGATAGTACCGATTGAAGACGAGTCGTCTGTGCCCGTCGTGCCTGAAGGATTGGAAGAAGGCTTGGATACCGAATCTCAGCAAGAGTCGGGAGAAAGAGTTCCAGAATCAGAGTCAGAACGAGAGAAGAGGAAAAGAAAGTCTATCGATGATGAGTGGGATAGGTTTCATCGCGGGCATGAAGAGAAAGAGACTGGAGAGAGATTTCCAGAGTTTGATGATGTACCGTTCCATGCGCCAAAGGGACAGGAAGCGGATACCGAACCGACGCCAATGCAAGAGGATCCAACGAATCCATATGAGATCGGAAAGAATCCGGAACCTATCGAGGATGATCGGATGAGTGAAGGCTATGAGCCAACAGAAGTACCGGAAGGGTACAGAGCACCCGAATCACCCGGGGAGAGTCCCATGGACATTGATTTGTTCCAGAAAATCCCAAGAAGAGGAAAGAACCGAAATCATGACCATTGGGAAGTTGACCTTGACAAGCTTGTGTTGAGAAGAGTTCACCACAGAAGTCGAAAATATGTTTTTGCAGCATCATCACTGCCATTGCCGATGCCTGAGGATCAGCTGGTAGGTATTCAGAGGACGTACTACGTCGATGCTGTTGATGAAAGGCCAGTCGATGAGATTCCAAGGGACCAGTTCAAGGTCCATGTCAGCGAGTTCGGAACTCAGACCGCGCCATTGAGGCGTCATTGGAAAGGGTTTACCGAATTGCCAATCAAGCAGCTCTACATGTATGATCATCAAGGTAATGCCATTGCGAGCTTATCAGATCTAGGTCAAGAGTTGTGGGAAAAGGTAAAAGACCCCTTGTCAAGATGTTCGGATGATGAGGTTGAAAGGTTCTTGTCATCAGTTCAAGAGGGGGTAATTGAGTATAGCAGGAAGGTTCCAAAGGAAACCGAGGAGTCCAAGTTCGACGCGAAGGCCGATTCGTGCAAAGTGTGGTTTGGAGGTAGATGGATTGTACTCCGAAAGCCATCAAGAGCGACTTCAGATATAGGTGAAGGTCCATTAGATGTGGACGCCACATTCGAGGGAATGCACACAGAGGTCATTGCCCTAGAGAAGCACAGGACAGGTCAGGTCGTGAATAAAAATGAAGCGCAAGAGTATTGCCAGATGCATGGAATCCGAATCATTTCAACCCGATGGGTAGTTGTAAATAAGCATGATGCTATCAAAGGAGACATCGTTCGATCGAGACTTGTTGTCCGTGATTTCGCCACAGGTCCGTCAGCAGCCGAGTTGGGCGTTTCAAGCCCTACAGCGTCATCAGAGGCGTTGAAGGTTGTGTTGTCTTATCTTGCTCAGAAATCAAGTTTTCGAAAGAAATCAAAGAAAGGAGGAGTAGGAAAGACAGCATGGGTTTTAGATGTAAGTACAGCATTCTTGCATGCCCCCGTGATTCACCCAGCAGTTGTTTCGTTGCCGACTGGGATGGAAGATGAAGACGGAGAGCCTTTGTTCGTCGTTCTTGAGAAAGCGATGAACGGACTTCGTTCTGCAGGAATGTCATGGTATCGTCACTTAGCCGATTTGCTAGATCAAGAAGGTTTGACAGCATGTGTGACGGAAAAGACAATCTTCGCCGGAAGATATCGAAAAGGAGTTGCAGAGACGGAAGAGGAGAATCACTTGATCGTTTTGATGTACGTTGATGATTTGCTGGTTGTCGGAGACGATCGAAATATTCAGAAGCTCGTTGATGAATTATCAAAGAAGCTTAGACTGAAAGTCACCGGAAAGCTTGAAGAAGATAGAATTCGTTTTCTGGGAAAGGTAATCGAAAAGGAAGAAGATGGAACGATTGCCTTGTACATGGAGAAAGAGTACTATGAAGGCATGATGAACTTGTATCCAGGAGGAAAGGAAAGTCAAGCGACCCCCAATTTGTTTCAGCTTTATGATCGTGATCGAGAAGAAGATCGGAAACCGTTATCACCCGAGGCAGCAGCAACATTTCGAACCGCACTAGGTAAGCTAGGTTGGGTAGCTCAATCGAGACCTGATCTTTGTTGGTTGTGTTCGATGCTTGCCCGAGGTCAATCTCAGCCGCTAGCTGTACACGAGACTGCGATGCGTGCGAGTATCCGTTACATCAGATCAGTAGCCGATCGAAAGTTGAAGTTCAGAAGCTATGAGTACTCAGGACCACCAAGGATTACGACCTATGTCGATGCCAGTTGGGCAGCCGAAAAGTCCACCAATAGGAAGAGTACTTCAGGAGCAGCCATCTTCGTTAGTGACTGTTGTGTCAAAGCATTCAGTAGGTTGCAGCAGAGTGTAGCCTGTAGTTCAGCCGAGGCAGAACTATATGCTTTGTTCGAAGGAGCGAAAGAGACTATAGGTATTCAACATGCCGTGGCACATGTCTATGGATGTCAAGCTGAGGAATTACCCATTCCAGGTTTGCTTACGGATTCGATGGCAGCCCGAAATGTCACAGAGATGTCAGGGTTGTTGAGAAGATTGAGACATATAGATATTCGAATCTGTTTTTTGCAAGATGCAGTCTACGAGGGAGTGATTTCCATCAGCTTTGTCCGAGGTACCGAGAATTGTGCCGACTTGATGACCAAGGCATTGTCAAGAGCTGTGACTTTACAACATATGGAGACGATCGGAGTTGTCAGGGCATTTCTCATTTCATTTGAAGTGCCATATGACTGGATCGGGAGATGGTTGTGGGTTATGGATAAGGTCACATGTACCGAAATCCTAATTGTTGAGTTTTGCACATCACCGGAGTCCGAGATGAAAGAAGTCGGAAGCAGTACGGAAGGTGTTGAAGTCTTGACTGTCACTGAGGCGGATGACGGAACCCGATCGGACACGATCGAGTCAATTCGGGAGCAGATGATAAGCCATCGGAAGAGAGGAAAGCTTGTTGTCTTGTGGTCTTCGATTCCGTGTACAGGAGGATGTCCGTTTCAGTACATTTGCATCAAGAAGTTTGGTCAGGACTATATGGGTCATCTTCGAGAGTTGTACCAGATACAGAAGAAGCTATGGAAAGGTTTCTTACGGATGTCGGAAGTAGCCGATTTCGTAGCGATTGAATGGCCAAAGAGATGTGCTTATTGGGGATGGAATCAGACTAAAGATTTTCTGAGGAAACGAAAGACGTTTTCAACGTTTGTGGATGCTTGTTCAGTCAAGTTGAACCAGAAAGGTCAGTTGGTCAGAAAGACCTGGAGGATTGAGACAGATAGTACTCGGTTGTTGGAAAGCCTGAAGGTTTGCGTTTGTGATGGTCGTCATGATCATTTGCCGTCCAAGGAAGTCAATTGGAAGGAAACGCAACACTACCCCAGGAGATTTTGCGAGCTAATCCTTAAAGGATTTAAAGCCGAATTAGAATCATAATAGCCAAGTAAGTCTTGCACGTTGTCTGAGCCGAATGGCACGTTTTTGCGAGCACTTTCGATTGCGCATTTCGAAAGAATCTTGGTTTTTGCAGACTGTGAGATACAGCTTTTCTTGGAATGAAGCTTATACCATCCGAGGTATGATGCCGGATGCGGAAACGGCGCTTGCGATGCTGAGCCTGGAAGCAGCGACCGCTTTGGTCTTTGCAGCTGGTTTTCTTTTGGGATGCCTGCTGACCTGCTGCTGCCTGCGGTGTCGGAAGCATGCTGAGCCTGAAAGCCAAGTGACTTTTAAAGTCGATATGCCGAAGAGCTATCCAGTTCCAAAAGGCATTGAGCAATGCTCAAAAGTATATTTTTCAGTGAGTGGGAGCAAGGTTCATTTGAATCCAACTTGCTCGGGCATGAACGTACCTATGTCGAAAGATATTTGTGCCAAATGTCTGTCCTCATTGAAGAAGAATAAGAAGGCTTAAAGCCAGCCAGTTCGTTTCGAGCTTTGTGTCCAAGAGGGGGTGAAGAAATTCCATGTCGGGATGTCCACCTCGCTCGATGCTTGCAGTTTGCGATGCATAAATTTCGTTTAAGTTTGTTTGTGAAAGATTTGGAACCTGGCGGTAGTACAACATTTTGTTTCTTAATTGTTTGAAAGCGACTTGTAGCGTAGTCGGAAGTTTTGAAAGAGTTCTTTGTGTGTGGAGATACTTTTAAGAGACTTTTAATATGTTTTTGTGTATTCTTTGTATAGTTTAGTGCTACGGGATATGTTTTGGCTCAAGGCCAATTCGTTTGGCTAGTGTGAGAAAAGGGTGCGAGTGTCTGAGAGCAGCTTGTGCAGCGTTTGAAGTTTTCCGAAGTATTCGGAAGTATAAGGGAAAGGTTTCGTACCGTACCGGACGAGTGTGTGAGAGCCTGTTGTGAGCTAAAGATCCAGGGGAGGTAGGTAGTCTACCGTGTAAGGTTGCTACCCGGAGTTTTTCGAGTGCGGCAAAATCAAGGTCACGATTCAGGTCAACACCCCAGTGCGGAGTATCGCAATGCTTCAACGTCGACTTCATCCCTGGCAAGTGGGGTGGCGTACCTACACACGGCATGCCGTGGAAAAGACTTTTCTCGTGGCGCAACCGATTGCTATAGCCGCCACCGTTCATTAAGTGCAACCAGTTGCGCTGCAAGAAAGGTTTTTTCCACGGCATGCAGCATAGCTACCACTGCTCCATTTTGACATGGATGCAACCGGCCTTGGAGCATTGCGATACTTCTGACCTACTTCTGACCTGCATCGTGACCATTGTTTTGCTACACCGTGGTGTGGCCGCTGGAGGACTTGAACAGCAACAGGACCCGCTCGATAAGCATGACAGCAAATGCAAGTTACTAGTGCTTGCTAAGTGCTTGTTAGTGCGTCGACTTGCACCCGTGTGCTGGTCCAGAAGTTCTGGACAATAGTGCAGTGCTGCTTGCCTTTCGTTGACCTGAGTAGTTGGACAGTCCCAGACTGCTTTCCGCGTGGTGGATCTGGATGAGTGCAGGGTACAGAATTGGGAAAACGGCGTTTTATCTTGTCTCACTTCTTCATTTCATTTAGGATAGTTTGTGGGGCCCTGCATGGATTGGCTGACCGTTTTGGCCACGTTTGAAAGATGCAGTCAGATGCTGTCAGATGACCAAACGAGGTTTTGCAGCACGCGTCATCGGTTGTCTCTCCTTGAAGCACGTCACGCTTGGTCCCTTCGCTGAGCTGTTGGTGAGCTGAGTATGCTTGGTGTTTCGTGTGACTACCCTCTTGGCGGGAGACACGTGAGGTGCACCTCTTGACGCCCCCACCCGGCACTCGGTTTCTTGATGGACAGTGGACACGTTTGGACACTATACGGGGGTAGCGTCTGGCTCTGACTGGGCCTGCACACAGGTGCCACCCAAGGCCTGGCAGCCATCACATCGCCAGAGTGTGCCTTTAATTGAGAGCAGCAAAGGAGTCATCTGCCCAGTGATCGTCATCTTTTCGGCTGCGTGGCACTTCGGCATATCTAGGTTGTCACTTTTTTTTTTCCACGAGTACGGACGCCGCGTGGGCATGGTGCCGAGGTCATCGTTGAAGGAAGGGAAGAACAGTCAGATGGTGGAGAAAAGAACAAGGACAACCAAACAAACCAAAACAAACAAACCACAGCCCACAGGCCAAGTCTCCACCATCTTGTAGTCTTTCCTCTGTGCTAGGTGAAACAAGTGAAACGAAACTAATGACTATCCATGGGCCTGAATTCTCGAACGAAAAGCATGGCAGCGCAGGTCTGTGCTCTAGTAAAGTCTCCACAAAGGCTTCAAATGGACTGTGCTTCATGATTCCTGGTGACCAGCGGCCACACCACAGTGTGGCAAAACCATGGTCACAATGCAGGTCAGGAGTATCGCAATGCTCCAACGCCGATTGCATCCATGTCAAAATGGAGTAACAGTAGCTATGCTGCATGCCGTGGAAAAAACCTTTCTTGTAGCACAACCCATGCAACTGGTTGCACTGACAAGTCCAGAGGCATGTCGCCAGTCGGTGATCAAACAGTGGCGGCTATAGCAAACGACGAAAGCCTGCAGGTAAGAGTGCGAAAAGGCACACCCCCCCGAAGGGAGGTCAACTCAGCACCCTTCGGCACACAAGGTGCCAAAACGGGGTGTCTCCAAAATCCGTGAAGTGCTGCGTCATTGCAAAAAGTGATCTGCTGCATGCAAGGCCCGTGTGAAACAGGTGAAACTTTGGACTGTCCTAGCATGGTATCTGTACCTCTTTGTACAAAATTGGAAATGTCGGACATCAACAGCAGGAACTAAGGCTCCCCCTGGGCATCCTCCATTGCCACTCTCTACCACCCGCCTGTTAGGAACGAGGAGCTAAGGCTCTCGCTCCTTTTGGCTCACAGCGTTGCGAATGGCGAAAAGAGGTCGGTGATCCTACTTAGTGTTTGCGCATCTCACTTGCCGTACCTTGCTGTCGGTGTGCTTGTCATTGCAGGTCTGGAGAGTCTTGTAAGGCTTGTTTTGCGATGATCCTTAGCTCCACTATGGAATTAGGCCTGGTTTGGCTTCTGGCCTACCCTGGACTCGCGCTAAGGCGTGCGCCCCGACTCTTAATGGGTGACTGTGAGGCTGCGATAGCTGTGGCCAGAAAGGCTTGTGCTCATCCAAGACCAGGGGTATGTCCCATGTCCGGGATCATATGCAGCCAGGGTGGCCATCTCATAGCAGGACAAATGGCGAAAGCATTTTCTTCAGCATAGACTCCTCGCCATTTGTGCTTTCCTGGCATTTTGGCAAGCCTCTTAAGAGCAGTACAATCCAAGAAAGCTCTACTTCCAATGTATCTGAGTGAGGGCGGGATGGCAAGCTCAACTAAGGCTGCGCAATTCATGAAGGCCTTTACTCGGATTGTATGAAGAGTAGTCGGAAGGAGAACGTCTCTGAGGCTAGTGCAGTGCACAAAGGTGAACTCCGGAATTTCCTCTACATTGGTGTTGCTCAGGTCTACACTCTTAAGCAGTCGGCAACTGTCGCCGCTTGGTACCTTTGGGCTCCCTCTTGGGGCGCACCCTGGGGCGGTACCCTTTCCACCACAAAGGACCGACAAGCAGTGGTAAGCCACAACCTGGGTCCAATGTGGCCTGCAGAGGTTCCCACGTGAGGAATTTCGGTTCTTGACCTTATATCCTCTCCCTTTCGGGGTGTGGTCCCCCTGCAGCCCAGCTCGATCCTTGGTGTAGGATCTAACTGGGGCCTGACTGTACATTAAGCCGAGGTAGCCAGAACCTCGACCGCTGGGTGGGCATATCTAGGTTGTCACATCCCACGAGTACGGACGCCGCGTGGGCATGGTGCCCAGGTCATCGTTGAAGGAAGGGAAGAACAGTCATGGTGGAGAAAAGAACAAGGACAACCAAGCAAACCAAAAACAAGCCACCAACCACAGCCCACAGGCCGAGTCTCCACCATCTTGTAGTCTTTCCTCTGTGCTAGGTGAAACAAGTGAAACGAAAACTAATGACCATCAATGGGCCTGAATTCTCGAACGAAGAGCATGGCAGCGCGGGTTTGCGCTCTAGCAAAGTCTCCAAAAAGGCTTCAAATGGACCTTACTGCTTGGTTACTAGGGTGCTCACCTCACACTGTCCTTCATTCTCGGTTTTGTGGAAATACCGTGTGACGTCTGTGGTTTTCCCAATTGTTGCCTACCAGGTTCCGCCTTCATTGCTGCCAGCCGTCGAGCATGCTACCAGACTCAATGTGTCCAATTTTGAACCTTTTGGACCATACCAATGCACTCGGATGCACCCTGGAAGGTGCATCATGTTTTCGTGTGGCCTTTTTACCTTCTTACAAAGTGCCAATGGCGGCACTGTGATGCCCACTGCCGTGTGTGCATTACCTGACCTCAACATTCCGTGTGCACAAGCTCCTGCATCTTCTTTGCAGTTCGTTGATGAACAAGAACTACTGAGTGCACTTTGGAATTCATCGCACCTGTCTCGCCCATCTTCGTGCCTTTATGGCTTTACGAGTTACTTTACAGGTTGCCCCTGCGGTTTTGTGTTTGGTTTGTTGGGGGGTGGTTTTGTGTTTGTTGCTTTTGGGGTTGTTTTCCTTTTTGCCTCGCAACCTGGCTGGTAACTCGATCTTAAATCGACTAAGGTGACTTGTGCAAAACCTGCACACACAGCGCCTCCACCCGTGCAAAAAAAAAGTCTGCATAAAGTGCTAGGTGTGTCTGATCAACAAAGGCACAGTGCGGATGGCCATTGTGCAGAAAGGAGAAGAGCTCTGCGAGCGGCCGTGCGAGAGCATTGCAGACGATGATTAGATCACCCAGGAGATCCGCATGGACCATCGTTGGGATATTTTCAAAGTGCTCGCCTCGGAGTCCATATTCGGCAACCCTCCTCCATACAGTGGTCCGTAGATACTTGTTGACTTGCCGGTATAAGATGACCATACGCGCAAGTGGCCACTCGCGTGGCAACATACTGTGTAGATTCATGGAAGGGAGCACTGCCTGCTGTTCTGGCGTTTGCTGGGCTGCAGTTTGAAAGTTGTACATACCCTGCATTGCCGCCTATTCTGCTGCAATCGCAAGATCGGCAAGTACCGTGCCCGCATTCTCTATGGCATTGCTTGGGGGGGCTCTCTTCCCCCACTTCAATTTCCTTAACGTCCACTGGCGTGAGCCAGGATGCGTTCGAGTCTCCTCATGTGGCATCTCTGGATCAGTGTTCATGGAGGCATTGACTGGGGGGGAGAGACAAACGTGCTAGCCCCTCCAGTGATTTGGCATGCTCGCTCACAGACTCTTCTGGGGCAGCGTGCTCTGGTATACTGTACTCCCGAGCTGGCCAGCATGCCCACTGGTGTGCTGCAGGTTTTTTGCTTTGGCATTCCGCGCTTTAGCCTGCGGGGGCATCCGACTTTTTGCCAGATTTTTCATCTGCCTCTGCAGCAGAGGCTTCCGCGTGTGAGTGCCCTGCATGGCCCTCTGCCTCAGTAGCTGCAGTGTCACTGCTGATCGAGACGGCCGTCTCCGACTCGCCCACTTCCATGTGACATTTCGTGGCAGGCGCAGTACTTTGTGCGCGTTAGACGTGTGGACGCGGAAAGATTCGTGGCAGGTATGGGGAATCGTGAGGTTGTGAGTTGTGGTAGAGGTGAATGTCGATGTCACATTGGGATTGGCGTGTGAGCAGATGTTGTTTGGAGGGGCTGGAATCGCGAAAAAGCTTGGCAGGGCTGCGTGATGTGTGTGCTCCGATGGGTGTTTCTGCTTGGCTTTTGGAGGAAGTCTCGTTCGAAGCAGTCGTTTTGCAGACTTTGACGTGTGAGTTTTTGAGGAAGTCTCGTACGAAACGCTCGTTTTGGAGACTTGACGTGTGACTTTTTGAGGAAGTCTCGTACGAAACGCTCGTTTTGGAGACTTGACGTGTGACTTTTTGAGGAAGTCTCGTACGAAACGCTCGTTTTGGAGACTTGACGTGTGACTTTTGGAGGAAATCTCGTGCGAAACGCTCGTTTTTGAGACTTGACGCTTGACTTTTGGAGGAAGAAGTCTCGTACGAAGAGTGTGCCCTACAAGAGTGTCCCACAAGAGTGTCCTACAAGAGTGTTTCACAAGAGTCTGCTACAAGAGTATCCCACAAGAGTTTGAGTGTCCCACAAGATTGTCCACAAGAGTGTCCTGCAAGAGTGTCCCACAAGAGTGTCCCACAAGAGTGTCCCGTATGAGTG
>CAXAMN010025395.1:372890-414963 GCA_963970005.1 Durusdinium trenchii | reverse complement strand
AGTGTCCCACAAGAGTGTCCCACAAGAGTGTCCCACAAGAGTGTCCCGTATGAGTGTCCCACAAGAGTGTCCCACAAGAGTGACCCACAAGTGTGTCCCACAAGAGTGTCCGACAAGAGTGTCCCATAAGAGTGACCCACAAGAGTGTCCTACAAGAGTGTGCAACAAGAGTGTCCCGTAAGAGTGTCCCACAAGAGTGTCCTACAAGAGTGTCCCACAAGAGTGTCCTACAAGAGTGTCCCGTAAGAGTGTCTCACTACAAGAGTGTCCCGTAAGAGTGTCCCACAAGAGTGTCCTACAAGAGTGTCCCACAAGTGTCCTGCAAGAGTGTCCCGCAAGACTGTCTCACAAGAGTGTCCCGCAAGAGTGTCTCGCAAGAGTTAAGAGTGTCCCACAAGAGTGTCCTGTAAGAGTGTCCCACAAGAGTGCCCCACAAGAGTTTCCTACAAGAGTGTCCCACAAGAGTGTCCTACACGAGTGTCCCAAGAGTGTCCTACAAGAGTATCCCACAAGAGTTTCCTACAAGAGTGTCCCACAAGAGTGTCCCACAAGAGTGTTGCACAAGAGTGTCTCAAATGAGTGTCCCACAGGAGCGCCCCACAAGAGTGTCCTGCCAGAGTGTGTCACAAGAGTGTCCCTTAAGCCTTAAGAGTGTCCCACAAGAGTGTCCCGCAACAGTGTCCCACAAGAGTGTGCCACAAGAGTGTCCCACAAGAGTGTCCCACAAGAGTGCCCCCCCCGTAAGAGTGTGGGACGTTTCCCACAAGAGTGCCCCACAACAGTGTCCCGTAAGAGTGTCCCACAAGAGTCTGCTACAAGAGTATCCCACAAGAGTTTGAGTGTCCCACAAGACTGTGCCGCAAGAGTGTCCCGTAAGAGTGTCCCACAAGAGTGTCCTACAAGAGTGTCCCGTATGAGTGTCCCACAAGAGTGTCCCACAAGAGTGTCCCGCAACAGTGTCCCACAAGAGTGTCTCACAAGAGTGTCCCTTAAGAGTGTCCCACAAGAGTGTCCTTTTAGAGTGTCCCACAAGAGTGTCCTACAAGAGTGCCCCACAAGAGTTTCCTACAAGAGTGTCCCACAAACGAGCGTTTCGTTCGAGACTTCCTCAAAAACTCACACGTCGAAGTCTGCAAAACGAGCGTTTCGTACGAGACATCCTCCAAAAGTCAAGCGGAAACACCCATCGGAGCACACACATCACGCAGCCCTGCCAAGCAGTTTCGCGATTCCAGCTCCTCCAAACAACATCCGCTCACACGCGAATCCCAATGTGACAGCGACATTCACCTCTACCACAACTCACAACCTCACGGTGACTCACGATTCCCTGCACCTGCCACGAATCTTTCCGCGTCCACGCGTCCAACGCGCACCTAGTCCTGCGCCTGCCACGAAATGTCACCTCCGTCACACCTCGCAACCTCACGATTCCCTGCGCCTGCCACGAGAATCGCACTTCCACGCCTCAAAACCCGCACAAAGTCCTGCGCCTGCCACGAAAAGTGACATTATCATCTCATGTGAGGCTCAACAAAATTTGCACCACACCACACGTTTGGAATGATTTCGACCCGTTCTGAGCACACTCCCATCCACCAAAATCGCCACTTCAGCTGAAACTTGTCACGAAAACCGAGCTTCGATGCCACACCTTGAAACGCAAATCTCAATGGCACAGCCACATCCAACACCCCAAAAACACGACCCTCCAACCGGTAATCCCAATAGAACTGCGCAGCAATCTGCGGATCTCACAAAACGCTGCGCCTGTGCAGCGAAATGCATCACGTTTCTTGCGCGACATGTCGTTGTCATACAAATCACAATGGAATAGCGGCGCAACCTGACACGCGACACATCCATGAAAAGTCACTTGCAAAAGCTTCCCCCAATGGCAGCAAATTTGAGACGCGACGACGACGACAAACGACGACAAACGACGAGAGACGACCAGAGACGACGACAGACGACGAGGGACGACGAGACGACGCAAACCATGCAAACACAGCTCCAACCCCCAGACCCCCAACTATAAACGGGAACCCTTCGCTACGCACTCGGGAAAAAACGACGACTCCTCAGTTGTTGGTCAGGATTGTTTGTCACTACTTCACGTTCCATCTGATGTGCTTCTCGAAGCTCTTGCAAGCATATCATGCACCATAGCAATGGCCAACCTAATAGCGATGGCCTCCACCCTCAACCTAGAAGGGATGGCCTCCACCCTGATAGCAATGGACTCCACCCCTAATAGTGATGGCCTCTAACCCAATAGCGGTGGCCTCCAACCTGATAGCGATGGCCTCTAACCTAATAGTGATGGCCTCCAACCTAGTAGGGATGGCCTCCAACCCAATAGGGATGGCCTCCTACTTAATAAGGATGGCCTCCACCCTAATAGCGATCGCCTCCAGCCTAATACGGATGACCTCCAATCTAATAGGGATGGCCTCCACCCTAATAGTGATGGCCTCCAACCCAATAGCGATGGCCTCCACCCCAATAGCAATGGCCTCCAACCTAATAGCGATGGCCTTCAACCTAATAGCGATGGCCTCCACCCTAATAGCGATGGCCTCAAACCTAATAGGGATGGCCTCCAACCCAATAGGGATGGCCTCCACCCTGATAGCGATGGACTCCACCCTAATACGGATGGCCTCCATTCCAACAGGGATGGCCTCCAACCTACTGGCGATAGCCTCCACTCTAATAGGGACAGGGATGGCCTTCAACCTTATAGGGATGCCTCCACCAGAATAGTCTAATTGGGATGGCCTCCAAGGGCAACTGGAAAATAGAAGGAAACTCAAGGAAACTCTACTCTTGTTTTTGACCCCTTGCCCTCACCCTTAATTCAGTGGCCGCCTACTTAATTGAGTAGGGGCTGGGAGAGCAACCTCGTTACTAGGTAACCTCTGCACGTTCTGCTCAAACAAGAGGAAGGTAAGGCCATACAGCGATACTACGCCCCTTGCTACTGGCAATTTCCGCGCCTATCATAGCCTTTCACTCTTTTAGAAAAATAGCAAATAAACGACGGCTGACAACAACAGCTTCTTCTGACAAAGTAGACGTTTTCGTGCGCTCATTAGTTCAAGCAGCTGGTAGGAAGCGAAGGAAGCCGTAAATCGATCTCCAAACAAAGCCATGAGGCAAATCGTTCCATCCGATCACGAAAACCAGATAACTCTTTAGCTCTTGAAGTCCAACCTTTACTGTAAATTTTCGAAAAGGCATGGACGGAATCGACTATCCATAGTCAGCCTTTCTCCTCCCTGTCGCTGGTGAGGTCGCCCTTGTGGACCTTGGGAATAGCTCTGCTCATCACCAACTGTTGCTGTAAAATTCCAGCTACAGGGATCAACTCCAGGTGGTAGACTATGAGGATAAAACTTTGCCAGACATGGTGGAGGACAACCTTGAACCTCCATTCTCCCAAGTCTCAACAGGTGGCGACACTCCTTTGAGAAGAACCCTGAACTTGATTCACAGAAATTCCTCCTCCCCAAGCGCTCTGGTCACCTGTCGGCGTAGTCATCGCCAAAGCTCCAGGTTGACTGAAACTCACACCACTCCTTCCACTAGGTGAAGCTGTCTGGTAGCTATCAGAAGAACTTCCTCCATGAAGAACACAAACAACAACGGGCAGGTTTCCAAAAAGGTCGTGTCCCAACTGGCTACGACTGTCAGAACCACTGTGGTAAAGTCTCCATGGATCTTGCTGCTGCACAGTAGGATCAAATCCTTGCTGTTGTACAAAGAACTGTTGCTGTCTCCAGTGTTCCAGGCGTCTTTCGTATGATGACAAAACTCTGATTGGTTGTGGACCGCGACCTGAAGGTAAACTGCTTGAAGAAGTTGCTGGACCAAACGAAACACGAAAAACGTGGGTAGCAGATTTTAGGGTAAACTATACTTCGCCTGGATCTTTAAGCTCACAGCAGGCTCTCTAGATGAGTCCGCTCTCACTCTTGAAACTCTTCAAGTCAACAACAACTATATAAAGCTAACGCAGTGCACTCCCTTTTACACTCACTTGAGCCACAAATAACAGTCGTTCAAGGACTGTACATATGCATCCTAAACACAAGCAACTCTACAAAAAGCTCTGAAACACCCGAAAACGCTACAAACTCTTTCAAGGCTTCAAGGAACAAACTGTACAGTGTTATGGTCAGGTTCTCTCCCTTTCAGAACACAAACCAAACAACACCAAACAACAAAAACCAAACAAAGCAACAAGCACGAGCGAGGTGGCCATCCGACAAGCGGATTTCTTCACCCCCTCTTTGACATTTCGCTCGGAACAACAGGCTGACGTCAAGCCTTCTTCTTCCTCAATGAGGACAGCCACTTTGAACACAAGTCTTTCGACATAGGTGCAACCATGCCTGAGCAAGTGAGTGAGAGTGAGAGTGAGTGATTGAGTGTGAGTGAGTGTGTGTGTGAGTGTGAGTGAGAGTGATTCGAGTAAGTGAGTGAGTGAGTGTGAGTGTGAGTGTGCGTGTCTGAGAGCGAGAGGTGAGCATTTGAGAGCACAAAGTGCTGCGAAATCTGCACTTTGAGGTTCACAAAGTGCTGTGCTACGAAATCGGCACTTCGAGGTTCACAAAGTGCTTCGCCTGCCACGAAATCTGCACTTCGAGGTTCAGAAAGTGCTGTGCCTGCCACGAAGTCTGCACTTCGAGGTTCCAAAGTGCCGTGCCTGCCACGAAGTCTACAATGAGCCGCATGTCCCAAAGCTACCATTCACAGCATCTGTCAAGAAATCAGAGCGCTTCGACGATCACCACCATGTCCAAAGTACAGCACCTGCTGCGAAATCTGCACTTCGAAGCAAAACCGCTCTAGTCAACTTTGGACCACCAAAACACGAGGATTCCCTTGCGCCTGCCACGAAAAGTGACCGCCATGTGCGAAAATGCACGCGGCGCCACAACGAGAGCACAGTTGCGAAAAGCACCCGCCGCCGCCACCCAGATTTTGCGAGTCTGCGCAGTCGAAATGCACTTCGAGTATTTCGAGAGGCATGAATGTACTGTAAATAGCAACGAATTGGCCGGACACGCCCGCGCGACATAGCGGTCTAAAACACCTGCTTAACTATGACCGTAAGAGCCCCTAAGTGTGTCCACACTGCTTTGGGAAACAAATCAATTCTTTGGCTGTTTCCTGACCTCAAGAGCAGGAGACAAAGCCTCATTCATCAAAGTTGGGCTCGTGGAGATGAGTCAAGTGTGCTTGTCGCCATAGGCCAAGATTGGGCACGAAGCCGGCCTGCTCCAGCAAGAGCTTCACGCACGAGTGTCCTGCATGTCTGCAGCACAAGCGTGTTTTCAGAGTGTCCCACAAGAATGTCAAGTGAAACGGATCGCACAAGCATTGGAAAAGTGACCCAGATGTCCTTCAAAATCGGTTTTGAAGTGTCACGCACGAGATTGGTTGCTAGTGTTTGCTGCAAAAACATTGATGCTGGCATGCTTTGGATTCAATCGAGCGTTGAGGCCAACATGTGAGCTCTGCGTTGAAGTCTTGTCTAGCTTGGCGAAAACACGAGCAAATACCTCATCTCCAAAACATGGTTGATGGCCATCATGTGGTGTTTGGTTGAAGAAGTGCAACAGCTTGGACGAAAAGGTGACCATGCAAGAGTGGACTGCCTCCAAGAACAAGGCCAACATGCAGTGGGCGTCGTCGTGCTGATTGCGTGAACACCGGACCGGTGTTGATGGAAGTAATGAAAATCCAATGAATGACAATGATGGTGCACACCAACTGATTTGCTGTATGTGATGAAACTGTGAGTCATCAAACTGCACTTGCGAGTTGTGTGAACAATCACGAGCACAGGTGGGTTAGATCAACCTAAAGGATGTTGACATTACATCCTCGCGGGTCACTTTTATATTCATACACTGTCCCAATGAACGTGGTTTAGTTTAGTGGAGGCCAATTGGGCGCATTTGGCTACAGCATGCCGCGCACATGCTGAGTCATGGAAAAGTTTCTGGTTAATATTTGGTGCCAATCATTTTGAGTACGTAGTTCAGTGTTTCCAAACATTTAGTTTGACGGAACCAAGGTTAATTTTTTCAGCCAACATGTGTTAGGGAAGGCCTGAAGGCGTTGTTCTGTGGTGCAACGTTTTGTTGATAAACAAAGGGGCAATGGTTCCTTGATGTGGAATGGTTTTTGGGATGAATACGATTGCGTTTGGGCAACCTGCGGCTCTAGACAACTCAGCACAAAGCTGAGGTTCGTCCGGACACTGCCTGGGTTATCGCCAATCGACCATGTGGTTCATCACATCTATATAAATCAATTGCAAACTGACTTTGTTGACGACCTGCAAACCAAACAGCCTGGGCTGGCAAAATGAGTTTCAACACCGACAAAGCGGAGTGTTCATGTTCACCCCAAGTTCGTTTCAATGTATTGGGTTCCAATCAAATTTCCCGTTGCATGTGGCTGAACACCACCTGAGCAGCTTTGCAAAAATGCTGCTTAGCTTTCATGGAGTGTTGATATTTGTCACTACATGTTAGTGTGTTGATGTGTTGGGTCGTGGTGTGACAAGGTCGATGCAGATTTTTCCTCTAAGGCAATACTACAACATTTTTGCTCATAATATTTTGTACTCCTTTCCTTTCATGTTCGTTTGATTATCAACATTTGTTTGAGAAGGACAAATATCCATCAGCGGGGAACGAAACAAAAGCAGAAGGACTGCCAAGCTCAGGACATGTTGTGGGACATTAGTTAACATATCAAGAATCATTGAATTGGATTTTGTGACTGATTAGTACCTACCACAGTGGCACCACAGTGGGATTAACATTTCAGCAGCATGATTGAAGTTTTCTGCCTCGTTTTACAATCTGGTTGAATCAATTGGTGTGCTTCCATGTCCCATGCAGAACAGACACTTTCATTGAATTTTGGCAGATGGGTCACAAGAACGCCTCACCAAATCTTTGGTTTGCCGTGTTGAACACTGAAGTGTTCTGTCATCGAGCAAGGCTTGATATGGCTATCGACTGTGCAAACTCAGACTCTTTGTCGCATCACTGAGATTTCCAGTTCTAGAAATATTCTCGTGCAGCTGGGAAGCGGCTTCGTCGGCAGGATTTCTCTTTTTGAAACGGAGCCACTCAACAACACCTTGGGGGCACTCCCTAACAACATTTTGCCAAGGACGAGACCCAAGGCTCGGACACGGGTGCCAATATCTTCTGTCGCTCCTCGTTTAAATCATGAAGATCATAAGATGAAACCAATCCAAGTCCCCATGATTGAAGTGCAGTGTGTTAGATTGTTAAAGGTTTGCCGGGAGATGGTAAAGTTCATGTTTTTCAGAGTGGAAAAGATCTCTTGGGATTTCAGGTTTGGGAGATTAAACCTTTGAGTTTTTCACCTTCACTTCGTTTTGATCGAACGGATTTGGTGTGATGTGGGACATGAAACAATTGAACAGCTGATTGTTTTGTGAAGGAACACGTGATGTGGGAACTGTGGTGGATGTGAGAACTTTAAAGCATGCTCACCCAGGCTCATTGACCAAAGTGCTTCTGTCACAACGAGATGAACTGGAAGTGCCTGGGCAAGTTTGCAATGACCAACTTTTTTTGTATGTTTGTTTGCAACATGTTTTTGAGTTGCAGGACTTCTGCACGTTTGCATTTTGCATCTTTGATTTTGGCTTTCATTTTGGCTCTTCGGCTTCAGCTGTTTTTGGGCAGAGTTCCTTTAGCTTCGATCCACCTCTGCGACGCCTGCGGGCCCTGACGTCATGGACGCTGGGCTTAAGCTATATAGTTCC
The DNA here is from genome assembly GCA_963970005.1 of Durusdinium trenchii. NCBI lineage: Eukaryota > Dinophyceae > Suessiales > Symbiodiniaceae > Durusdinium > Durusdinium trenchii. Next base: position 407,138 of record CAXAMN010025395.1, on the reverse strand, counting down.
TACAAGTAGTTTGGGTGTTAGTTTTTGTGTATTTGTTTATGCTAACTCCCTTGAAAGATCTACCTTTTGATGTTTGCTTTTTTTCCCAGAGATCTTGCAACAACAAACACATTTGGGTTGAATCTTGAGAGTTTTGCGAGCAGCAACCGCTTTAAGTTGTTGCACACATAGCCAGTACATAGGAACCACTTCCAAAACTGTCCCGGCCCTATGAAGCAATTGGTTCACGCAGTTTCTTTTGTCGTTCTGCCAGCAAGCACACCCTCATATGTGGGGGAGGTGGAGTGAAAAGGTCTGTATATGTTGATTCTTTTCGTTCATAGCTCTTGATTTTTGCAAGTAGATGAGCAGTGCTGAGTGTTTGCTTGACAACACGTATGTATAAAGCGCAACATTGGTCGCGCTGAATACAGGGCATGGTGCGTCAATCACCTTGCTCCCAGGAGCTGCTCTTGGTCGACAAGATCATTCTTGTCTCCAGTTTCTTGGGCCTCGTGGTCGCCCTCTTTCAGTTCACAGTCATCCAGAGCCACAGCTGAGACAGGTGCACCGCTTTGTGACCGCTTGGACCGTAGCATTCTTTCGCCCGAGGAAGATCAAGTTGGGACCTGCCGGTGGCTTGGGGCAGAGCTTGAACTCCGAAGACCCCGAGTTCCTCGGTACGGCAGTGCACGAAGAAAGATCGGTTCCAAGGTTTCTAGAGCCCGGAAGGGCTTGACCTAAAGATTGACGTAGCAGCTTTGTCAGAGGAATGGTTGCAAGCTGGAGGAAAGGTGCTTTTCAAGTCAAGTCGTGTTTCTAGCGGAAGCATCCTCTCAGTGTCCACAAGAACCACCGCTTGGACCAGGAAATTGGTCCCTGAGATCTATGGGAAGATCATGAGCGGCGCCAACCAGCACCTTGGCCTTCACAACTGTGCACTTTGACTGGAGGCAACTGCAGTTTACACTGTTTACACAGCTGACTTTCATGTGCAGTGGATCTTCTGGAATACGAAAGCCGTCTTTTGTAGAAGGAACAGTTATTGTTCGGGGAGTAAAGTCCAAGAGCTAAGCATTGTCTTTGAAGAGACGCAAACATGTTCAAGAAGCAAGCCAGTTCTCTTCAAGAAAAGGAGTACTTTGAAAACTTTCAATTCTTTTCAGTTCTGGTATGATCACATGGTCGTTCGAGCAATCAACTCCGGAGTCAATTTTTTTCATTTCCGGCATGGTCGCTTGAGGAATTAACTCCAGAGTTAATTCTTTTCATGGATCCTTATGGATCCTTTTCATTTCTGGCATGGTTGCTTCAGGAATTGACTCCAAAGTTAGTTTCAAGGGTCTTCCTTTGTGAAAGAATTGTGCACTCATTGATTGGAGCTTACTGCAAAAATGGCTACGGCGGGCTCAGCAGGCTCGCGGACCTGTGCTATGGCGGATGCAGTGGTGCCTGCAAGGCAACAGCAGAAGAGAGGGTGAAAGAGGAAAGCATGGGAACTTCTTGAAAGTGTTCGGCTGACTCCGGGCAAATCCTTGCGAGGCGGCAAAAGGGTGGCTGTCAGACAAGGGGTTGTGCCACAGTACTGTGACCAGCTCTTCTGAAAGAAGCAAAGAAGCTGTGAAGAATATGTTGCGTGCCCCTTCTCCTGGTCCTAGCCTTGACCAGAGACCAAAAGCCTCTTCAGTCGGCCGCCGACCAATTGTGCATTGCTGTGGAGAGGAGAGAGTGAGGCCATGTGCGTGTCAGCTACCAATAAGGGTCAGAGATGCGAGCGTCCCAGAAAGAATGGAAGCTTCTGTTCTCACCACCATCACATAGTTCTCTCCCAGCGGTGGGCCTTGGATCTCATGGATCTAGCTTTTGCTGCAAATCTTGTTGACAATGATGGTTTGCAAGCAGAGATCCGGGCTGAGAACGCATTGTTGGACAAGAGTTTGGCAGCCATGTGTTTGCGTCGGGCCTGTCGCGCCCCGCGGGAATTGCCAGTTTGATGCCATCGCCCACAGTGGGGAAATTCCGCTGACCGGAACGCAGCTCCGTGTGGTCTCCTACCTAAGGCCACTGTCGGACTTCTTTCAAGACAGAATGGTGAGCCAGTTTCATGGGAGATATCCGGATTACTGCGATTGGATGAATGGTGATGGCACATGGGCGACGAGCTTACGTCTGTGACTATTGTCACTACATCCAAAGCAGGGAAGGAAGACACATATCGTCGCACCATCAACCTGCCGTCCATGATTTACCCTCAGTTGTGGCATTCTCCGATCGTCGTCGTTTGCAGCACGGACCGCCACTTCGACGCAGAGAAAAGCTTGAGCCGCGCGGGGAGTGTAAAAGGGAACAGCGGCCGACAGACGCCAAGAAGATTGGGTACTAAAGAACAGTGAATTCAATAGTGTACCAAACAATAATGTCACTGAGCCAGTGTCCCCTCCCTGGTGTAAACCTGTGTGCTGTCACAGTCTCCGAAGAAGACCTTTCTAATTTCCTAATGTATCAAAAAAAGTCAATAACAGACTTTGAACAAATCAAAAGTTACTTGTTTTTCAATGTTGGTCCCAAACTATAGTGTCACTGTGGCAGTGTTCTTTCCCCAGAGTAACCTTTCTAGTATTTCAGTCTCCCAAGATGATTTTAAACAAAAATTGAAAATACGTATTCACAAGTCATATAATTCATTTTTTCTCTGTGTCCCAAACTATAGTGTCGCTGAGCCAGTGTTCTCTCCCTGGTGCAAGCCTTTGTAGTTTCCTAGTATATTTCCAAAGTCAATTTTCCCCTTCCCCAAGCAATGGTCAACTGAAGTTAAGTCTTTCTAAGTCCTGATTCCAGTCTCCACCTCTCTTCAATCTTCAACAGGCATTTCAGAACTGCGGCCTTGCAGAACTGTTCTGAATCACTGCTCCACCATTTCTCTTGCTGCAGCGCTCATTTTCATCACTCTAGGTTCAGGAGCAATATTTACCAAAGCGGTCATGCATTGTCAAATAGAGACTTTTGGCTCGTGACCGTTGAAATTTGCATGGCTCCACCACATACCCCACATCCTTGGCTTATTGGCCCAACAGCTTCCTTGACTCCTCATCCCATCCCAAATTGTTTCTGCCGGGGCGATTCTTCCCTAGCATTTCCTTTATTGATTTTGTCCCCTCAGAACTCTTTCTTCCTCAGTTCGTGGAAAGGAGAGTCCATTCCATTCCATGTCTTCAATCCACTTATCGCCAGCTATGAGTGTTTTTGTCAGATGTCCTCAGCTTGCTTGGCAATTGTGCTGACTAGGCCCTTACACTGTCAGCATTACGATCATTACGGGTTGAACAAGACTACATTCTCAAAACGGGTGGGGATCATCGTTGGATTTTGATTGAGCAGCAACCCAGCGCCTGTAACCTTGCCAGTCATACATAAAGTCATGGAGGTTTCCTGGTTGCTATGGAAGTTTCAAGAAGTCAGTTTGACCCACTTTCATGTTTGGATTAGTTGGACAGACACTCTTGCGCCTGAAGGTTCTTGAAGGTGGAATATGCAATCTGCACCACCTTCTGCTTGCTTTTCAGTCTGGTGATCTATGGCCTGGCCTCTCGTTGTGAACATCTTGAAGACAAAGTCTAGATGATTACACCACCACAGGAAAAACAGAACTCTCCAAGTTCTTCAAGTGTTGTTTACCCAAGAAGACATTATGTTTGCCGAACCATGTTTTGGAGAGTGGAGCCCTGAGGTTTCCTGGGGCACAAAGAGCTCCATGCAGGGCTATCTCACGGCTGGTGCCTTCTTGACTGGTGCAGCCACCTCCATGCTGTGCGGCTTCCTGGGAATGATGAACCTTGGACACAACGGCAAACTCAGACAAGAAGATGAGAAGAACAACAAGAAGGGAAGCGCCCCTTTAACAAGGCCCCAAAGGGCTCTTCCCTTCTTCTTTTCTTCTTTTCGTTGTTTGTTTTCATTTTCTTTTCTTCTTCCCTGCCGTGAAGACCAAGGCAGGAAAGTAGGTCGCAGCTTAAGAGGTAGCAGCAAAGCTATTAGGATCTATTAGGCCGGGCGAAGGGCTCAGATTCTTCAACGAAAGCTCCTGAACGAAGCGACGAAGCGAACTTATTCAAACGAAGCTTATTCGACACAAAGTTCACTTGTTCGTTGATCAACGCTCGTCAGGATCGCAACTTATTCGAATGCACGCACAACCTTGGCGTGTGCCAATCATGGTTACTTGCCTTGGTATAGATGGTTCGGGCTTTGGATATATTTTTTGACTCTTTTGGTAAATATAGCGTACAGCTTACGTTGATCCAAGCCGCAGACACACACAATCAGATATCCCCTGCCCTAAGGAGGCCCTAAGCTCTTCACAATTACTTGGAAGTGTGACAATGTGACCAGTTTGGCATAGTGTTTGAGTCAAATCTGTGCAGTATTGTGCAACTTTTCGGTTTGCACGACTTTGAACATTTGGTGATGTTTGTGGTCTACACCTTTGTGAAAAGCTTGAGCTACACCTTGAGGCTACACCTTGGGCTTCAACACTGCCTTTCGCGGTGGCAGCGTGATGGGCTATGCCCTGTGCTCCTTGGGTGTGCTTGTGCTCTGGGCCCTGTTGACGGTTTTCCGCAAGGTGCGGAGACCGAACTTTTTTTTTCGCTACGGTAAGACACTTTCTTCAAAGAAAACACATCCGCCAGGTCTACCCAGACCCCGATGATTGGGAGATCCTCTTCGACTGCGCTGCGGGCTATGGCTTGGGCGGCAGCACTGTGGCGATGTTTGGCCGTGTGGGTGGCGGCATCTACACCAAGGCTGAGTTGCACCAGAACAGGTAAGTCACTGCCTCAGGCGGTATTTGCCTGAGGGCCTTCACTAGCCGCTAGCCCTTTTTGCCCCGAGGTTTTGTGCAAAGAGCATCAGGAGTTGAATTAGAACTCGTTGCAATATGACACTGGCTGGTCGCCAATTTGCTGACGCTTTACCAACTTGCTAGTCGCAAGGACTAATGGGAACCCACAGCTGTTGTTCTTTACCACATGCGGTTTGTGCATCGAGTCGTTTTCGGTGGGTACTTGTCCAGGCCGCAGATGTGGGTGCCGACTTGGTGGGCAAGGTCCGGGCAGAAACAATCTGCCTTGGAGTTCAAGTCATTTGAAGTGGGCATCAAAGTGACGTGAACGTAGATTCTGTGGATCGGTCGTTGAGATCTCCAACGGTGATTTGTCGCTTCTTATGGGAATGATCCGGAATGACAGAGGCTTGTAGTTTGCAGCACCGGTAGTGTTGCATCATTGCATCTTCTGTATATCAAGCAGTCCCATGAATCAAGAGATCTTGTAAAGAGAACTCGGCGCCAACCAGAATCAATTTTTTCAGAAGATTGCCGACAAGAGAGGGGGTGCTGGGAGTTTCTTCAGAATCACGTTCGCAAAGGTGGTGGCCGGCCTGGATGAGGACGATCCCAACAACCCGGCCACCATTGCTGTTTCTCAGCCTTGAGAGAATGACTCTGCCCAAGTTGGCGCTGCGATCCACCGCCACACCGTCTGAGACAAGCTTGGCCCCGCAATATCGACCCGGCAGACTTCCCAACTTACAACTGACGAGTGTGGATACATGTGCTTAGCCATCAACTAACAACTGGTGAAGCCGGTAAATTGGCTTCTGAGTTTGTGTCAGCAGTTCAGAGTCACCAGAGCTGGTACATGGCAACAGACTCACCAAAATGCCCATGAAAATACACTGGCCAGACAAAAGTTGCGCTTCTGGAAGCAGGAACTCATGTCAACCCTTACCCCCTAGAATCCTACATTGGGAGAACTTGGGCCATGTGGGCGGCCATTTTTTCACACCGGGAAGCCTTTTATGAATACAACTTTAAATGGTGTAATTGACCGTACCACACCTGCCATGAAAGTTGGACTTGGCAATTCGAAGCTGACCCTACAGCGTTTTTTGAACATGGTTAACAAACATAAACTTTTGTTTGCCTGAAGTATGTACAGACGCCCTCTTCCAGATTGGATAATACTTTTTTGGAGTCCGATGCCCTCAGCAATCCCTGCTTCCGAGAGCTCATGTGTTCTTCTGGGTTCGTTGCCTCATTCTGCACCAAGGACAATGTCGGTGACAACGTCGGTGACATTGCTGGGATGGGCGCTGACCTCTTCGGCAGCTTTGCCGAATCGACCTGCGCTGCCCTGGTCATTGCGGCTGCCGCTGTGGAGGGGTGCCGTCCTCAGACTTTCTGGGCCTTAAACTGAAGACTCTTTCACAGGTTCAGAGTCACCAGCTAGTGCAATCACGGATCTGGATTCCAGAGAGGTGATTGCAGGGATAGTTTTTGCAACGATGTGCACAACAGATTGGTACGGCGGTGGAAGCCTACCTTTGACGGAGAAACAGTAATCATCAGTAATCCTTTTTGGAGCACATTCAGGTTCGTTCTCACAACATTTGGTAAACTTTTTGCCCAGTTCCGCATCTGCCCTTGGTCTCCGCCATGGGCCATTGGTCTCCGCCAATCTTCGCCAAGGAGCCATTCCACTCTTTTCGAGGCTGGATGGAATGCCATGCTCTTTCCAGTGTCAATCTCTGCAGCTGGCATCGTCATTTGCATCCTCTGTGGTTTCTATGTCACTTGGTTATATAGTTTATTTAGTTGGCAAACCTATTACTGTTCACTGGGATGATTTCCATGGCCAGGTGTCAGTCTCTCTAGCCGACTCTAGCCATGATGACTAGTTGAGGCCACCAACATCTCTCCAGTGAGGGAGGAGAAGGACATTGAGTGGGTCTTGAAGCTTCAGCTGGTATTGACGGCCTCTTGGTTTTCTCTATTTCTTTTCTAAGCCCGCTCCTACTCAATTAAGGTCAATTATATAAGTAGGTGCCTACTTAATTAGCTACTAGTAACAAGTGCCTTACTAGTAGTAACAGGTGCCTTACTAGTAGTAACAAGAAGCTACTAGGAACAAGTGCCTAAGTAAGGGTGACTAGTTCGCTCCTAGGAACAGGACGCAGGATAGCTGACGCTTCCTCAAGGAAGCTGCCTGAGGGCGCGAGCCTCCTTGAAGAAGCGCTCGCACCAGTGATTTGGTTCCTAGATTACTTGGCTTTCAGATCAATCTCTTGGGAAGAGCAAGCATGGCAGCATAGAAGCAAGAGCAGATACTTATTTGGTCATGACCATGCACTGGGATTTGTGTAGAGGTGTAGAGAAGTTGTTGATTTAATTTTCAATTGATTTCAGATTATTTGCACCATTCGCACTCACTTATACCGACATTCTGCATATTGAGGCCTTCATCATGCTGCCAGTGATCTACCTCCTGGCATTGCACCTGCTGCCGAGCGAGTTCCGCCTGGAGGGCGTCCGCCTGGACGAAGATGGGACACCGGCAAAGATCCACGGCACTCCCTTCAAGGCGTGGATGGTGGATGAAATTGTATATGAACGGGAAGAAGAAACTGGTAGCTTAAATTAGCTTAAGTAGGAAACTCGTAGGGGTAGTAGGAGTAGTAGGAGCATGACAGCTACTACGCTTGGGATGAAGGGCACAAGTTTTTCCAGGAAGCTCGGGTTCAAGATGCATGAGTTGTCGTGTGGAGTTCTCGTGTGTGAGGCCTTTATTTGCGCCACGATGGGATGCGTTGGTACTCACCTGAGTGTAAAGACTGTCAGTGAAGAATAGTTGTGTCTAAGGGCCCATAGATGTCTGAAAGTCCCTTGTTCATCCATTCCTGAATTCTTTGGATTCGACACTGGAGAGACGTGTCAGACACAGTGTGTCTTACTCCGAGGTGGCATGATCATTGGACTGGTGACGGAGTACTTCACCAGCCACTCCTTCATCCCCACCCGCGAGCTGGCAAGTGCCTGCAAGTTTGGAACAGCTGTGAACATCATCCAAGGCTTGGCACTTGGCTACAAGAGTCGCTTGGATCTGTGGGCGTGTGGACCTTTTCTTGAAGCGTGTGGAGCCGAGATAAGGGTTCTCCCTGGGCTCAGGTGGTACAAGACTTCTTCCATCATCAGCAGTTCTACTACGGCTACTACGCCTACTGCGACTACTGCACTACTGCACGACCGCACTAATGCTGCTGCTACTCCTACCACCCCCTTCTACTCCTACTGCATCAACTAAAGCTGCTGTCGGCTCCCGGCTGTCTGCTGCTGCTGCTGCTGCCGCCAGCAATCTGACAGTGCTTCGGGTTGTTTGGTTGTTATTTGCTGTTCTGCAATTAGCAACTCAAGCTACAACTCACCAGGTTGCATCATCCCTGTCTTTGTTCTCTCCTCCGCGATCTTCGTGTCCTTCCAGCTCTGTGATCTCTATGGCATTGCTTTGGCAGCCTTGGGCATGTGCCATGGACAAAGATGGAAAAGGGAGGTAGGGTGCTGGATGATTTGTACCAAAAGCCAGTTTGATTGAAACTGCAAGCATTGCGGGAGTTGGTTTGTGGCCGGGCCCGTTGGATCTGACAGAAGGCCAAAGTGTGTGTGACACAGAATGACAATGACACTTCGCATTTTTGCATGTGCCCGTATGGGCTTTGGATTGTTCGGCATGAACTTGTAGAAAGGACTGAGTCTCAGAGTTCAAGGTTGAACCTTTACAGTTCAGTCTTTTTATATACCTGTCCATTTTCAGGTTAACTCCAGAGTTCAGTCCTTTCTCTGTTGTTTGGCTAACCTCTATAGTCTGGAGATGGTTGAGGCCCTTGTCTTCATTTGTTGTATTAACTCTGAAGAATATCCAGGGATGCGATTGTTTTACTCAGTTTGCTCTTGAGAGTCTATTCTGTTTTCCTTGCCACATCTACTACGTATAAACTCTAGAGTTCAGCCTTTTTCCCGTGAAGATTTGCTGGGCATTATCTCACAAGTTTGTTATTTTGCTCTTCCAGTTTTGGCTATCAAAGTTGTCGGTGCTTAGCTTTACTTATGGCGGCCATTGGCATCGCATGGCGGCTAGGGCTGCTTGTCGGGTGTGCCCCTGGTGTCTTGCTTTTCAGACGAGAGTGACGAGGAGCTGTCCAGGTCACGAAATCAGTTTCACGAGGAGCTGCCACCTATCAGTTGAAGAACCAGCGGCCGTCGAATGAAGTCTCGAAAGTCTTTGCAATACTCAGTCGATTGCCTCGGTGCTTTGCGCAGGTAGGGGGGAGGGTGGGTTAGGGTGGCCCGTAGGCATTGCCATCATTGGCATTCAGGTAAAGCCGATTTGGGCCGGCGCAACCCATTGTCTGAAAGACACCTGGAACCTAAAGAAAGGCCTCAAGAAACGAAGAGCAACAAAAAGAGAGAGAAAGAACCGAAGAGCATGAAAAGCACATGCAACAAAAACAGTCGGTAGTACGACGCGCCCGCGTCCTAAGCCCCGCCTGTGGTTACTTAGACTGACATGAAAGTGCAGATCCGAATGGGTTGAATCTCAGTAAGCCCTGCGGCACAATTTCAGTAAGCCCTGCGGCACCGTATCAGTGGTATCACGCAAAGGCAGTCAATCCAAAAGTGTAAATCCGGACTGGAGTGTGAATCACAGTGAGCCCTGCGGCATGGTATCCCCCAGGATCTGGGTCTATGCACATGCAGCGCCCCTCGACGGGGATCACACCACAGCCCTCAGTGGGACCCTGTGGCGAAAACACACTTAAATTGTTGCTCGCAAGAGCTAGTATCAGTATGAAGTCCCACTCTAGACGATTACGTTACCAGCTGCATTGTAGACCTTGACTTGCAAACCGAATGGTGAAAGAGTCAGCTTCACTTGGATTGTTGAACATAGGTGAAACGAGAAGGATCCTAGAGTTAAAAATTGTGGCAGGTACGTGATCCCAGCGTCCCAGGATCATATCAGCCATGGAATGCAGCCCTCTTCGTTGGACAACCAACGCGTCCATGGGGTTGTCCCCCTGCCTCTTTTTTCCGCGCTGAGAAACTATATGCTAGTAGCGATACAAGGAGCCCTTAGTAGCAAAACCACGGGCCCTAGTAGCGTTCTTTGTGACTCAAAACCTTGGGCGCAGGTGTGGACACACACACGAAGCCGTACTCGGCGCACTGTCCCCTGCTTGCAGTTTAGTAGCGTGGCCAGGAACCGCTAGTAGTGTCCTGACACCCCGTAGAAAGGTCAGAGGCCCCTGGTAGTACCGTCCTGGCACCTGGTAGCGAGGCCAGAAGCCCCTAGTAGCGTCGTTTGTGTCGCAAAGCTTTGCGCGCATAGCGCTAACATTGGCGCTTTTTGAAAAATACTAGCCACCTAAAAAGCCTTAGAAAGACAGAAAAAGCAAACAAAACAAAAGCAGACTAAGAGGGCAAGAAAGAAAGATAGGTGTAGTTACGAGGCCCACTTAGTTACATGAAAGTAGAACGCGAGCGGGACATTGTCTTAAACCGCCCGGGTAGCTAGCAATAGGATAGGAGAAACAGAAGGAAAGGCGCCAACGCACAAGTGTGTTGAGTGCGATTTCCTTCTGTTGCCCAAATAGCGGGTGGGATAGCAACGGAGGCCCAGGGGCAGGGAGGTAGGGGGAGGGTGGGTTAGGGTGGCCCGTAGGCATTGCCATCATTGGCCTTCAGGTAAAGCCGATTTGGGCCGGCGCAACCCATTGTCTGAAAGACACCTGGAACCTAAAGAAAGGCCTCAAGAAACGAAGAGCAACAAAAAGAGAGAGAAAGAGCCGAAGAGCATGAAAAGCACATGCGACAAAAACAGTCGGTAGTACGACGCGCCCGCGTCCTAAGCCCCGCCTGTGGTTACTTAGACTGACATGAAAGTGCAGATCCGAATGGGTTGAACCTCAGTAAGCCCTGCGGCACCGTATCAGTGGTATCATGCAAAGACAGTCAATCCAAAAGTGTAAATCCGGACTGGAGTGTGAACCACAGTGAGCCCTGCGGCATGGTATCCCCCAGGATCTGGGTCTACGCGCATGCAGCGCCCCTCGACGGGGATCGCACCACAGCCCTCAGTGGGACCCTGTGGCGAAAACACACTTAAATTGTTGCTCGCAAGAGCTAGTATCAGTATGAAGTCCCACTCTAGACGATTACGTTACCAGCTGCATTGTAGACCTTGACTTGCAAACCGAATGGTGAAAGAGTCAGCTTCACTTGGATTGTTGAACACGGGTGAAACAAGAAGGATCCTAGAGTTAAAAATTGTGGCAGGTACGTGATCCCAGCGTCCCAGGATCATATCAGCCATGGAATACATCCCTCTTCGTTGGACAACCAACTGCATCCATGGGGTTGCCCCCCCTGCCTCTTTTTTCCGCGCTGAGAAACTATATGCTAGTAGCGATGCCAGGAGCCCTTAGCAAAACCAGGGGCCCTAGTAGCATTCTTTGTGACTCAAAACCTTAGGCACAGGTGTGGACATACACACACACACACGTACTGAACTGAATGCCACTCGCCACACGGCAACCTAACCATATGCCTGAGAAAATCATGTAAGGGGGTCTCAGCATCTTGGAGGTCTAACCAAAGAAAGAAAGAGGCCCAAATCTGAAAGTTCAAAGTCGATGATCGCGACGCAGGATGACGACGAGCGCTCAAAACACCAATGCGTGACTGCCGATGCAAACCGGCGCAATGGCCGAAAGTTCTTGTTCGCTAGGAAGTTTCCAAGTCAGAACAAGCATGTGCAAGTGGTTGATCAGACCACTCATCCACCGAAATGCCACAGCTTCGTTGGACTGGATAGGCAAATGGGTTCCAGTCCCCCTGCTAGAACACAAAAACAACGGATCCTGTGATTCCAAGGGTATCATACACACACACACACCTTTAGTGCAAGTGCATGCAAGCATCCAGTAATAGTAATTGTTCTGCCGATCGCTGCATCCCCAGAGGTTGGCCACCTTGGCTTGCGGCCTCACGATTGACGGCTTCGGGCCCATCAGTGACAACGCAGGTGGCATTGCGGAAATGGCGCTCTTCAACCCTGAGGCGCAGAAACTTCCACAAAATTAATAGATGCAGGAGTTTCCGTGCGCAAAATCCATATCAAACAAATTTGTGGAAGTGACATCGACTTTGACTATGTCCATGTGTAAAGTTTTATTGGGGACAGTCCACTCATATAAACTGACACAATTCGTCTATTTTGCTGCAACCAGTACAGAATGACGACAAGAACAAAGAAAAGGGCAAGGAAAAATCTAAAGAACAAGGAAACAAGAAAGCAGACCACATTTGTTTCAGATACCGTGAGCCTTGAGGTGCGGCGCCGCACCGATGCCCTGGACGCTGCAGGCAACACCACCGCAGCCATCGGCAAGGGCTTTGCCATTGGGTCCGCTGTGGCCTGGCCAAGAAAACAATCTTTGTTTTTTTTGGCAATAAACCTCACCAATAAACCTCGCCTTATCTTTTCGTTTGCAATTTGGGACCAACTGTAGATTTCTAGAGTTTTTGTATGTCATCATGTATTTATTCATTTGTTATTCTCTTACGAAATTTCAACTTCTGAAAGCTGCTAGCAAGTGGATCCAAGATCATAATTCGGTTTTCTTCAAATAATTTTCTTAAAACCTAGGTATTTTGTTAGAAAATGCATCGAACATTGAGCATCGGAAGGCCTTCCGTTGCTTAGCTGCAGGCTTTGGTGTCCTTGGCATTGTACGGTGCCTTCGTGGTGCGTCTCAGGGTGCGCATGGGGGGGTGCGATGAAGCCATGAGATACACTGCAAATTTTGTGATGGAATCTGTTGCCTCTATTGAGACACAAAGGAGCTGACTCCGGAAGCGGACCTTTTCTACCTCTTTTTATGATCAACCAGTTGATGTCAAGTGAAGTAATAAGTAAAGTACCAAATAAGATAGATTAGACAGACAATGCATTCATCAAATCAAATCGGAAGCTGTGCAAGGTGAAGACAGGTGTGAACATCTTGGAGCCAACCACTTTTGTTCGGACCCTCAGCAAAGGACGCACAGAAGCGAGGATACTTCCAGAAGCGGATGGAATTTTGGATAGAGACCCAGCACGAAACCTTTGAAACTTTTGCAAGTCGGAGGTGCGCAGAAGCAATCCATGTCTATATACTCCTATGCATTTGGGACCGACCGAAGAGGTGCTCACAACAAAGAAAGTACATACATATATATATATATATAGATATGTGCCTTTGGTGTTGTTTGTTAATCATTACAGAACGGGGGTTGGCACAAATGGGCGGAGCTGGAGTCTCTTGTTGCTATGAAGATGACGTTTGTCCACTGCAAACATGGGCTGAATGCTTCCATTGTCATACATATTGTCGCAAGGAAGTATCTAGGGCAAGCAGAAGCATGTTTTCATGGATGCCCGAAGCATATCGGGAATCGACCTTTTTCAAACTTGTTGCAGATGCACTGACATTGTTTAAAGTTGTTTGTTTGCTGTCAGTGGTCTGTCGTCTTCGCCTCGACTCTGTTTTTGATGTCATCATTCTGTATGAAGACTTTCAAGTTTGAATGCTTCTCTTTGTGCTACGGATTGTGTCTTACAAAACGTGGCCTTCATCCCAGTTTTGGTGCCTTTGTTGCTTTCAGAAGAAAACGCCCTGTCAGGAGAAAAGAGCTAGAACATGGAGAAAGTGATCTGCAGTTAGCAATATCCTTTTCCTCAAGATCCCAAGGACAATTTCATTGCACACAGATCGAAACTGACAACTATCGGCATGCCATTTCAATCTTGAAGGCATTGTGCCAATTCCTGAGACAGTCGTTCAGCTTAAAGAGCAACGGGCAAAGCCAAGAACTCCTCGGTTGCTGATGCAATTTACCACGCAGCCTGAGGGAGCTTGGCCTTCGGCCAGGTCCGTCCGATAAGAAGACACTTGTTGAAGTCCGTGAGGACGGGACAGCAGCAGGGAAGAATACCAAAAAATAACAACGGCAAGAAGAAGAGAAGGAGGAGGAGCAATAAAAATAACAAGAGCAAGAAGATGAATAACAAGAAAAGGAACAGAGAGAAAGCCTGCGGGCAGGGTGAAAGCCAAGTCCAAATTCTACATATATAGAGGAAAGATTCACATTCACATCTTTGCAGCAAAAGCTTTCGACAATTGTCACCTCTGTTTGCACAGAGGGTCGGCAGATATATCAGTCCGATTTCCGACATCTCAACGCAAAAGAGCGCCTGAGAAGTCCTTACAGACAATTATTCTCCGTGTGAACCGCCTTGGGTACCCCTTTAACCGCTGAATCACATCTAATTACCAATTCCGCACCTTCCCGTCTGAGGCCTTCCTCATCATCGGTTGCATGATTCCTTACTGGTTCGCCGCGCTGACGATGAAGAGTGTGGGAAAGGCTGCTGGGGAGATGGTCGCAGAGGTGAAGCGACAGTTCAGCCTCAAGGAGAACTGGGAGTGCTACTAGTAGTAATGCCCTTGTTGTAGCGATGCACTTGTCACCAGTAGCAATTGTTTTGGCGTTTAGCTTTACGTTTAGCTTTCTCTTGCTTTGCGGTTTCAACAAAACGTGCCTGTGTTGGGACCCAAACAGCACTGCTTCGGAATGAGATGCCAACATCTCCCAGATTGTCAGTCAGAGTATACAGCCTGAGTTGGATACAACCTCTCCACCGCTCCCCAATGAAATACTCTTTGAAGATCTTTGAAGAGTATCTACCCGATTTGTATGTTCTGCCTGGGAAAAGCATGCGAGCTCGCCTTGAAGGGCCGGAAGAAAAGGCAAAGACAAAGCTCAGGCAGCTTAGAAAGGTACTAGCCTGCACCGAGGAGAGGACCTGACGAAGTGCCTGGTGACTATAGTGAGAACCTGCGGCACTGTCACATTACCATGAAAAGCTGTTTTGTTCACTGTCGAGCAATGGAGGACTCCAAGGGCAAGACCTTGCTCGACGGAAGCCGCTTGGCCTTGGCTGGAACTCTGACACCAGGAGTTCAAGCATGCAGAGGTAGTTGTGTTCCTCAGGACTACAAGACAAATCCAGGAGATGTGATAGTTGTGACGCCCAGAGAATTCAATTGAACCGATGATTCAGAATGATTCGGAGATTTTTGTGGAGAAAGCATCTGGACAAGGTGCAAGAACATGAATGGGCCAGACGTTGTGCAGGACATGTCCACTTCCCATTTTATTACTATACCACATAAGGATTTACAGTATATATATATACACATACATTATACAATTATATACATGAAAAGAACGCAATCAGAACATGCCTATTTTAAACATCTTCCATTTTCTTCTGGTTGGGCTGCAGGCACTGAGCTGAAGCCAGATTCATTGACGTGCATTCAGATCTCCACAGCAGCCTCCTTGAAGGACTGGTTTTGCGCTTTCTAAGAAAGCCTCAAGCTCCACTACTAGTCAGTCACTAGATGTCTTCCGAGACAGGTGAATCCATGCCAGACCTGAGGTCCTAGGTGCCATCCAATCTTGATTTGTGTCACTGAAGCACGCAGTGTCGCACACAGTAACACCCAAAAGGACATGACTTTGTCTTGTGAGGAGATGGTGGCACCAGCGTGCTTGGTGATCTTGTCCCCGCTGTTGGCAGGAACATTCTTCGGTGTCCAGGCGTCGCCCAATGTCCCCTCACAAGTAGCAGCAAGGGCCGACAAAGTTGCTTCCCTTCCCTCATCTTGGAGGAAGTGATAAGTATTAGCAGAATGAGCTTCGAAGTACTAGCAGATGAGGGGGGGCTTGAACTAGTTTCTGGGGAACTTGTTTTGCAAGAGATGACAAGAGGTGATAGAAAGAGCCATTTCAGCAGGCCGTCTTTGGATTGTTGACTGGCTCCTTGGGCTCATCAGTGCAGCTTGCTATCTCCATGTCCAACTCCGGCGGTGCCTGGGACAACTGCAAGAAGTTCATCAAGCACCTCGATGCAACGATTGAATCTGCCTTTGCGATTGGGGTTGTCAGACAATAGATCAGCAACATATGCAAATTTCTACTATTTGTTGAAAGAAGGCTCACAAACTAAACGCGAAGCTGTAAGCGGCCCTTTTGTTAGATAGTTATATAGTTTTGAGTGCTGCAATGGACACTTGCTCAATCAGGAACGGCTTCTCCGATGATCCGGAGCTGCGGTACACCAAGAACCCCAAGACGCAGGAGAGGGTAAGGAAGGGCCTCAGGAAAAGCATTCTGTTTGACCGCAAACAAGTGTTTGGAAGAGAGTCCAAATATCCGACAGCAACTCAAGTTTACAGATCTCGCTGTCAGTTGGGCCCTTCAGATCCTTTCGGTGAGTAGGATTCCTCGCTGTGTAAATCGCAGGAAGAGAAGGATGCCGCGCCAAAGGCCAAGGAAGCCCACGATGCGGCAGTGCAGGGTGACACTGTGGGAGATCCATTCAAGGACGACGGGCGGTGGGAAAGAGCGGCAAAGCAACATTTTGAACAGAACCAAAGGATTAGGTGCTATTAGTTTGAAGGCCATTGCAATTACTGTAGGTTTGACTCCATTGCAGTTAGGTTGGAGGCCATCGCTAGTAGGTTGGAGGCCATCGCTAGTAGGTTGGAGGCCATTCCAATTAGGTTGGAGGCCATCGCTGGTAGGTTGGAGGCCATTGCAATTACTGTAGGTTGGACGCCATCGCTAGTAGGTTGGAGGCCCTTGCTAGTAGGTTGGAGGCCATTGCAATTAGGTTGGAGGCCATCGCTGGTAGGTTGGAGGCCATTGCAATTAGGTTGGAGGCCATCGCTAGTAGGTTGGAGGCGCTCGCTAGTAGGTTGGAGGCCATTGCAATTAGGTTGGAGGCCACCCAATGTTCAGGACACCTCCGGACCTGCCTTGAATATCGACTCTTGGCAGCTTTCGGAGAATGAGGGAAGGCCTTTGGGAGCTGTTGAGGACTTGAATGACTTGAAGGTGAAAGCCGAAAGCTTCACAAGTTGACAGCCTTGACAGCTCTAATTCAGCGGCTTCCGTGGATGTCCATTCTGAGGTCATGAAGCTTCAAGCCATCGTGTCCTTGGTCTTCGCCGCCTACTTCGCTGCCATCAACCACGGTCATGGATTTATGGGCAACATCATTTTGTGAGTGACAGAAAAGTGAGACATGGCCGATGAGATTTTTCGGTGAGCTTGTGAGCTCAAACAGCAAGAAATTCAGCACCCAAATGTTTTGTTTTCACACAATACTGTAGTAGAACTTGCAAATTTAGTGTGAGGGGCTGTAAAATGTCTTACCAGAGTCTCCCTCGTCTGGTGGACGACAGAACCGGCTTTGGGGGTGGTCAGCTTCGTCGCTTTGTTTCTGGAGTTTGCTGGTGATTACCAAGGCTGATAGATTTTGTTTGGACAATCTCTCGTTCAAATTGACCTTGAAAGATGATTTCAGGGTGACCCTGCAGTGTAGGCAGTCTAGGCTGCCAACAATTAAACTTCCCTTGTTCGTTTGTGTCGGCATCATCCTATTGATGGCAAGCCAAGTTATGTTATCAGCTCAATCTGGTTAGTTCCCATTCTGGACCATTGGAACAGATCTGCAATCCAAAAAGATGCTGAAATCCAATTCTTGCTGTGAAGTCTCGAGTAGACAAACTAGAGAAGCCACTGACATGGCCGAGTTTTTGATGCTGGTCGAGGCCGCTGCAGAAATCTTCTGTTGCGAAGCTCAACTAGATATCGGCTGATGTATTCGGAAACCCAGGAGGTAGTCGAAGTAGGTCTGAGGGACAATTGTTTCATTGAGACGTTTTCGTTGTAAGTCAAGTGCAAAGTCAGCATGTTTCACAACACAGCATTTTCTTGCTGGACATGCTCCTTCTGGGTCTTCCTTTTCAACTCGTTTAAACTTAAGTCTGGATTTGGCTGAGAGGCTGAAAGAGCAGCCGGAAAGGCCTAACAGAAAACAGGCTTGAAGAAAGGAAGCTTCAAACCATTCTGGGCATGTGGTGGAGCTTGATTGATTCATTGTTCTTGCCGGAATTGCAATTTCATCTGAGAGAAGTGTGGTCATACCCTGGACCAAACGGCTTTCTGAAGTGTTTGGGTGTGTATGCGGTGAACTGGAACAACCTTTGAACAGTTGGCATCAGATGACACGCCCACCAGGTTTTTTGTCCTTACCCGAGTCTGCCAGGGAGGCGATCGACTGCTTCTGCCGATGCACACTTTGCTGTTGGGGCGCCACATGGGACTGTCCGATTCCATTTAAGTCAGGATCCGCAAGACCTGAGGAGGAGCCACTGTAGGTGTCAAACGCGCCACGAGTCTCAAAGGCATCCCTTGCCTTTGCTAGCTGCTAGAAAGTGTCATGGTCCCCATGCCAAGGCAGCGCGCAGATGGCGAAGGCTGTCAGTTGATGTGGTTGGAATGGTGGAGGAAGAATATATATATATAGCTCTAAGTTGGTACTGCACATCAGGTTTGGGTTCATTTTCTATGAGTGTTCTTGGGTGGTGGTAAAGAGAGTGCGAGAGGGAACCCTCCAACGAATGGGCTTTGCAGCTTTGCATTTTGCTATAACCCGTTGGATGCTGTGCTTGGTCTTTCCGGTTATCGTGAGAGACACAGTTGGGTCAAGCAAATGAATGTTTTTCTTACTAAGCCCCTAGTAGCGTCCTTGCTCCTAATAGCATCCTTGTTCCTAGTAGTAAGGCCAGGAGCCCCTAGTTGGGTCAAGTAAATGACATTCAATTGTGTTCCACTCAGCGAAGCGAAGGTAAGACCAAAGGAACTGCCAATTGCACTGTACCAGAGAAGTGTTCGCGGGGAAAATCCAAGGAATCTCCAATTGTTTTCAAGTTCTGACACGCTGGCCACCCTTAGAAGGAATGGCTATGGATGGTAGGCAGCCAGGAACACCTTTGCCAACCAGTTGAAAGCGCTCAGATTTGGTCTTCTTTGAATCAAGCCTCAATTAACCGAGCTGTCCTGCAGGGAGCAAGTGTCTGCCGCAGGCAAACTGGAGCCCTCGTCGCATTGAATGATGTAGTCGCTCTAAATCGACTCTCAACAATGGAAATCTCTTTGGAGTCAAAAATCCCGGCTGAGGAACTTCACCACCTAGCAAGCCTTCCCCAAAAGCTCATTTGCTGTCAGAGAAGGCACAGACTTATCTAATGAATGGATACAAGGTTGTAGACGGTCTATGACGATGAGTAAATCAAAAAGAAAAGAAGACAAGAAGGTGGATTTGTGCCGCTTCAACAAGGCCCATTGTTGAAGGATCCAAGTCCACCTTTTTGTTTCCTATGCTTTTAATCTAGCATAGACTCTATATACTCTATGATTGTTTGATAGACGCTGGAGAGCACCACACCGGCAGGTGCCCATTCAATGAAGACCATGGTGCACCAGGCCTGAGCAAGTTGGAGGGGTTCCTACAATCAACTTCAGGGAACAACACTAGTTTTGTTTCTGGTTTCATTCTTGCGGAAAAAATGCGAACATTCTTTTATTGATGAAGACACCTTTCCTGCTCTGAAGTTGCTGAAGGCTCGGATTTTAAAGGTAAACTTTCCTCGACTCAGCAGTCCTTTTTTCGCATCTTCCTCCGAACATTGGTTTTTGCCTAGGCCTAGACAAAGCCTGGATATCTTATACCAGCTTGCAATTTGTGCTCCACATGGGATGCAAGGTCATGCATGTGTGAGGTATTGGCATGTATTGGTTGAGCCACCCTGTTCAGGAGGGCATTGTTACTGATACCCTGGGTATGATTCCTGGTTAGGACGGCTAGGAATGAATGCCCAGGGTCAAAGATTGAGTGGCTTAACATAGCTGGTGCCATAAGAACACCAATAAGTTAAACCTATGCACCCCAAGGTAGCAAACCACAATACAAGATACTGTACTTCATGTTTCTTTCCCAGTGAAGGTGAGTTTGTTAGAACTGCAGCGAGGTGTTGCGCCGCATCACAATGAGGTGGGGACTGGGAGAATCCAAGAGAGCAGTGATTTTCTCATCAAATGATCATGTAGTTGTTTCCCATGCAGCCATTTGAATGGAAGCTATTTCAACATACTTTCGCCTCTCTTGGTCTTCCTAGAGAAAATATGTGAAGGCATTTCCGTGGTCTTGCCTGGCGCTTGGACTGGAGCACTTTGGAACTACAGGTCGGTGGAGAGTGGAGAGTTGGAGGGAGTTGTTGAAACCTTTGGAGGGTCTTTAGGGCTCAGCGCCCCAACAATTTTTGCTTGATAGCCGCAGCTTGTCCCTTTGTGACCTAGAGAGCGCTCTACAGATAAGAACGTCTTGAAACTCACGGCGTGCAGGTTCATGTGGCCAACCTTCAAGAGTTCCAGGAGAGCTGCGCGCCCTACCTCAACAAGGAAGCAGTCAGCACATTCAAAGGGTTCTAGGGGGGTATGTAAGGCAGTAGCAAGGGGCGCTAAAGTACATATGAGTTTGGCTTGTGAAGATACTAGTTGAAGGCAGTGGCAGTACCATGCTTTACAGGTTCAACGAGCGTGGCTTTTCTTTCCTGGTGGGGTGGCATAAATTTGATCTCATCGACTCATGGACAAAAGTTTTAAAAAAGCAGGCTTGGTGAGTAGTCCAAAGGACCTAGTGGCCACTGCTTACTCATACCATGAATCTGGAAATTACTCCCTGCTACAGTAACCAGGGGATGTTCTATTGTAGAGAACCTGATCTTGCGTGCTGCCTTGTTTTTGAGTATCATCCTCTCCCTGAGCCCGGCTTCTTCTGGACAAGTCCCAGCCCTAGTCGCAACTTGTGCCATTTCTGTGAATGATATAGCTTCAACGGACCTGGATTCATCACCTGTGTCTTTACATGCAAATGTTTTGCTATCCAAGCCTTGTTTTGAATGTGATTCTGTGGTTCTTTTTGGTCACACCGGTCGAAGTGTAGGGCTTTTGAGCGCCCGGACAATGCCTGGTTTGATCACGGAACTCATTTGTAGCTCTCTTTGGACCGCCATTGGGAACCTTCCAGAGTTTCTTTTTCACATCACAGCACAAGTGCTTGGGGTTCTGGGACCCATCCACAACTTGTGAAAGCGGCCAATTTAATCTCTCTGGAGACTTTAGTCTTGCATGTGTGGAGACTTTGTTCAGTTTGGAGTTTGTAGCACTTCGATGCTTGGCTCCAAGCCAGAGAGAACGCCCGCTTGTAGCTCTTACCACCAGTTTTGTGAAGGCCAATCGACTGAGCGTCTTGCAATCTCCGAGCACCATGCAAAAGAGGAGCTCAGATTGCTTCACTTGGCAGTGCTACAGTGTTCCAGTTTATCCATCACGGATGCTCAACCAATGAAGTCCTTAGAAGTTGACGTAAGAACTTCGGAGTTGTCGATGCAAGCCTATCCCACAAAACGAAACACTGCTCAATTGTGTATGGTGGTGGTGGTGGTGGTGGTGTGAAATATAGGCACCCTGAGCAACTAATAGGACAACCACATTTCGTTTCGTTCGATCACTTGGTTCAGTTGGTCGCGGTTGCACACACCGCTTTTGGCCGTCGTGCGTTTCGGCGCACAAATCGAGAAGTGTAGAACAAAAGTACTCGAAGCTGCCATCCGTACCGGTTGGCTCAAGGCGAAGCGAAAAGACGCAGCTTCGCGTGGGATCGGTGGGCCGCGTGTCGACTTTCGCAGTCGAGCACAACTCGAGAAGTGTACATCACTTACTTTTCATTTTGTTGTGTTGACATTTTAGTTGAACTCTAAAAGGTGTGAGTTCTCATATGGTAGCGGAGCTCCTGTAAAGGAGCGTAGGACAGAAGGTTGCCTAGATTTGTTCACTAGCCTCACATCCGTAGATCGGGCGCCATGGATGAATCTGGCAATGCTGGTCCTCCTCGCGAAAGATCCAGAGAACCTCGTGACCGTTCAGTGTCTCGACGTGCAGGGCAGGATATCCGTCCTGAAAAAGGGAATTTGAGTCAAAGACGCTTAGCAGTTCTTAAGAATCGAGTAGGTCATATAGCCAGCACATTAAGCAATTTAGGACCTATACTTTAACAGGTGCTAAGCATTCAGACGAATCCTCAAGCTGGAAGTTCGAACCAAGCATAAATGCCAACTCCTCCAGCAACACAAACTTTTTCTTGACAGGACGTTGTAACCGCCTTCGCAGCCGATCTCAACCGAAGCTGAAGCTCCGTTCGCCCTACCTAGTCAGGTGAATCAATCGAAAAGCGATAATCCGAATGCAAATACGGCGACCCGCCGGACATCCCTCGGCATCTCGATAGGATCACTCGCGATTGATCCTTGGGTGAACCAAGATCAACAGCAGCAATATCATAATAGTTCAACCCAAGCCGTAGGAATTCCGGATCGACCCTGTTCATACAGCATGGCCAATAGTCCAGAACAAACACAACCATTTGCTAGTCAATCATCCAATCAGAGTTTAAGCCAGGTTATCCCTCCACCACCCGGTTTCCAGAGCTTGAATCCACAGACGATCCCGATCACTGTTAAAACTCCTCAGGGATTCGTTCAAAAGTTCAGGGGACAGAATGATGAAAATCCGTTCAAGAGATCGGAACGGTGGATGCCACCTGTGCCAACCCATCCATCTAGGATTGGAAGTCAAAGCCTGCTGAAATAGTGGTGTTCGTAATAGAATGGGTCACCTCATTGGCATCGTGGACCGGACTTGGATCAAATGTATGGACCTCTGAAACTTTGTCGGCACTTCGTGAGTGCAAGCCCTTAGGATGGCACCGCCTGACTTCAAGCCAGGTGACATGATCCGTCCGGATGATGTCTCTACTCAAGCTTTACTTCGAGAACAGTGCCAAAACATCGTTGGTCATCCGTAATTGTGAGGATGACAAGGTTTTTAACGATGTTGTGGTTTTGAATGTCTCAAGCTTTTAGCTAAAGAGTATGCAGTGAAAGCCAGAACTAAGCTTCTTTTCTTTCGTTCGCAACTAACCAATGCATCCATCACCGGAAAGTCAGTTCCCGAAGCTGTGAGAAAGGTACAATCTGAATTGTACCAGCCCGAAAGTGTGTCTCAGCCTGTCGACTCAGCAATAGATGTCCGAGGACTAGGGTTCTAAGAGGGCAATAAGGCTCTGTTGATGTTGAGGTCTTTGCCCAACCAATGCCGTCAGTTGGTTGTTCTCTGTGCCATGGTTGAAAGCTTCGATACGTATCTAGAAGTCGCACTTCGTTACGAATCGTAGCAAAGGATCTGGACTGAGATCCATGGCCGGCCGATTGCAACCCTCGGAGATCAGCAGGGACAGTTTGTCCCGAAAGGCAAAGAAGGGAAGACTCAAGAGAACACAGAAAAGGGAAAAGGACTTGGAAATAGCAGTGAGTTTAGAACACGTTTTCATTGCAACCAAAGAGGTTACCTTACTGCCGATTGGCCCAACAAGAGTCGCTTCAAGTCAAAAGGTGAACCCAATTCCAAAGGATCAAACAAGGGTGATGGAAAAGGAAAGGAAGGAAGGTCATCCAACAAAGGTGAAAGGAAAATTCAAGGGGTAAAGAGCAACTGAATTCCAGCTACAATCAGAGTCCAAGGTAGGATGTGAATGGTCTGAGCCGGAGGTTAAGGATGGAGGTGGTTTCTCCGCACTCCATAGTTTAGATGTTGCCCAGCCATTTTTCATGTGTCAGAACATGCAAAGTGCAGATCCCTGTCTTTGGTTGGTTGATCCTAGTGGAAGCCACAGAGTGATATCCCTTGAGTTCAACCTATGAGGTATTTTGTGAACGCGCATTAGCAATTCCTATCCAGTTTCGTACTGCCTCAGGGGAACAGGTTCAGATCGATCATGAATGTATGCTCGAAGTCAATTTTCTAACCACCATTAAGAACGATGAATGCGATCGAGACGAGTTAGTCAAGTGCGAGATTTGAGCCGTCATCGATCCAGTCAAGCATAACCTCCTGAGCGTTTGCCGTTTGACTAAGTTCGGTGCGACGTTCATGTTTGAGCCTGACCAATGTCACATCCGAAGTAGTGACATCAGGCGCCTGGATTACGAGATCTGGGCAAACGTACCTTGGAGCCGAGCGCAGCAGCGCAAGCCTCGTGGAAAAGATCAGGATGTAGAAATGAAAGTGAAATTGACAGTGGACACTTGGACCAGTGATGATTTGGACGACTGTGAAACGAGCTGTTTCGGCATAGTTCAATAATAAACCACTGTGTGAAACCTCAAAGGATGAAAGCTCGGATGGTCAGATACCGTCCAGTCCGCATAGAAAGAGTACGAAAGTGTCGTTTTTCCTCTCTGACACCCACCCAAAAGGGTCCATGAACCATGGTACGTAACTAGATTATGTGAAGGTTTTGAGGTTTGAAGATCACCTTGCGATCAACAACGTTAGAGGTTGAGCCGAGAGCCGCAAGAAATGAGCCCAATCACCGTGACACCAGTCAAGATCATGGCTTTCTCAGTTCTGCCGACCATCCATTGACCGCTCCAGGTGATCTTGAAGATGTGGTCGAAAGGCCACATGATGACCAAGAGCCTTGTCCGCCGAGTGAAGTCACCAAGGATCCAGAATTCTCGAGGGAGTTGGGTCGTGGACTGTCGTTGCATCGTCGATATGAGCATATTCCATTCGACAGCCGATGTGTTTACTGCATCAAAATAAGGTCCACATTGCCTCATGGACGAGTAGATAAGTCAAAGCAGAGTCTCGTAGCACACCTGTTGACCATCATACGATGTTGATCCAAGTAGATTTTTCCCGTTTAGAAGGAAACAAGTTCAGTTTGCTCGTCAATGCCGGAACTGGATTGCTTAAAATTCGTTTGTGCAGTCACAACTAAGATCGAATGTTAGCTGATTGCCGACAGTGTTTCCAACAACTTGGCGTTTCAGATGAGTCATTCCAATCAGTTTGAACGACAGTTTGATTGACCGGCTGTTGAGACGACGTGGTCTACCACTTCAGGTAAAGTCTGCCGCACTTCATGTCCTCGAAAGCGTTAGCATCGCCGAGAGGAACGTGTGGAAGGTGATGAAGGAAATGATGGGGTGTCTCAGAAGTGATCTCCGTCTGCACCGGATTGACATCAGTGGAACGCCAGAAAGTTTCAGCCAATTGGTTCGGTATGTAACCCAAACGCACATCCAGTTCGGTGTTGAGGGAACGGTAAGCCAATCAGCCGGACTTGAAAATCGTCGTACACCTGTCGAGTGATAGTTGAACAAAGACAGATCCAAACCTGTGTCAACCATGTTCTTAAGCATAAGTCACGCCTAAACTCTGGATTCGTTGTTCGAATCGATCCCCGGAAGAGCAAGGTTAATTCCAGCAGCATATTTGCCTGTAAAGTCTAACTGTTTAGCCCATGTCGTGTCGAGCCGTATTCAAAGGGGAGAAGATCCTCTGTGATCCAAGCCTCGCTCCAAGCATCCTCACGGAGGTTAGCAAGCCTGATCAGCAACCTGTTTTGGAAGACCGTGAGAAAGCTGTCAGGCTGTTGGACGACAAGGTAGGGATAGATGAGTCACATCCCATGAACGGTCCGCCACGTAGTTGGGTAAGAGAATATAGAGTCACTTCATAATGCAATGCTTGCCACTCACAACATGGTCGTAAGCACACAGTAGCTTGTTGTCGCCAATATCGAGAATGGGTCATGTCTGAGAGAAGTGCATTAGCTGAAAAGCATCTCAAACCTGAGACTCTTTCTCAAATTGCGTCCAAAGCAAGTCAATACAAGCCAGAAGCCAGTGATCCAACACACCCGACAGGCCACTTTCGCTATCAGCAGAAGAGATCACTTGTGAATCCGAGTGAAATGCCTGCCGGTGCGATTGATCATCCAATGGAATCAGGTGACATGGAATGTACCATTTCTGAACCGCCACAAGCTGGTGATGTCGACATGATTGAAGACCCAGATTTGCCCGTGCCACCTGATCCAAGCAAGATGCCTATGGCCATTTCTCAACTTGTTGCGAAGTTGTCTGAGCCGCCAGAAATGCTGTATCGCCGACCATTCACTGGGAATGGAGTGATTTGTTCCGTTTAGATTCCTCATAAAACTGCAGGTCCACTCCAGACAAAGTCAATACAAGTCTGTGGAATGAAGATTTTCTTTGTTAAGTCGACTTCAGGATTGTCGAAGGATCGTGTGACGCACTTCACTCCAAGCCTTGTACGCAAAGGTCGTTAGATTGAGTTCGAAGCACTGGATGCTTTGTAGGTTGGACACCCAATGCGTGGCAATGAAGCAACCGAACTTGCCAATCCGCTTGGAATTCGCATCATCCCATGCCGTTGGGTGCTGACCGAAAAGACCATGAACGTCGTTGCAAGACTAGGCCACGCTCGATGCGTAGCACATGAGAGCGCCAGTGAAAGAGCCTATACATAAGTTCTTGAAATTTCAAGTACAACTTCAAGTGTGGAAGCATTTCGTTCTTTCTTGAGCATGATCACTATCTGTAGTATGCATCTAGCAGGTCTTGATATCTCGACAGCGTTTCTCAACGGCCACTTGCCACAGAGTACTAGGGCGATTGTGTGTCTCCTCGTTGACTGTTCACACACATTATGCGAGTGTCTATTTGGATCTCGAATGAGCTACGCATAGCTTTCAGCAACTGGCTTCAAACGTGCACTCGCCTGCTCACCGATAAGGTGAATTTGGTCATTGACGTGTCAAAACCCATAAGCGTGTGTGGAGTGCACAAATCTCCCAATGGTCCAGTGACCGTGATGATCTACGTTGATGACTTGCTTATTGGGTCGATTGTAACTAGAGAAATAGACAATGTCAGAGATGCACTTCAGGAAATCCTCAAGGTCAAGACCACTGAGATGTTGACGAATGCCAATGAAGCAGGAAGAACGATTGTTTTCCTCAGTCATCACCTCATCCAGCGAGCTGGAACGAGCGACTGTTGAGGGTGCTACCAGGGTGCATCGAGGAGCGCTTCACGAACGATCCTTATTGTTGTGAGTTGAAGCCTGCGGACAAGCCCCCTTAGCTGTTCAGAATACTTGAAGCTGATGTGAAAGATCCCAAGCTTTTGAACTCTTGTCCGATGTAGCTGCAACAAGATACAAAAGGATCATAGGTAAGTTGCCATAATCGGGACGATCCCAATCAGATCAAGTTCGCTTCCTGTCTGTTGTGGGAACTGGTCAAGCAACACTGAGAAGTCTACCTGAGAATGTATTGTGTAGGTATCTCTGATATGTCCGAGGTCCCACATGTGAAGCCGAAATCGTTGCTGTTTGCAAAAGTGTTTAAAGTCCGCCATGTGCCAGAATTCCTAGAAAGTTTTGGAGATCACAACGTGTTGTTGAAGACTTCAAGTAAGGGGTTTCCAAAGTTGAAGTTCGATGAGATTCACAATCTTGGCGACCAATACTCCATTGTGATTATCACTGGTTTGCAAGCATGTATTAAAGTTTTGAACGAACAAAGGTTAAGCTGTAGAGTACACCACATGTCGATTGCTGTGTGTTATATTTAAGCATTGAAAGATTGTGGTAACCTCACAGTAGAATGGTTTCCAGATAGCATATGCACAGCCGAACTGTTGACGAAAGTGCTGTCTGTTGAAATGAACAATTTCCATCGAAGTCAAATTGGGATTTCGGAAATTGTAGGCCAAAGAGAATGGCAGTTGGTAGATAACAAGGAGCTCAAAAGAAAAGGAACGAAGTCTGACGAACAGACTTTAGGTGTCAAGGATGAAATCCCAAGCACGGAAGACCTTGCGACTTTTTCGGCAAAGAGAGGTTTGTCAGTTGAAGGTCTTGAAAGTTTTGAGAATCTGCTTCAGCGTGTTGGCATCAAAGTCCAGGCCGGAACAGTGACACATGTGACTGTTAGGTCGTGCACTGATTCAACTGATGGAGAGATTCAATTTGAGCATCATTAAGAGTTTGAGGACATAATACTTCAATGCCATTAGGTGAGGAGTGTTTGCCAAAGCCAGAGTCCTCGAAATTTCCCAAAGGTGCTCATGTTGGAAAGCTGAATCGGTCCAGTCGTTCTGCCGAGTTCATGAGATGAGATTCATCCAGGACATCGCACGATGCGCATAGGTGAATGAAAAGGTGCCAACGCTAGACCAACATGGTTTGGTCAACAGCCGATCGTCGTTTATGCCTAAGGAGCACAATTGTAAGGACCATAGGTCGTTGAACGAACAACACCTGTCATTGCTTGGAGAATACCCCAAGAAGTTGGATCCTGCAGTTGTGAAATGGTTCGTGAACCAACAACACTAGGTAAGAGTGAAGATAGATTTAATTAAGTCACGTGATGAATGCAAGCAAGTGTAATCTCTGCATCGATGCAAACCCACAAGAGTGGAATAAATTCACTGGCATATGCATGAAGTTTCAACAGTGTTTAAGTGCTATGCTCACTAAGTGACCATAATTTTTTGTCTTGACCTCCTCAGATCGTTGCAGTGGCACCAAAAGTCCCGAAGGTTGTCATCACGATCGACTCTGACAGTCCAACTGAAGTGACTGTCAAGGTCGGTTCAAGCAAGTCTTCGACTGGTGGGACTGAGATCAATGAGGGGAGCAGGATTGCAAGCAATTCAGGTGTCCAGGACAAGAATGAGAGCAAGACCGACGTGAGCTCGCCATACCCTCACAGTGGATCCTCCAAGGACAAAAGGGGCGGTCAGTCAATGTGCCAAGGTGAGATTCCCCTTACATCCCGAAAGCCCAATGCTGGCGATGATGACTGGGACAAAGCGTCCATGGTCGTTGATCAGGATGAAGGCCCTCGCCAGCCAGATCATCCACCTCCAGGTTGGTCGTCACCCCGTCCGCCAACGGATTCGCCGCCAAGCCCAAAGAGTCCATTGGAACCGCCTCCATGGAAAGCTGCATCAGGTTCAGAAGCTGCCACAGACCCATCTTCCAGCACCCCGGAACAGATGATTCCTGCTGGTGAAAGTTTGTGCATGACCCGAAAGGCTGGTCGTGTATATCATAAGAGGGGATGTGGGATCCTGAAGCACAAAAATGATGACGAGCTGATCATGGATTTGGCCTTTTGCGAGATTTGTGCAGTTGGAATGCCCCAAAAGCAGACCCAGCGATTCGCGATCTCCGCAACTGATGTTCCAAGGAAGCTGCATTATGTCTGGCCTGATGGTTCGACACGATGCCGGGTCGGTGGCATCCAGGTGACCGGATGTTACCAATGCATCTGGCGATAGGGATCCAAAGGGTCAAGAGGCAAGAGCTTGAAGAAATAACCTACTATGTCAATAAGTACTTGGGTTAAAGCTGCTCCATGTTGCACATGTTTGCCGCAGCAGTTTTGTGTTTTGAGCCTTGCTATCCAAGCCGACGCCGGAAATGCCTCATGATCCACGAGAGATCATTTGTTCCAGGACACTTCTAAAGCCGTGAAGGCCGTTTTGCATGACATGTAAAGAAAGTTTTGGAACGTGTGTTGAAAATCGACTTGCTACTCAACTCGTTCGCCCAACCTAACAAGTGCATAAAAGTCTGCAGCCTATGTACTAGCATGAGTTTGGCCAACGGTTGATGCAAGATCCTGGAATCCCATGTGGCCTATATATGGGATGATATAAGTCAAGTGATCACCGCTGCTCTTCTATATGGTTGTGGGGGGGTGTGAAATATAGGCACCCTGAGCAACCAATAGGACAACCACATTTCGTTTCGTTCGATCACTTGGTTCAGTTGGTCGCGGTTGCACACACCGCTTTTGGCCGTCGTGCGTTTCGGCGCACAAATCGAGAAGTGTACCACAAAGGTACTCGAAGCTGCCATCCGTACCGGTTGGCTCAAGGCGAAGCGAAAAGACGCAGCTTCGCGTGGGATCGGTGGGCCGCGTGTCGACTTTCGCAGTCGAGCACAACTCGAGAAGTGTACATCACTTACTTTTCATTTTGTTGTGTTGACATTTTAGTTGAACTCTAAAAGGTGTGAGTTCTCATAGGTGGTGGTGGTGGTGGTGGTCTTGGTGGTGGTGGTGCTGCTGCTGCTGCTGCCCAGCTTTTTGTTCAGACATTGGGCGTATCATACAGCATGACCAACTCCAATGACAGCAATAGTCAACAAGATAGTTCTTCAATTGGTGGGCTACAGGTTGGGAATTAATATGTCGGGACCCCAAATTTTCTTTGCGTGGGCTATCCACTTTTGTGTAACTGATGTCCTTTTGCCAAGGATGAGTTGCGCATTGGCAACTACTCTTTGGCACCTCACCTTAATGAATTGCTACTTCACCAACTTAATGAATTGTGACCACCTTTTGTGACTGGCTTCCTGCTATGGACCTACCCAAGCGCTTGGCAGTTGCCTACAGAGTGAGCATCACAAACTGCCAGACCATGGCCATGGCTGCCATGACCCAGTCCAACGAGAATTCTTTTGGCTCTGAGGGATTCTTGGTGAAGTTTCTTTCAGTAGGGAGCTCCTGCAAAGTCCTGCAAAGGGTACTGGCGCCTCGTGATCATTGGTAAGTAGTTGCTCAAACAAGCTCAATGAAACCAACAATTCAAGTTCGAACCCTTTGAATCTCACCCACTTCTAGCTCACCAAGCAAGGATCTAGAGGTTAAGTCGCTCACACATTGACCACTGGGGTATCATTAATTATCTACGGACATGGCTCATATCATGCCCCCCACCACTTGTTGGGGCAAGTGTTCTTCTTGGCCACCGATGTGCTGATGTTTCCAGTGCATGATGATATTGATGCCGAAGGTCCCTGCGACGTCGTTGTATGGTCGAAGTTTTCCTCCAGTCCGTTTTCTGCAATGCTTTACTTGACTTTAAAAAGCTTCTGAGCATGTCCACGTGCGGCCAGGTTTCACAGCGGTGCCGCCCTCCACCTTCTTTTTGATGCGAAGGGTTGTGTGCAAATCGAAGAGCAGTCTGTGGCAATGTGAGATTGTTTTCTAGAGAAGCACATCAAGATTTGGAGTCAACAGGGAGAAAGCATTACTGTATATCATTTTGTAATGTTTTGTACACTTGCAAAAACCATCCAACCCATGCCAATCAACAAACGCAACATTGTACACGCTAACGAAGCTGTTTGCATGCTTTATGCAGGATTCTTGCCGCTGCCTCTCTTCGGCTTTACAGACGGCCCCATGCAGAGAAGCCAGCAAGAACGACCATGGAGTGAACAGGAAATAATGTCAGACGTAGCCTATGATCAGGAGTAGAAGGCAGACAGGTATGGAAACTTTCGCGTAGGAAGGACAAATGGATTAGATGAACATGATTTCAACATGCTCCGTCGTGAGGTTACGTCCTGCGAGCCTAGGCTTTGAGCACAAGCTCATTAGCCCAGCGTGGTCCAACGGATCATTCAGCCTGTGAAGGATACATGACTGTATCATCGAGACCTGGCGAAAGACAACCCAACCAGCCAAGCTAAGCCAGCTCAAATTGGCTGACATGCCGGTGACTGATGTCCTGCTTTAAGCAATGAGCTTTGAGGCGAACGGGCAGGGTTTGTTGGGCCATATGCATTGAAGTTTTCAGGAACAACATGGGGCATCCCTGCAATTGTGCGTGGACTCAAGCATGCCCCTTACATCAAGCTCCGAGCAAGCCGGGTTTCAATTGCACAATGGGGTGGTAAGGTTCGGCTGGCACCAACCACAATTGAGCTGCGGCTGAGCAAGATGCTTTGGTGACAATGTTTGCCACTCTCACTTTGCAAGGTGCTGTGAGGCAGCCATGTCAAACAGCAGGGGGGCTGAGAGGCAAGTTGAGCCAAAGACAGGCGAGGTAAGGTGAGATTTTAAGCGCAGGCAAATTAACAGAATCCTATCATGTTAGGTTGGAGGTTGGAGGCCATCGCTCTTAGGTTGGAGGCCATCGCTACTAGGGTGGAGGCCATCACTCTTAGGATGGAATGTGACATGAATCTGGTGATCAATGTGACACGCGATTGTTCGTCCACATGTTCATTTTCACCAGAATCCTCAGGTCGAGAGCCTAGAGCACCGCCGGGAGCCCATCACTTGATTTCTGAATCGGTTCACCAAACTACCAAGCTCGCCCTCATTGTACTGTGAGTCTTCTAAGGTCATTCTCCAGATTGGTAGTTCTGATGCGTTCTGGTTCCCCTTTCAGATCAAATCAAGTTACTGTATAAAAGTTTCCCTAAAAATCTAGGAGCCAAATCATTAGTGCGTGAGCTATCCTGCGTCCAGTTACTAGAAGCTTACTCCCTTACCGAATTAGGTAGGTCCCTACTTAATTAAGTAGGTCAGCCAAAAAGAATAAAGGAGTTTTCTTGAAGTCACGACTATCACGGCTTTTTCACTTCAAGGCGGGAAGCGCGTGAGCCGCCCCCGCGGGAGCCGCGAGAGGCGAGGAATGTGCTTGGAAATTCTGTACGAGTTGTTTGAAGCACCGGGTTAAAGAGTTGTGGGCTCTCAACAAAGTTGCATGTGTTTCTATAACTTAACAATTTTGGCGGTTCAGTCACTTGTGAGCAGATTCATGGCACATTGGCTTGGCACTAGACCCAATGTCGATCAACTTGCAGCCTTCTCTATGCATCAGGCCGGACGAGAGCGAGACAAAGACCGCAGGGCTCTCAAGGGGGTCTGGATATGTTTGTATTTATATATTGGTAAATTCCCTGCGATCCGCCTATTGTCCATTCCCACCCTCAGGGGATCGCATAGCAAGTGAGAACAAAAAGCCAGTTTCGTCTCACAAGCCTAGGAAACACACATGTCTGTCCCCAAAACGTGAACTGCGACCTTGCAGAACTTTGATAAATACGGCGCCTGGTCAGTCTCTTCAAGTTTGCTTCGCACAACCTGGACAGCTTTGAAGGGGACAAGTTTACAACTGGTTCTTGAAAGGTAAGCGTGGCTTGTGGAAGAGCAACATACAAAACATCAACACAATGTTGACATTTGCTTGGATTCTGCCAAGCCTTTCATTGGCTTCAATGAAGCTTGATGCATTGGTTTTGTTGATGATCTCTGCACCAATGATCCAGTAACCTTTTTTGGCCAGCTCCTTCAATTGATTCTCAAGCGCAGCCCTTCTTCTCTTCATAGAAGATGTTGATGATGGACATTGATTTTTCCCGAAAGCATTGCGAAGGGTTCTTCCGGAAAATCCCTTGAACACTGACACTTCGACACTTACACTGACACACTGACACTTCCACACTTGCACTTGAACACTGACATTTCCACACTGACATTTCTATACATACACGTCTATACGTATCCCAGTGTAAGGGTCAAAAGCATCCAAGGGCAAGTATGCCAGTGTAAGTATCCAAGTGCAACAAGTGCAAAAGTATGCAAGTATCCCAGTGCAACCCCAGTGCAAGTATGCAAGTATGAGTATGGAAAACTTGCATGGGAGATGTCCTAATGCAAAACATTTCCCCACTTTATAAGTTCTCTCTTAAAGGCGGAGGGTGGGACGAACAGCGTCAACCGAAAATGCAACCCTCTGCGGAGATCGTGCGTGTCGTGTGCGCGAAATGCAGGCGAGAGTGCGATTTGATCTATGCCCGCGCAACCCTCTGCGGAGATCGTGCGTGTCGAGTGCGCGAAATGCAGGCGAGAGGGCGATTTGTGAAATTACCGCGCAACCCTCTGCGGAGATCGTGCGTGTCGAGTGCGCGAAATGCAGGCGAGAGTGCGATTGGGTCAGTGCGTGCGCAACCCTCTGCGGAGATCGTGCGTGTCGAGTGCGCGAAATGCAGGCGAGAGTGCGATCTGTCCGGTGTGCGCGCAACCCTCTGCGGAGATCGTGCGTGTCGAGTGCGCGAAATGTAGGCGAGAGCGCGGCTCATCCTGGACGCGGGCAACCCTCTGCGGAGATCGTGCCTTTGTGTTACAACTTTAGTACGCAGAGTATCTGGGGAGCTGGAAGATGAGAACTGGCGACTTTGTAGTACAACTTTAGTACGTGGAGTATCTGGGGAGCTGGAAGATGAGAACTGGCGACTTTGTAGTGCAATTCAGTACGCGGAGTAGCTGGGGAGCTGGAACATGAGAACTGGTGACTTGGTAGTACAACTTTAGTCCGCGGAGTATCTGGGGGGCTGGAAGATGAGAACTGGCGACTTTGTAGTACAACTGTAGTACGCGGAGTAGCTGGGGAGTTGGAACGTGAGAACTGGTGACTTGGAAGTACAACTTGAGTCCGCGGAGTATCTGGGGAGCTGGAAGATGAGAACTGGCGACTTTGTAGTACAACTGTAGTACGCGGAGTATCTGGTGAGCTGGAAGATGAGAACTGGCGACATAGTAGTACAACTTTAGTAGGCGGAGTATCTGGGGAGCTGGAAGATGAGAACTGGCGACTTGGTAGTACAACTTGAGTACGCGGAGTATCTGGGGAGCTGGAAGAGGAGAACTGGCGACTTGGTAGTACAACTTGAGTACGCGG
>CAXAMN010025395.1:319643-371573 GCA_963970005.1 Durusdinium trenchii | reverse complement strand
AGAGAAAGAGAGAAAGAGAGAAAGAGAGAAAGAGAGAAAGAGAGAAAAAGAGAAAGAGAGAAAGAGAGAACGAGAGAACGAGAGAAAAGGGAACCAGCGAGTGAGTGAGTGAGAAAGAAAGATGGAGAGCGAGGACAGGAGGGAAGGAAGGACAGACAGACCGACAGAAAGGAATGAAGGACACAAAGAAAGCTTCCCCAAAGCAAGCTCCAAGGATCTAGGACATGCTGAGTTCATCGGCATTTCTTTGGCAACGCACGCTGGCAGATGTCAGCAGTCAGACCTCACCTGTCAATGCTGGTCTGCAACATGCAAGCATATTTGCAAAAATTCCCTCAATTCGTGTTGTTTGAGTGTTTTTCGTGCAAGCTGCTTTCGCAACGCTGGTAAGTTTGAAGACCCAACCTTCAGAAGCAGTCAACTTTTGTTCCAGGACCAAGATTCTTTCCTGGATAGCATCATTGCGGACTGCTCTGAAAAGTCAGGGCCCTTGAGGCCCTTGTGAGCTGCTGTTCAAAGGTTGCGCAAGTCCTGCTATGGGCTTGTTACTCCTCCCTTCTTCAACTACACTGAAGGGTACAGGAACCCTGTAGCTTAGAGGCAAGATGGCCCACAATGGCTAAGGCATGGGACACTTGGACAAGCCCTTCATATATATATATATTAATTGTATTATATTATATATATTATGTTATGTTATGTTATATTATGTTATATTGTATTATACTATATTATACTATTTTATATTATATTATATTATGTTATATTATATTATGTTATATTATATTATATATATAATAGATGACCCAAGGCTGGTTCTGCGCAGTGAGAAGATCCTGCGCAGAACTGGCCCGTGAGGCTTTGGTTGGTCACAGCAATCAGCATCCTCATGAGAGCAACCATGATCAAAGCTATTAAATGAACGCGGTGAGCTGGAAGCGACTTGACCGAGAACAGCAAAAAGGTAACTCATGGACATACCGACTTTCTAGCTCAGTAGCAAATAGCTACTAGTAGCAAAGGGCATGAAATTACTACCAGGAGCAAGGACGCTACTAGTAGCTCCTGGCCTTACTACTAGTAACAAGAAGCTACTAGTAAAACCTTTAGGCTCCAAGGCTCCAAGGCTTCAGCCAGTGTGAACCACACAAGCTAACTTGGGGAATATGTACATAGCTCAATTGGGGTGTGTGTGTGTGTTTAGTGCAGTCATGTGCAGTGACTGTCTTGATCAGCAGTGGTAGCGATATGTAGTTGCCATCCGATTTGAGACATGAGTGATCACTGTCTATCAGCCATTGGAACGGTTTCAATCAAAACGTTTTTCCATTGGTTTGCTTCCACCCTTGCCAGCTTGCCGAGGCGCCCTGAGGCTCCTGCCTGGATGCCCAAACCACGCAAATGGGTTGTGTGAGCATGAAAAGCTTCGAGATCATTTACCTGAAAAGGTTTGGTATTTCATTTAGCCTCGACTTGTTGCTTGACTGCTTCATCAATCAGCTCCAGACAGGGCGTGTCAGTTTTACCCGTTGGTTGGTCAAACCCTTTCGCTCAGCAAGGTGCGGGAGATGCCAAAGCGCCCCTCCTCTCGCGACTTGCCAGCATATGATGAGCTTTTGTTTACGCAAAAAGGCAATATATACATAGAAACCATCCATTTAGAGCTTGAAGATTTGTTTGGAAGCCCTCAAAATATGGCAGGATTAAATCGTAGTTCAAAGTTGCCTTGCCAAGCATGAAGCTGATGGTTTTTTCTTTACAATGTTTGGGACGTGCTGAAGCCATCTCTATTTTTTTGAATGGACCCTTCACCATTTGTCGCTAGGTCTCAAGAGAATGGTCCGTTACACGAGTCCCAAGTCTACGGGCCCAACGGGACCAACGGGCACTGACGGGGACTGACGGGCACTGACGGCCTCTCGACGGGCCCTCCACTGCCGGGACCAACGGAGCTGACGGGGCCGGCTGAACGGGCCTTACGGGATCCACGGGACCTGCGGCCTGTCGGGACGAAGCACTACTAGGAACAAGGACGCTACTGGGGGCTCCTGGCCTTACTACTAGGAACAAGGACGCTACTAGGAGCAAAGGGCATCGCTACTGGGCCCCTCATCAAACAGACTGGAAGGTCGGACAAGAAATTATGCCATGTGCTCAACTGCATGGTGGTCACCCCTCCCTCCTCCCAGGTTTCTCTTCACTCCCTCACAAAGTGTATTGCTACATATCTTGTGGAAGAGTGAAACGGTTCGGCCTGTGAAACATCTCTGTCTTCCAAACACTCGCAACGTCTCAACTCCACATAGGCCAGTTCCGCTGCTACTGAATTGTCATACGTATATACAAGCTCGATATATGAATATAAACATATTAGGCTCAAGACATTTGGCTCAAGGTTTTGGGCTCAAAGCGGGCCGGTCCGAGCTCTGGTGGGCACTTCACGAGTTCGACCACACCGCTCCTGAAGAGAAGAATGGTGGCCCTGAGAAGACACTACCAGGTTTGCAAACAATGCAAACAGGCGTGGATTTGGGCAGACAGGCTCATTCAAAAGCCTGACCTATGCTGCAATCAGTGCGGCAAGAGATGGCAACAGCAGATGGCTCCAGATCTACTTCGACGCCAGGTGGAGTGGGCCAAATGGAACTTCACAACAAGAGGACAAAGATGGCCAAGCAAGACCTACAAGGACGCGCTCATCACCCCACCGCCGGGACTTCATGGAGGCAAACCTTCAAAGAAGATCAGCAAAGGAGTTGAACAAAAGCTCCAAGAGCATTGGACAACCCTTCCGGAGGCCTTGCGGAAACAACTTGAGGACATGGGGGTGAAAGGGAGTGAGCCACCTACTCCACCGGATCTCCCAACGCTGATCAAGGAGCATTTGCAGAGCTTGCCAACAGAGCTGAAAGAAGAAGTGGAGAAGATCATCGAACCACAGAAGGCTGAACCTCCACTGAATCAGAAACTGAAGCAAGCAGTGGGCACCTTGAAACAGTTGTCGGAGAAGAAGGCGGCAGTACAGACAAAAGCGGACAACATCAAGCAGCAGTACACGGCCTTGCTACAAGAGCTCAAGGACACACAGGTCAAGATTGAGGCCGCACAAAAGGAGCTGCAAGAGACTACAACACTATACAACCAGCAACTTGAGAAAGACAAGCAAGTTGAAGAAGACCCACAACTTCCTGAGGAGCTAGCAGCAGAAAACCTGCTGACGGTGATGACTAGCATCGGTCTCACGGCATCCCAAGAGCAGATCAAAGAGTTTGCCCAGAAGCTCCGAGAGAACGTGATGAAAAGAAGGAAGTGTGGGTAACAAAAATCGAGAACAACAACAGCCCAACCTTGAAGAGAACTATGGTGCCTTTTGTTTGGATCATCTTAGGGGCATGGATGTTTCGGACAACAGCACTTCGGGGTTTTTTGGCTCAGGCAATGTGGGTGGGGCAACCTGCGTTCCAACAGCCTCATGGGGACATCCAGCCTGTGAGACGAGGCTGGTCAGCATCGAGGGGACAGCTCAGTTCCCGAGTTTTTGCGGGGGAGAAGGAGAAGGTGACACAACATCATCTCCTATGACATCACCTGACCTGGGAGCTGACGCAACCAGGTCAGACACAGGACACACAGAAGAGATTTGCAATAGTCTCGACTTTGTGGTTCAGAATCTTCAGTGCAGTCTGGGGAACTATCGGAACCGATGTTTTGCAAACGGGCCTTTCCGTTTGTGGGCATGGGCAGGGAGCTTCATGAGTGGCTCTTCACTCTGGAGCAACACCACGGCAGCGGTCAAAGAAGCGCTGGGGGACGTGGGAGTGGTCAACATCACGACCTTAGAGGCCCTGGCGCCTCTATGGGAGACCTTCAATGAGGCGGTGCAGGACGATGCATCACATTTCCTGCAACAGCTGGTTGAACTTGCTGACTCAAAGAGGGTCGAAGAAGTACATCTTAGGGCAGCATTCCCAACACACCTCATTTTCCCTGAAGATGGGGGAGAAGAGTTTGAGACTTTGATCTCAAACTGGGCCAACACAGCTGAGGGCCAAGTTCTGGCCGGACGAGGCTTATGGGTGGCTCAAATAGGACGCTATGCACATCGACAAGGTGAATGGACAAAACATCACAAGATGTTGCAGGTTCCGACCATTTTCCAACTGCCAGTATGCTTGGATGGAGAAACAACAGGAACGGAACAGTATTCCTTGATTGGACTGCTTTGTCATTCAGGTGACGCTCATCACAGCGGCCATTTCTATGCCATCTTCGTTTACAGAGGGCTGTACTGGCTGGTTGATGATGGTGCATACCCAAGAGCCTTACCGAACCTGCAGGACAACATCAAACAACAAATAGTCCAAGTGTGGGCTATTCCCTCACAGTTTCTGCTACCAGAACACCTTCCCAGTGATTTCCCGACTAGCAGCCAAATCGTTGAGACCAGGGAACCAGAGGCCAAAAGAAGGAAACAACCTCACCTGGCCTTCACCTTTGCCAATGTCACGAACATGGGACAAAATGTGAGGCAGTGGATTGGTGGCCGACCCAGGACACCAATATTTGTGGCTGAGACCCACCTTGATCCAGGAGATCACCAAAAGCTGGCACAATGGTTCAGTGGCAGGGGCTTTGGGGTGCTGGGCGAGCCGGCAGCACAGAGTCCGAAAGGTGGCACCTACGGGGGGCTCATGATCATCTATCCAGCACACATGCATTTTCATCAAGTTCATCAACAGATGATAGAAGGGTGCGGCTGGGTGGCGTGCATGTGGACGTTCAACAACATGCAGTTGATCATGATCGTGGCCTATTTCAAGAGTGGAGACGGATTCAAGGCAAAACAAATGCTGCACTTTGGGCAGGGCTCATCACCTTTGTGACCAGCATCCAACATCCAGTCATCATAATGGGGGACTTCAACATCACTCCAGGTGAGTTCATGGCCACTACGATGGGTACAGTCATGCAGATGCAAGTCATAGCCACCGGGGAAGAAACCTGCAGTACAGGGAACGAACTCGACTGGGCGTTAGCTACAAACCAGCTGAGCCCGGATCTGGTGGTGCAAGTCTGCTGGGAGGTCCCTTTCAAACCACATGGACAACTGAATTTTCGGTTGAATGTCGAGGTGGAGGACATGACGGTGCAGCAGCTCACAAGGTTCAATCCCGCCCCAAAGATGGAAAAGCCAACCAGAGAATGGGGGCAATTCGACATGACAGAATGGCCAGTCAAATGGTTGGACATGGAGGATGATAACATCAGCAGAAAAGCAGGAGCTTTGTACGGGAAGATTGAGAACTATGTCCTGCAGCATCTCGAGAAGCCAACCACAGGCAGGGGAGTCAGATTGCAGTTCCAACAAAAGCCTTTGAGTGACCCTAGCAAACCATGGCTTTGGAAGAAAGGAAGTCTCTCTTTCTAGAATCAGATTGAACTCCGACTCCAACAAGTGGTCCAGAAGAAAGCAATACATCCCAACGAACTGGCGCAGCTACAAAAATTGGGGTGGCATATTGCAAAACACTGGCATGAAGAAGGACAGGTCACACAGGAGGGCTTCGTCGTGCTCTACCAAATGCTGTGGGGACAATATGAACCAGACCATGGACAAGCTTTGCTCAGTTACGCAAAGCAACAGAGGGAGCTGCGCCAGCAACAGAGCACCATGGCTGAGACCGAAACCTACAGAGAATGGCTCTCTCAGGCTAGTCTGAAAGGGCACAGAGGTCTTTTTCGCAGCTTGAAGAAAGATGAACAGCCCTATCTACGGCCTTTCCAGCAACTACCTCGTGAAGAGAGGATGCAACAACGCATACAACAATGGGGCGCCATTTGGGGAACACGAGAAGAGCAACACAAGGTGACATCCCTACAGGCTATGATCCAAAAAGGCAAAGAGCATGCATCCCACATGAAACCCATCACTGAGAAGGAAGTTTGGAAGACCATCAAACTTCTCTCAACAAAAGCACCAGGCCTTGATGGAGTTGGATTTGATTTCCTCAAAGCACTTCCCTACAGCGCCATGAAGGACATCGTTGACTTCTACCACCAGGTCGAAGAGCATGGGACAGTGCCCAACCAATGGCTAGTCTCTTTGATAGCCATGCTGCCCAAGTCCACGGAAATCGAACGACCCATAGCCCTGGTGGCCACAATGTACAGGTTGTGGTGTCGCATCCGAAACAGCTACACCAAAGAATGGCAAAGTCAGGTTGAAGATGAATACCCCTGGGAACGTGCAGTACCAGGAACAGAATGCCTGCAAGTTGCCCTCAAAAGGGCATTCCTCACAGAGCACCACCACGCGCTCAAGAAGACAGTGGTGTCAGTCCTCCTCGACATGTCCAATTTCTATGACAGGATCAACTTGCAAAAGCTGGCTGAACGTTGGATGACCTCAAACTACCCAGGCACCCATGCTTCCTTTGCCATGCAGATCTACTGTGGCACACGGATCCTCGAAGCAGAAGGAGAAGCATCAACGCCCATGTGGACAACAAATGGGATCCTTGCTGGAGATCCACAAGCTCCGCTGGCTGCAAAGATCTACCTGCAGAGGGCACTCAAATCCTTCTGCAAGAAATACCCTTTCCTCCACGTGGACCTCTGGATAGACGACCTCAGTTTCGATGTCATTGAACGTGACACCAAGAATGCAGTCAGGATAGCAATCCAGGCATACACCTATATCAAAGAACTGCTAGAAGAAGACGATCTCAAAATCTCTGAGAAGAAGACAGGGTTCGTGGCATCAAACGTTGAGGCCAAGCGACTCTTACAACAACAACTTCCTCCAGGGGGCCCTCAAGTCCACGACATCATGAGGGATTTGGGCGTGGACTGTACAGCAGGCAGATTGAGGAGAATAAAAACAATGAAGCAGAGACGCAAAAAGGCAGGAAACAAGCTCAAGAAGATGAACGCCCTGAAGATCCCGCAGAGGGCCATACGCCTGAAACTGTACAAGGGGAGTATCCAAGCTGGAATCAGCTGGGGGCACCAATCAATGGGACTGGCGCCCCAAACGCGGCAAAAGCTCAAAGCAGCAATGGCTCGCCAGATGGGCTTACAGAGGACAGGGAACATCGACATCCTGTTCGACATGCAGCCACGACATCAAGATCCAGCCTATGAAGCCTTTGTGGCCCAGATCAAGGTCTATCACAAGTTCTTTGGCAACTGGCCGGAGCACCTTCATCGAGATGTTGAGAAAGCCTGGAAAGTCACGAAAGAAAGGCTCTCCAAAGCCAAATACCCTTGGCAAGTGGCACGTGGACCTGTTGCTGCTTTGCTTTGTTATCTACAAGATCATGGTTGGCAAACAGACCAATATGATCTGTGGACTAAGCCTGGAGCCAATGGCGAGGATGACTTCACCCTCAACATGAGATCTAGTTGGCACTATCTCAAGGAGGAACTGGCCAGAGCACAAGTTCGAGAACGCGTCCAGAGTTTCCAAAAAAGGCAGGCACTGCAAGACATCCAACAGCCACTCAACTGGCTACCATGGAGGAGGCTGGACAAGCAGTCCAACAACAAGACAAGAACTGCACTACAGACATGGCATCAAGGCGCCATTTTCACCAAGACCTCCGAGAGCCAGGCAGGCAAGCGTTTGATATGCCCACACTGCCAAAAGCCCGCTGATGCCATTCACCTACTTTGGCAATGCAAAGAGACGAACCGACATTTTCCTCCAATTCCAGAAGAAGCAGCCACAGAGA
This sequence comes from Durusdinium trenchii, assembly GCA_963970005.1. Classification (NCBI taxonomy): domain Eukaryota; class Dinophyceae; order Suessiales; family Symbiodiniaceae; genus Durusdinium; species Durusdinium trenchii. Next base: position 363,840 of record CAXAMN010025395.1, on the reverse strand, counting down.
TGGAGCAGGGCTTGAACATGGAGTTTTGGTCACAAGGACTGCTACAAAGGCCGGCTCACCAACTTTCGACTGGTGGTGCGGCCATTCAGGCATGGGGCTCGTGGACGGGGCTGGACGAAATCAGCCTTCGAGGGCATGATGCTCTGACAATAGGCATTGCCACCACGAGCACCGACAGCCGTTTGCGCTACTATGTCGTCACCATCCTCCATCACACCATTCTCGGCGGAGAAATGTACCGGATGGGAGCAATCAGCACAGTGCTGCCAGGTCGACAAACAAGAGACCGTGCCTGCTACTACGCCCTCCGCATGATCGCGCATTACGTGGATCTCACCAACATGGTGAGGGTACACGCGCTCTCAGTGAAAGCCTGGCAGGCCTGGGTCAAAGGGCACCACTATGACCAATTCCACGATTTGGCCAATTTGGTGACGTGGGATCAACGACAACGGATCCGTGCCCTCAGTGTGACCCAAAAGCAGATCAGCACCATGCCGGCAACAGGCCTATCCTTGCGAAACAGATACAAAGATGCAAACAGAGCAGCCATGGAATTCGCCCTCAGCAAACAACCTCATGATCTTGAACAAGAATACCAAGAACAAGATCAGAGGTACAAGAAGTATGCACCCATGGCAGCCGAACGAATTCGGTATCTCCTGGAAACACAGGATTATTTCCTTCATGGAGAGAAAGCCAAGGGCAAAGAGCTTCGTCGAAAAACACGTGACGAAAAGAAGGCACTTTACCTCGAGATTGGGGTCGCAGGTCAAGAAGGTGGACATCAATGGATGGCAAAGGGCAGGGGCCTTCAATGCAGACACTGCAAAAAACAGATCCATCAGAGGATGACCATACAGTCCTTGAAAGAAGTCAAAGAAGAGAAGTGTGAGGTCGCAGTGGGGGTATCCATCACGGGTGGAGATGCCCACATGGAGACAAAGGAGGAGTACATCAACCGCATCCTGCAGGAGCAACACGAGGAGGGACATCTGTTGCACCAGCAGGCAAACTACATTGTCTGCCAGAAATGTGGCATGCGCACCCTACGCAATGCGGCCAGGGAGAAAATCCAACAGATGCATCAAAGCACCTGCTGGTATGGCCCTTGGACCCCTGATGTCCAATGGCAGGGAAGCCCCACACACCGAATGTGGCGGAGAGGTCAAAAGATCTACTGTCAGAGCTGCAATGGGCACGCCATCAACCACGAGAAGGGTTGGAAAGCGAGCAGACAGCTACAAAGAGTGTGTGCGGCTGGACAGCAGACACAGCTTCCGCTGTGCTTTCGGGCGAAAGCGCCCATCGATGAAGCTTAGGCACCAAAAAGGTCCGAGAAAAAGAATATAAACATATTAATGGCTTAACTTTTGATGTTTTTAGGTTGCTGCTAGATTTATTGTCGAAAAGACTCCTTTGTGCGAAAATCACAAAGCTCAGCTCATCAACTTCTCAAACCATTTTGTGCGGCCATGTATTTATATAGGGATACCTTCCAAAGACTCTGTAGAAGAAGGAAAATGGTTTAACCCCCATTGGTTCGAGGTCTCCCTATTAAATACACACCTAAGGAACTCATTTGCAATATGTCCTAGTGCTCACATGACAGTGAGGCTGTCTAAGGAAAAGGCATTTTTTCCCAGATAGGGAAGCTATGGGGTTCTTACTTCAAATAACAATGAGTTGCCCGTGCGCGCTTTCGAGACAGGTTGCTGGTGCTGGTGCTGGGTGCCGGGTGCCGGGTGCCGGTTTGGTGCTGGTGCTGGGTGGCGGGTGCCGGTGCTGGTGCTGGTGCTGGGTGCCGGGTGTTGGTGCTGGTGCTTTGAGCTGGCTGTGCACGTGGTGGAGACAGGTTGCTGGTGCTGGTGGTGGCGCTGGGTGCCGGGTGCCGGCGCTGGTGCTGCTGGCTGTGCGCGTGGTGGAGACAGTGCCGGCGCTGGGTGCTGGCAGTGCGCGTGGTAGAGACAGCGGGCGCCGGTGCCGGTGCTGTGAGCTGGCAGTGCGTGTGGTGGAGACTGGTCGCCGGTGCTGGGTGCTGGCTGTGTGCCGGGTCTGTGCCGGGTGCTGGGTATACCGGTGCTGGGTGCTGGTGCTGGGCGCCGTGAGCTGGCGTGCCGGTGCTCGGTGCTGGTGCCGGCTTCTGACAGTGAAGTGATAACTTAACAACCGCCGCTTCTGACAGTGAAGGGTAACAAACCGCCGCTTGCAGCAGTGAAGGGCGATCAAGCGCCGCTTCTGACAATGAAGTGCCAGCAGTCATGGGCCGCATGAACTTATGCACGCAACATCATGCGGTGTTGTCGCTTGAGCGTTCTTTGTCTATTAGCGCTGTGGGGTATTTACACTCTTCAGGTTCTGTTTTGGCCGACAGCTGTGTCAAGGGCTGTACTGTTTGCGCGCATACTTTTGTACGTACAATGTTCTATGCGCAACGTCAGGCTCTCAACCGACCATTGTTTCAGCATGTTTCAGCATGCTACACACACAATAGTCGTGCTGGATACGGCTTGACCTTGGGCGAGTGAAGCCTACGGGCTTTGCCGTTTGTGCGCATACTTTTGTGCGCATGAACTTGCATGCGCAAGATCATACGGCCTTATCGTTCTGCAGATCGTTGCTTCAAGCATGCTACAAAGTCAATAGTGGCGCTGGATACTGCTTGGCCTTGGGCCAAGGACTCTTACGGGCTTTGCTGATTGCGCGCATACTTTTGTGCGCACAACGGGCGGCGGCGCTGGTCGGGCGCTGGCGCCGCTGCCGGTGTTGTCAGCTGGCAAAGCGCACCGGTGCTGGTGTCAGCTGATTGTGCGCGCTGTGGAGGTGCCGTAAGCTGGCTGTGCAGGCTGCGTGCATTTTTGTTCCAGCCAGTCGCATGTCAACAGGTAGTGGGATTCTGCCTAGCTATCTGGGTCTATGCTGGTGTATTTTATTGCTTCGTCCTGTTGACATGAAGACCAAGTGCCAGCATGAAGGCGAGTCTTTTGTATTTCGTAGTTTGAGAGTAAGAGCCCCCTGAGGAAAAGGTCACTGACCATCAAGACCATGAGTAAAAGCTAGTGGAAAGACCAACCATTACAAGTGTTGGGTTTGAGCTCTGTGACTGTCACCGTACAAGCAAACCGCAGGTTTGCCAGTTTTCTCATTCTCCTGATCAAAAAAACAATTCAATTTCTCCAGAGAGGCTCCTTTCATAGCTTGTCCCAAGCACCGTAGAAATGTTTTTTTAGCCTCATATGTAATGAACAGGCATCAAACTCCGTGCAACCAATTGGGCCCGACGGGAACGACGGGAATGACGGGACTGACAGGCCGTGGCCTGACAGGACCGACGGGACCTCGAAGGAAACACGGCAATGTTGGAGAAGTTCTAAAGCTGAAAGAACAATCTTAGGAGTGTAGGAAAGCCATAGATTCCAGAAATTGTATTTGATTAACACCACCGAAACCGAACCATTGTGAGTCTCCACATCAACTTGGACGGTGTTGTACACTGCTTGTTGGTTAAAGCAACTGAACGCAGAACGTCATGCATTGTCCCTCTGCATGAAGAGGCGACTGCTTCCCTACAGTGACCGGGGCTGTTGCTCTCACCCATTCAGGGGTTCATTGCAAAGGATTTGATCAGTAAAGATGCATGACCTTTGAACTTTCTGGGCAGTGCTTGGGCTGACAGGTTTGAATTGAATTGGGCAACAGCTTCCTGCTACCCTTCAAGCCACAGGGCTTCAAGCAAATTGCACAGCGACAAATCAGAAAGGATGACCTTTGCTAACATGGCGTCCAAGTTCAGTACTATCCTCTGAGATAGCCTAAAGCTTCCTCCGCACTGAGAATACCTCCATCATCATATCCCTTACAGTCTTACAAGCCTAGATAGCGGGTGTCATACAAATGCTGCCAACCGTCAATGGGCGTGACATTTTGAGGTGCTGATTCCCGGACCAAAGAAGAACGCCGACGCGAGCGAGTACGGGGCCTGGTTAAACAGATGGACCTGTAGGGAAGACCTGGTTACCCTTGTGAGTGGTGCAAAACAAGTGACATGATCAAGCCATGTGTTTCAAGGTGCAATGTCCTTCCAGAATCCATTGTGGCTTCATCTATATCTTTAGTGGTAGAAGCTATGTGAGTAGTTCATACGTCAAGACGCCCGTCAAGATGCACGCCTGTGCATGGAGCTAAATGGTTAATGGTTTGAGTGAAATTCTTGGAATAGTTTCTCGAATCCGTCAGACTTTGCAAAGCAAGTGTCATGGGCACTGCAGCACACGTACTGCTACATACATGCAAGCGCGCCAATCAGAGGGTTTTGAAGTGGTTGTGCTTGATTTGATAAGCACATCCGAGTCGCTCTGTATTGATACAGATCTCAATAATTTGTTGCTCCATGTCCTCGATTTTTCGGCTCGTGCCAGGAAGACCGACCTGAGGTGGGGGCTCAACGTGATGTCTTTGCCGCTTGATCTGTAAGCGCTCGTGCCTTTTGGATCAGAATTTTTGCAGGCTCCGAGCGGTGTCCACGCACCCAGCGGCAGGGGCTCTCAGTGATGGTTCTTGTCATGAAAAGTGAAGTCTTGTTTTTACACAATACAATCCAATGGTTCTTGTTCCCGCATTGTTCTTGAATGACATGCTTTTGTCGCGTGGTAATTCCGAAAGAATCCTGAAAGAGCATACGCATGTAGCAGCTTTGCCTATGACCTAGCTTACTTTTGGACAGAGGTATATACTGTCAGAACCTGGCCTAAAGCCAAAATTCTACATTTCGTGACGAGGCGAAACTTAGAATACGGTTTGGAGAAACAATCAGCAGGTCTTGACGGTCTAAAAATAGGACTTAGAACATTCACCTGTGCTCTAACTTAGAACATCGATCGAAGTGTGCTGAACTTAGAACATTGCACTTAGAACATGGGTATAAAGTCATTCAATCACCTGCAGAACATAGAACATAGAACATGCACCATGACCATACCAACCTGAAGATGTATATATATATATATGTATAGGGTGCGTGTATATAACTAGGAGATCACTAGGCATTCACGAAGGAAATCAAGAAGGCAATCAATAGGAATCAAAGAAGCTTAAGAGGAAATCAATAGGAGTCAAAAGGAAGTTAAGAGGAAGTCAATAGCAGTCGAAAGGAAAGCATTACAAGGAAATCGCGCATAATGAGAAGGAAATCAACAGGAACCTAAAAAATGTAAAAGGAAACCAATAGGAATCTATAGGGCTTCCAAAGGAAATCAATAGGAATCAAAAGGGAGTTAAAAGGAGATCAATAGACATTTAAAAGGGCACCAATAGGAATCAAGTACATTTAAAAGGAAATCAACAGGAACCCAAAGGAAATCAAAAGGAATCAATCGGAATTCAAAAGGAAACCAATAGGAATCAAAAGGATTCCGAAAGGACATCAATAGGAGTCAAAAGAAGTTAAAAGGCAACCAATAGGACTCCAAAGGGAAATTGATAGGATTCAAAAGGCATTAAAAAAAACACCCATAGGAATCGCAAGGAGTTGATAGCAAAAAACATCGATCGGAATGAAACACATTGTCAAGGAATTCAAAAGGAATCACGGAAATTTACAAGGATTAACGAAATAGGAGTTGGTATAAAATCAATCAACCACTTGCAGAACATATACCATGGAACATGCACCATGACCATACCAACCTGCAGATGTATTTTTAGGGGGTGAAAATAGAAAACACACATATATATATATATATGTATTATTCATACACATGTTTTTAACACATAACCCGGAAATTAATAGGAATTCAGAAGGAATTTGAAAGGACAACAAATTAAGAGGAATCCAAAAGGACATCAATAGGAATCAAACGGTGTTTAAAAGGAACTGGTAATCCCAAGGAAATCAATTGGAAGTAAAAGGAAGTTATGAGGAAATCGATAGGAATGAAAGGACATCGAACGGAATCAACAGGAACTGATTTCCTAGCACCCAGCAGATAAGTTATGTATACTGCATTGAGGCCTTCAGAGGATCATGTACTTAGAACATAGCAGCCATCCACTTAGAACATTAGGGGCAAATTTGGCTGTGATGTTCGAAGAGGATGTTCTAAGATACTAGTCCGTTTTATGAGGATGTGCTATAATGGTGGTTTTCCTGACGTTCTAAAACAATGGAACCTTTTTAGAAGTGACAAAATACGTTCTAAGTTTCACCTCATCACTATATATACATATATATATATTGTACAAATGTGTAGACAGTGTAAACTTTGATTGAATGACGCGAACATTGGTGCAGGAAGTTGTTTGGTGCAACACTCTGGAAAGGCATGACCCCCACAGCGCCAGTGTGCCAGCAGCCTGTCACCAAGGTGCTTCGCCTGACCGGCCACGTCGGCGGGCGGAAGGGGAGAGGCCCAAGGACGAACGGTCATAGGATAACAAACTTAAGATAACAAACTTATATAAGTATTCTTGAAAACAATTCAGATACAATCGGATACAATAACTTTTCTCAACTGCGTAGCGAAGGCTTCTCGTTTAACTTTGGGAGTCTGAGGGTACAGCGTTGTGTGCGGGATGTTGCTTTCATGTTCGCAACTGTTCGCCGCGACCGTCCGCCGTTTTGGAGAGCTGACGTTTGACTTCGGGAGGAAGGGTCGTACGAAACGCTCATTCTTGAGAAGCCGACAAGAGTGTCCCATAAGAGCATCCCTGCCCACAAGACTGTGCCACAAGAGAGTCCCACAAGAGTGTTCCATGAGATTGTGCCAGAAAATTTCTCACAAGAGTGAGTGTCGCGTGTCCCGCTATGGCATTTTTTGGGCATGTGTTCTGACATTTGTGATCGCATCATGTATAGCATGCGTTCGGACTTGTGTTCCCAATCATCCTTACGCCTCTCCTGACATATCTTCGTGTGATCCCTGATTGTGCCATATATGTCCTGACATTATGGCATTCTATCGTTCATATTTTCTATCTCACACTCTGTTTGACATTTCTCTGTCATTTTATTTGGCGTTCTGTCCGGTATAAATGCAACTAAACTAGATAAAACATATATTTGGCATTCCTGTTCGGGCCCGTGTGTGCTGAGACCGAGCAGGTGGGAAACATATGTGATTGAAAGAGTAAAGTGATGACATTTATGTTCTTGGGGTTTGTGGAAAGGCATCTTTTTATTCACATCCACTTTGCTTGGACTGGTTGGATCCTTCAGTCCAAACTATATATCTATTTGGTCAAGTGGTGGATCGTCATGGTCCTGCAGTATCCTTTCATGCTTTGTCGTGTACATGGTTCATTCTTCATTACCGGATATTCGAAGCTTGTGGAACTTGGATTTGTTCTTGCTTGGGCTCCATGCTGGGACGCTCAAGATCGCTATTTCCTTGTTCAGCATCTTTGTTCTCCAGGAGAAGAAGGAACACAAGGATCGAGAGAAAGAACGAGCGGAGCGGCCCGTTTGCTCCTGAGATGGGTTGCTTCTGTCAATGCTGTCATTACGAAACTCAGAAATCCTCAGCGCTTTGCAACTTTTCTTCATGCTAATTAATATGGAAAAACTGAGTTCCAAACCTTAGATGCTTTTCGCACCATACATTCCAACCTCTATGTGACAAGTTCCATCACATCGAACAATTTGCAGAACTTATGTACATGCTCGGCTCTACTATGTAATTGAATCAGGCACACCTGCAGGCATGTAGCCACTAGCGATTTGACTTGACTTTTGATTCGAAGCTCTGAGTAGCTCCAATTTGAGACCCTTACCGTAAGGTTATATTGGATATTTTTTTTGCAGTCCGGGATATTGTGCACTGGCAGGCACAAAACTTCTTCTTTGGAGGAGTAGGAACGATAGCATTTTTAGACCGTACAACTGCGACTCTGCTGCCGCTGAGTCCGCGTGTCCGAAGATCGGAGATAAGACCGTACAACTGTGGACTGCAACTCTCGACAATTTTGGCTTAACAGCCTTGGGTTTGCCACGCCGCGACCAACGTTGGCCGGTGACAATCAGACGATTTAGGCTGGCAGGGATGGAGGGCAGTTTTGGAACTTGTGTTTTTTTGTAGACCATTTATGACGGCATTGATGACATGTGTGCGGCTTTCCAAGAGCCCTTCTCCTCTGTACTCCTACCGGATTGTCCGTGTTGGCAGACTCGCGAATCCATCAATTGAGATGTTGGTATTGGTTGATTCTGCACACAGCTATTTTCATGTTCTCCCGCATGCTTCGCAATTTGGTGACAAATATCCTTTTGAGAACTCTGCTTCTGAGTTGGCCATCAAATCTTGATAAATCTTGTTGCTACAACCTGGGCGCATGGGGTGCTGTGGGACCCTCACTTCAGTCACTTTACTATGAACGAACCAAGTCATTAGAATGGACAGGCGTTCTCACATTGCCATACCCGCAGGTCGTCATGATGCTGCTCTCCAGGGCTTTGCGTGCGGGCCACCTCTCCCACTACTCGGCGTCAGATCCACCCAGACGAGCGGGATGGAAGGGTGCTGCAAGTGACCAAAAGCTTGAGTCAGGCAGGTCATCACAGGAAGCTCTTCAACGAAACGATGTTGGCTTCAAACCATGCAAAAAAGGCTGACCGCAAGCAAGCTAGCTTGAAACAATGAAGTTGGCCTAGCTTTCTTTTTAGGATCATGCTCCTTTCCAAAGACTATGGAAGTCTCAAGAAGCAAGCACGATAAACGACATATAGGCCCAGAGTTGACCCAGTGTGGAGAGTGGTGAGGGGTGTACTTGTACTGTAGCATCCTGTAGCAGAGATGGGCTCTGGAAGTTGGATGGTCCTTCAGGGGTGTCTTGATACTACTCACTACTCGAAGCACAGTTGCTAGAAATTATCGTTTGCTTAGCGTCGCAGGTGGCTCAGTTGTTTCAATGTCTCCTATGAGTTCAAGTTTGGGCAAGGACGACGCCGTACTTGCCCAGTAAATAAGAGCTGCCCAAATAGGCTTCAACCTGTCGAGCAATCGGATCGCCAGATGATAGCTATCCCAACCCAATCCTGTCCTACTTGCTCGCACTCCTTGTGAAACTCAAGAGTTGTTTTGCACCAAGGAAGGGGAACTGGTCGCACTTCTCAATGCGCCAGCGTTATCCACAGATGCTCAAGGCGCAAACCGCCCGGGCCCCAGTCATGTGGTGCAAGTATAAATGCTTGCTGTGTGAATCGTCACAAATAAAATTAATGCTGCTGCTAGCATCTATTTTGTGGTGAAGAACCGAAACAGTGCAGTAGAGAAAGCCATCGCATTGGTCCCTATGCCAAGAAGGAATGTGTTTGGTTCTCGAAGCTGTTGCGAGTAGAGTCGAGAAGCCCGAGATGTATCGAACATGCTAACTTGCTTGAGGGTTAAACTACTGCTAGGCTGTTTTCCATTTCCTTCATGAACAAACTTGGCCCACGAGGTCCTTGTAATTCTCTTCAGGGCAAGCGAGGTATTCTTTTAAGGTTGCTGTTGCATCCCCTATTCTGACATGGCGAATCGTTCTTTAATGGAACCGTTCATATCACTGCACTAAGTAACTATATATCTCTATATACACATCCTTATGCATCACTTTCTGCAATTGATAAGCTCACCCTTGTATTCTTTCCTTACACAGTGTTCATATTCTTGGGTTCAAGAGCCGTTTTTTGGTTTCAGTGATGATGCTACAATTGCGTGCTACACTGCTGACTGCTGACCATCGTCTATTTACTCTTGATCAAAAGCATGATGACGCCGATACTTGGCTCTTGAGGATCCCACCATTAACGACTTCTTCTTTGAGCTCTTCCTCCGCACTGACCTCAGACAAATGGTGCGAAATCATTGCAGCCCGTGGCAAGCGTCGATGTTCGGCAGAGCAGCAAAAGCACCTACAACTAAGCAACAACTCTCGGCGATATGCTGACTTATACCGTGAGCTCACCGGCAATGTGATCATTTGTGGTGGTGTAATTGGCAGTGTGGCGGTTGCATGTTGCAATGCCCGAAGCAGAGATGTGCATTGTGGTGCTTTAGTTGTTTTCTGATGATATGCAGTACGGTGATGAGTGAAATAGTAATGAATAGTGCATAGTGGTATTGATCTCCGACGATTACAAGCAGTGTTTGCTCGTGATCATTTGTATTTTTGTGATTCTTAGTTCGTGATTCCTGCTCCACAGTTGCAAACAACAGGAGAAGGCACAGATTCAGACAACTACAGTTGTCAGCTGTTTTGTTTTTAGCTGGACCACCAGGCAAGTGGTTTGCCGATGGGCCTTCGTACAACTATGCGCTGGGAAGCCTCAGAGTGAAAGTGAACGGATGCAACTTTGCACAATTTGCCAATGGATTCATGCATCTTTATGACCCGGCCAGTGCTTGCTCAAAAGTCTTTTGTTACACAATCAAGTGCTTCAATAGGATCATGAGCAAAACATTCGTGCTTTAAGGATTGCTCTTGGGTGTTTATCAACCGCCATGTCAACAACTGCCATGGGGATACATATTATACATCATACGCATATAATTTTATGCCAGAATCGAGAACGTTGCTTCTCCAAACTGTGAGTCTCAGGTTCGTCAGCATTGCCGCCTTTGGAGCCTGCATTGGTATCCTGGGCCGTGGGCCTGGGCGCCTGGACAAAGCCCCAAGAAATGGCTGGGGTCTTCGTCTTGGTGCTCATGTGGCCAGATGTGAAGTTGTGCACATTGCTGAAAGCCAGTTGGACAATAGGTGCATTTGAGTTCTCTGCACTTCCACCATGCAGATGCCTGACTGAGGGTCTTCTTCAACCCAGACGTTTGTGGCCTCAGTTTGGGCGTTGCCTTCAAGCGTCAATCAATCTTCCAGCCACTCTGGAAGTCTTGCGATGTTGACACTGTGTTCTTGATTGCATTGTGGACGTTGCAAGATTCTATACATATCAATAAATAAATAGACATATATATATATCTACTATATCTATATCTATATCTCTATTTGTATTTGTATTTATATCTATATCTATCTATATCTAAATCTAATCTTATCTAATCTTATCAAATCTTATCTAATCCTATCTAATCCTATCTATTCGTATCTATGCCTATCGATCCCTATGCATCCCTATCGATCCTAACCATCCATATCCATATCCATATCCATATCCATTCATCCATCGATCCGTCGATCCATCAATCGGTCTATCTTTCTCTCTATCTCTATCTATCTATCTATCTCTATCTATCTCTATCTCTATCTCTATCTCTATCTCTATCTCTATCTCTATCTCTATCTCTATCTCTATCTCTGTCTATCTGTCTATCTATCTATCTATCTATCTATCTATCTATCAGCCTTTTGCAGTTCGAACGGCTATCCTGGCCACGATGCTTCACTCACCGTTCCTGCGATGAACCGGGGGTGGTGTCTTTGGGCATCCCGATGCCCCATGTGCTGGCTCGTAGCTCTCGCCGCGCTGGCACTGGCACCTTTCGACCTTGCTTCGTCCTCCTCTGGCAGCTGTTCAACTGTGCCTGGTCCCAATTCCAGGCACTCCATCGAGCCACTTGGACTTTTCAGCACGGTTGTTGGTGGAATGAAAGGGAAGGGTTGGGGGGCTGCCGCAGGCCCCCCTGAAGGGGAAATTAGATTTGAGGGAATTCGATGTAAATCCCCCAACCAATACGGCATAGGGCATGAAGCGCCCCAAGGGGCATCCAGACACATCTGCTCCTCCAAAAGGAGTTTTCGCAGAATGCAATGCAAATTAGCACAGCATGGCTTTGCCTCCTATAGAGGAAGACTTTGGTTTGACACTCCAGCTGCACCGAGCACCAAACCCTCGTCCAGGGAGGAGCAGGTCCACCATCCACGACAAGCTCGACCGCATGCCTCTTTCATGAGCTGGGACTGCATGTCCCTTCGGTCCCATGACTACCTCGAGCTCATGCACTGGATTGGACTTCAACAACTTGACATTGTCATGGTACAGTCCACGAACTGGACCCTCACTGAACCTTGGCAGAAGTTCGGATACACAGCCTATCCCTCGGCTGAAACTGACCCGCAAGGTTCGATGTGGCTACTGCCCTGCTGACAACATAAGTACCAGAGACATTGTTGTGATGTACAACTAGTTGTACGTAGTAACGCAGGAAGAACAGCGATCGTTGGAGCTGTTCTGGTTCAAATTTCAGAGGGGTGCCACCCTCTGAGCCGACGCTAGGTAGCCCTACCTACGTTGGCAGGTTGCTCGTCGCCATGTCCGATCTGGCGAGTCAACCTTTGGCGGCTTGGACGCTCCGAGAGCTTCGAGCTCTGACTTCCGGAGTGTCAGTTGACGACTTCCGCCGATCTTTGACGGCGATGATCAGCTGGTGTTCGGTGACCTTGTGTTTGCTTCATGCTCTACCTCCCCCGGCCCAGGAGTGCTTCCGAATCTTCGAGGATGCAGTCCAGTTCGTCATGGACTCGGTGGCGGCTCTGCTGGGCAAGACCTTCACTGGGCCTCAGGCCACTCTGCAATGGAGAACGACGGACGTGGGGCTCGTGCCTTCACAGCTCAAACGCGTCACCGCAAGCGTGATGGCTGCGCTTGAAGGAACGCATTTGGTGCTGGCGGACCTCTGGGTGGACGGCCTTGGACGGCCTCCGGATGGAGGAACTCGTCGAAGCAGTGTCGGCTTGCAGCTGCCTTTACCCCGGACAAGAAAGGAGGTGCTGATCTCACATGTGAGTGGAACCTTCGTCCGAGCTATCGCCGAAGTGTATCGGCGTCAGTTCCAACATGCTCGAGGCCCTCATGCCTCGGATGACGAGTGGGACGTTCTGATTTGTGGCCCCCAGACAAAGCGGGGCCCGCAAGGACCATCAGCCAGTTCCTGACTGTCACCCCTTAAGTGCTCGATAGTTTTTGATGAAATCGCCTTGCCGCCGCTTGTGCGCAGTCATTTTGTCTTGCCGTTCGCGGTCGGATCGCCCTGGGGGTTGTGATCGCCGGTCGTTGTCGACGTGTCGCTCGATTTCGGTCGTGAGTGAATGCCAGGTCGAGTTCATCCGATGTATTTTGACCGTGCCCATGCTCACATCGTTTTTCCGCAGAGACCCCAAGCTCATTGACTCTCAGGACGATGAGTCACGAGGCCGGACCTCAGGGACTGTGGGACGCCCTCCAAGCCACCGGCCTGCAAGAGCTGGCCCCGCTTTTGGTACGCCATGGGATTCGATCGCTGCCCGACGTGGCCCGTCGCTTCAATCAATTGACCGCAGCGGGATTCACGCCCGCCCAGTTGCAACAGCTCTGTGAGCGCCCCATGGGATCTGCTCTGGCTCCATCCATAGCACCTCGGCGAGACTTCCCGGCGGTTCGGGATGGGGCAGGGGCATCCCTGCAGTTGGCCCTCCAGGCCGCCCAACCCCAGCAGCAAGAAGGGAGCCTGCGAGCACTTGGACAGGACATGCTGGCCCCCTATATAGGCCATCAGTCGATAGCCGACTGAGGACGTCATTGACCTTAGACAACGTCCGGAGGGCCTCGGCATCATTCAAGGCGGGCAGTCGTACAACGCCCGAGTGCAGGCACGCTGATCGTGTGGAATCGCAGCAAAGTGGCCCACAAGCCTGGCATCGATGAGCAGCCCACGCTTTTTCACCGGATCCCCGACATAGAAGGGGCCTTCAAGCCGTGTCGGCGATGTTTTCACCTTGAACCAGACGCCGAGTCGAGCTCAGAAGGCAGCTCATCTCTCGAAGACGTCTCTTCCAACGATGAGGACTCCACGTAGACCAGGAACTCCGTGACAAAATTCGTCGTTTCTTCTCGGACCACGAATCGTGATCGACGTTCGGCGCCCGTGAGTCGTGGTTTTGACAGGTTGAGGCAAACAGGGCATGATCTCTGTGACTCTTGCAGTTCTGCATCGTGTCGCGAGTCGAGAGTCGAAGGCGACAGGTAACCAGGGCAGGTACTGGGGGCCTTTGCTGCTACCCACTCACCATCGTTGGCTCGCTCACCAACATGATTCACATACGCTGAGTTCCACGAGTTGTCCCGCCAGACAGTGGGCTCCAGGGACAATGGACATGACGGTGACCCTGCCGCCCCTCAGCGAAGTGCTCCGCAATGCCGGTGCGGACTCGATGGTTTGCGAGTACATGCAAGCCCGCGGGCTCACGGCAGTTGGCGCGTTTGCCAAAGTGGCCAATAGCATCGACAACCTGAAGACCACACTGGTGCAGCCGCTGTTGGACGGCTACACGAAGGGTGACTTGCACCTCATCATTGATGAGGCCGATAAGCCCATCGTGGAAGCTGTGATCATCACGGCATGGGAAGAGGCACAGAAGCTGTGGATCCACCACCTGCGGCTGCCGCCTTGGCCAGGCGCTACCCCGCCCGCCGGTCCAGCTGCGCCAGCGGCGACCGCCTCTCTGGCAGATGAGAAGCCATCACGCCAGCTGCCTGTCGGAGTATGGAACTCCGCAATCCAGCGCTACAACCTGGTCGAGATCCAGGGCATTCCCCGCCGTTTTCCAGAGAAGGAGCTTTTGGGGGCCGAGGTGACGTTGGCACGGATGCACCACGAGCACACCAAGAGCAAGATGTACACCCCAGTGGGCTTGGGGGAGATCATGACCCACCGCTCCTTCACGCCCACGAGGGAGCCCGGTCAAATCCAAGCAGGAGACCAAGAACATGTTGACCATTGGCCTGGATCCTCTTGGATTATGGGCCCGAGCTGGTGGTCCATGAGTTTTGTGATTGGCTCAGCACGAGAGCCCGCCTGAGGCCGCAGAAGCTCGAACAGTTCAAGGTCTATTATGACCAGGGATGCGCAGCCACATGACCTTCACCGAAGCCGCAGGCGAGGTTTGCGAAGAGCTAGAGACCTACCAGGAGGCCATGGACTGTGCCACGAGCTGGATCCCTGGTTCGACCACTGGTTCTTCTGGGACAAGTCCCAAGATGAGGAGGATGGCAGCTTCTTTGATGGCATCGGATCGGGGCCCTGCATCCTTCACGACCTCCTGAGTCAGCCACCACTCCTGATTGCTTGGGAGACAGATCCAGTGTGCTGCGCCATCACCAGTACAAGTATGACAGGGACCCACCACCAAGACACCCCATCCGAGGCGGCCAAATTCATCAGAAGCCAGGCCGAGAACACCCCTCACCAGCTGTGGATCTTAGCCGGCCCACCGTGCCCCGATTTCTCACGCATCAAAGACAACGCCCCAGGCAGGTCGGGCGCAGAAGGGGCCAAGATGGAGTCTTTCTGCACCCTTCCTGGAGGAGCTTGAACAGGGGTTCAGTGACTGGCCACCGGTCCACCTCCTCGTAGAAAACGTCGTGATGGTTAACAAGCAAGAGGTTAAACATTCCCCGCGTCGGAAGCGCCGCCCGATTCTGGTCGACGCAGCCGACCTTGGGATCGTGAGCCGACCACGACTATGGTGGGGCCGAGTCAACTGGTCACGCAAGGCCACTTACCCCGGCACCGACAGACCCCTCCGGTGGAGCCAGTCCCAGGGCATCGACCGCCTGCAAGCCTCCCTGACGTGGGACCATCGAATACCCCCACTTGAGGTTTCATGAACAAGTCTGGCAGCACCAGATCCGGATACCGTGCCTCACCACTCCAGCCCCCAGACCTCAGATGAAGCCCGTCGAAGGTGGCTGGATGACCGCCGCCGGTTCGCTCCATGCAACTATGGGGACACCGCCATGATGCAGGACGATGGGCGCCGCTACTACATCCCCCCTCCGAGAATCAAGGAGCGAACGCGCCACTACCCCGACGGGCACACCAAGCACCAAGCAGCCAGCGCCCACGATCGCCACCGCCTGCTCGGGAATTCGTGGTTAGGGGTGGCCAGACTGCTCCTCGCCCTCATCCTGGCCCACACCGGCACGGCCACAGCCAACATCATACCGCCCGATCAGGTGCCTCGTTCCCCACACCAGTCCACATTGGACAAGATGATTGAATGGGCGAATGTCCAACCAGCACTCCCAGGCCCGGGACCTGTTCCAGTCATCGGACCCATTGTGGGACGGGATGATCCCACCCCAATGGAACAGTAAGGACAATCGCAGCTACATCCAACAGAAGCTGGCAGCCACAAGGTCGACCCTCATTGGGACTCTATGTTGCAGGAGCTCCTCCGAGAACGTGAGCAGGGCAAAATCCAAGGCCCTTGCCAGGCCTTCCGTGACTGGCCCAAAGAGTGCATAGGCATTGTCAGCAGGTCCGACATTCCCCTGCTGCCCAATCACTGGAATTAACCTGCCCAACCGCGGTCTGTTTCTCCGTGGTCCAGTCCGACAAGATACGCAGATGCGAAGACTTCCGCAGAGGCGTACACAACAGTACCATCGGAGCCACCGATGTACCACATCACCACAACATCGGGGCATACGTGAGCATGGCAGCATGGTTTCAAGAGCGGTCCCATCAGCCCCGCATTTGGGCCCACGACCTCCAATCGGCCTACCGCCAATTTCCCATCGAAGAACCATGGCAGGGCTTCACGTTGCTGTTCACACCGCACGGACCTACCCTGTGGCAACATCAAGCCTTGATGTTCGGTGCCACGGCCTCAGTTTGGGGCTTCAATCGGGCAGCCGACGCAGCGGCACACTTATCCAGGCAGCTCCTGTTGACCTGCACCATGCACTATGTTAACGACTTCGGAGGAGTCGAGCCGAGCACCAGCAGCCAGTCGGGCTTTCACACGTTCACCGAATTCTCCGAAATCCTGGGCTTGAGGATGAAGCCAAACAAGGCTCAACCCCCATCCAGCCAGCAGGAGCTGCTGGGGGTCGAGATTGAGGTCCAACCGACCGAAATCACCTTGTGGCCTACAGCCAGCCGACAGGAGAAGATCCGGACTGAAATCCACCGGATACAAGCTCAAGGAACCCTTTCCCCAGCAGAGGCCAGCCGTCTTGCAGGCAAAATGAACTTTCTGAACACCACCGTGTTCGGAAGGGTGGGAGCCGCAGCATTGCGCCCGGTGTACGTTCGAGCCAAGGCACTGGGAGGCCGACCCAAGGGTGACGCATTTGCGGTCACACCATCAAGAGCCGCAGCCCTTCGCACCCTGCTCCATATCGTCAACCAGGCAGCCCCACAGTCGATACCCTTGGTCACCAGCTCCCATTGCACAGGCCGATGCCTTTTCCAACAAGGCGAGCACCAGCGCACAGCCGACTCGGCCTGGGACATGAGACACCACAACCTGACCAACGGTTGGGGATTTTGCGGCCCGCGTCGGCGCACAGACATACTACAGCCACGGGTCACTGCCACCGACCCTGCTGCAACGACTGACGACTCGTCAGGCGTTCATCTACTTCCTGGAGATATACGCCCAGGTCGTAATGACAGCAGCATTGGCACCGATCCTGCCCAAGCAGTGGGTCGGTTTCATCGATAATCAGGCAGGGCATGCAGCGCTGCTGAAGGGTTGGGGAGCCGACGAGAGAGTCAACCTCAGCCTCCTGATCGAGTGCTTCTGGAAATTCGCTGCTACAAGCCGATGGCAGCCCCACTTTGAGTGGGTTCCAAGCCACAGCAACATCGCCGATCCGATCTCACGAGGTGGCCTCAAGCTGGCTGAAAGCCATGGATGGAAGCATGTGGTCATCGATGATCAGCCCCCTGCTGAGGCTGCTGGGTGGAAAGAACACCACCATAGAGCACGCTCACCTGAAAGGTGATCAGTTTTTGAAAGCTTTGGCCTCGACCCGGTGCTAGGTGGCGGACTCACCGGGTGGACGAATTTGAGTCCAGCACCGGAGAGGCCAAGAGGACTAAACCAAACTCCTGACGTTAAAGGAAAAGATGCGTTGGAGCTGCTTTCTTAACTAGAGCGCTGGAAGCGGTGTTGTGAAGTACAACTAGTTGTACGTAGTAACACAGGAAGAACAGCGATCGTTGGAGCTGTTCTGGTTCAAATTTCAGACCCCCCACACCTCACCCTTCACGCCCGATGGCGCTGGTCGAGTACCTCTGGCGTCCTCGACTTCTTGAACTGAGGAAGTGAGCGCACTTTGTTTGACATTAACGTGTCCCTTGTTTCAATTTACTCTGTGACTTACAGAGTTTGATGTCTTATAGTGTTTTTGATACTTGTCCAACGGTTCGTTGGTCCCTCAAACCGAGTCGAATATTCCGTTTGAGTCGTTCACACGCGTATAGTATACTCCGCATTCTTGGCCCTGGGATGGACGAATTTGAGTCCATCACCGGAGAGGCCAAGAGGACTAAACCAAACTCCTGACGTTAAAGGAAAAGATGCGTCGGAGCTGCTTTCTTAACTAGAGCGCTGGAAGCGGTGTTCCAGGCAGGCTTCAACACATTCGTTGCTACACGAACCATGGCACTGTTGACATACTCAATGTGTATCAATATCCAAGTGGAATCACCAAAAAGCGGGCACACCTCTCAGGGAGAGGAAACACTTGTGAAAGAAGCTGAACCAAGCCATGAGGTCCGTTCCCTACAGGAATCTGCTCCTGGTGGTTGGCGGTGATCTGAACACTGGCGTCTCCTCATCCGGACCCAACCCAGGAGATCAAGATCTCTTTCGGGACTGGATCAAGAGCAACTCCCTCACGTCCCTTCGAGTGAGGGACCCAGCATACAGCTACCAGAGGCCACAGCAACATTGACTTTGTGTTTATGAGGCGCACACAAACTGATGCCTTGTCCTTGAGAAGGTGTGGCTGCACTCAAGTGCCAAACTGGCTCAGCAGATATCCACCAGGAATCACCGGCAGCTCTTGCAGGATCGTCACAGACTGCAGTGCTGAACAATTGAACCATAAGCTCATGGCGGTGATCCAACAGCGCTTCAGTTTCGTCAACCTCATGTTCCTCTTTGGGCCTTGGGTTGATCCTCAACCGAGATCCATTGTTTTTCAAAAATGGAAGCGTCTCTTTTGGGCCAGGCAGGGAAGGACTGGGAAACCACTGTTGATGCACATCACGCACAGCTGGTACCACATGAGCAGGCACCTGGCTTTGAGGAAACAACTCAGACGAGCATGTCATGAAAGACGTCGACAACGAATCCATGAAGTGACCGACCAGGCCATTCAAGCGGCTGCCATCCACGACTCCAGAGGTCTATATGAAGCTATCAGGAAGCACACTCCTAGGCAAACCAAGACCATTCGGTTTCGGGACTCTATTGGTAAGCTTCTTGACCCGCAAGCTGAACTGGCCACTCTCCATCAACATTTTGAGCAACTCTTCCAGGCTGCTCAGCCTGTGCCACCGGGTCACCAGAGCAAACCACTGATCCTGGCTGTTGAAGAGATTGAACACCAATTGCTGAAGACCCGTGTGCACACAGCGGTAGCCCCAGGTACACCACCTGCTGCAGTTGTTCACGCCTTGGCGCCGCAAGTGGCGGGCCTACGCGCAACGTGGCCATGCTCCCGACCTTGACGACCTTGCCCCTATTTGCCTACCTACCTCAACGAGGTGTTGCTGAAGCACTCACGTTGGTCTTTCAGTTCTGTTCCTATCTATCTATCCATCTATCTATGACAGGAGTCCGGGCTCCACCATACCTCGCGTTGCTCTGCCTTAGCTTGTTCTGGCTTTGCTGTGGATGGTATTGTGGTGGCCTGAAGTGGATAACGCCCTGGGGAAGTGTGCAGATCCTTTGGTGCCGCCCGGTCCCAATTCCGATTCAATCCTTGTGAGTCTTGGAACGGTCCAACAAAGCTTTGAGGATGGGAACGGGCAGGGTTGTGGCCCAGAACCTTCTGGAAGGGAGAAGAAAACTCCTATTAGTTCAGGACAAGCTGTCCCTGAATCCCTGGGCGTAGGGCATGAAGGATCCCACGGGATCGGGAAAATCAAGAAACGTAGATTGAAACGAGCGTATCGAAGACTTGATTTGCATGGCTTTGCGCTATATAGAGGGCAAGTGATGATGGCTCCGCCAACTGTGCCCTCACCTCCTTGCCAATCTCCTGCTGCTGGTCTCATGCATCCATCTCGATGCATCAGGAAGCGGATGACAGTGCTGAGCTGGAACTCGATGGCCTTATCCTCTGCACAGTTCACTGAACTACTCCAGTGGATGACATTGCAACGATTGGACATTGGCCTTGTTCAAAGCACGCACTGGTCAGTTGCTGAACCTTGGATGTCACATGGATATAGTATAGTTCCATCTCCAGAGCTTAATCGTGCCGGGGGTGGCTTACTCCTTTTCATCAGGACAGGTTTTTGCAAGTTAGAAGCTCTGAGCTACCAGGACATCATGCCTGGCCGGCTCAACCATGTTTGATGCCATCTCAAGGATCACTGCATTGACCTCGACCAGTATCCGGTGGGATCCTTGTTGACGCGCTCTGAACCCCTCAAACAAAGACAAGAGATATGGTCCAAACTCACTGACTTGCTTCGTAGCATTCCAGCTAGGAACAGTGATTGGAGGTGACTTCAACACCACCCTTGGATCTGGTCCACAGCCGGGCTTTCCTGATGCTATTTGTTTGCAAGACATCATGAAAGAGTTCCAATTAGTTAGTCAACACCAGAGTACACGATGCGGTGCCCAGTTACTCTGGGCCACGTGGCTCCTCCATTGACTTCCTGCTCACGAGGAAGGTACAGCGTGACCGAACCGCTAGGCAAACCAGGTGCCTCTCAAACTTCCCTTTGCTGCATTGACGGGAGCGCCCTGATCATCTTCTCGGATATTTCCCTGCAGATTGGAAGGTGTGGTATCAAGGGAACCGTAGCACTACTGTTGATCCACCAGATCAAGGACAATCAGCTTGCTATCATCTACCCTCTCCAACTCTCCACGCTGACTGGATGGCTGAGCTCTCTACGACTGGCCAACGTGGGCAATCGTTGCTATCTGAACGCCGCAGTTACATCCTTTCTTTGGTGCATTTGTCAGCTCCTCTCACCAACTTGATGATCTTGAAGGAAGACGCGACCTCTTCATGGGGCTATTTGAACAATCCTCATTATAGATTGATCTTGGGGCGCTTTGAAAACAGCAGTTTCATGGCAGCTTGGGGAGCCAATCAGCAGGACATCCATGAGTTCCTGCAGGTGTTTCTTCTTCGTCTTCGCCCGCCAGGCATGAACCTGCATTGGCAGCGCACCTTTGTTAAGGGAACCCAGGAAAAGGTTGCTGACGCCGGAGCAATCTACGCGCCGCCGACCTTGTCAGCCATTGATGGAAAAGAGCAAGTTGAACTTCAGGATTTGATTTCTAGCTGGAATGGATACATGGGCATGAATACTTCTTTCACACGCAGCTCAAAAATTCAGTGCCTCCACCTTGACAGACTTACTACTGACTCAGGTGCGCCATTGCAGATCCCCTGGAAACTCAAGATCCCAGAGCCATCAAGGCCCCGCAAGAGAGCGAGCAGATTTACATGGAATACCGCATTGTGGGAGGCATTATCCATAGAGGGAGGGACAACGAGGGACGCATTCAGGCTGTCTGCCGGAATATGGATGGCTTGTCTTCGATGACGTGAAGAAAGCCACGCAGCATGGAAGCCGAGTTTCAGCGCTGGTGGGAGCGCTTTGCATTTTTTTGGGGAGGACATGAGGCTGGGGCAGGTCTATGAGGAGACCGTCGTGGCTGTGGTTCGAGAGGCAGGACTTGCGGCTAGATTTGCGCCCCAGCGCAGCCCCTTCACATGGCTTGCGGCGCAGGTGGAGGAGATGTGCGATTGCAGTTCCGGCAGATGGATGAAACGCAGACCGGAGCTTTCGAGTCAATTGCAACAGCTGCTACACCGTATCCCGCGCCGACGTGTTCTTTGCCTTGGAGGTGATTTCAACACGGCCTTGCAGAGTGGTCGTGACGCAAGGGCCTCAGATGTGATTCACCCCCGCACTCTGATCAAAGACAGGGCCCATGACTCTGCCCCTAGATGTGGGCCCCAGAGGATCGTCCACCATCGACTACCTGTTCACGAGGAAGGCTCAATGTGACGGGATCGCCAGACAGGCGAAATGCCACATCAACTTCACCCTGTTCCAGGCACGTAAATTTCCGGGTCATCGACCTCTGTTGGCAGTGTGCCTGTGGATTGGAAGGTGCGCAGTCACAATCTACATCTCCAATTCCAAACATACCAAAGCCTTGGTGAAGGCTGCTGAAGGCTACCATCCCAATTGGGTGACCTTTGTGCAGGAGGCGTCACGGATGATACAGTCAACAAGGCCCAACTGACAAGATTGCAAGATCCTTCATTTATGCCAGAAAGCTGTACATCGTGTTGTACCTTCCATGCCACTCTGGCTCCAACCAGAATGTCAATCTCTTGTGGCAAGGAAATGGAAACACCTTTTTTGGGCACGACGATGCAATGCAGACCTTCGAGGCCTTTTCAGTCTTTGGGCACACTGGACCAAGTTCCATCGTTTTCGCGAGCTTCTTCAGCAACATTGTCAAACCAAACGAAGAAACAGATTTCGGAGGATCACAACGAATGGGGCCAGAGCTGCTGACAATCACGACTCCAAGGCCT
The DNA here is from genome assembly GCA_963970005.1 of Durusdinium trenchii. Taxonomy (NCBI): domain Eukaryota; class Dinophyceae; order Suessiales; family Symbiodiniaceae; genus Durusdinium; species Durusdinium trenchii. The sequence continues at coordinate 341,333 of CAXAMN010025395.1, read as the reverse complement.
TGTATGAAGCAGTTCGTGAACTGACACCCAAACAGCTCAGAAGATCCATTCGTTTTAGGGGACCGAATGGACAAGTGTTGAGTCCAGAGCAAGAGCTGAACGTGCTGTGTCAACACTTTCAGGAGATTTTGGACTGCACTTGTCCGGTACAGTGTGCGCCTGGATTCCTACAGTCAAATCAAAACTGAAGAAACATACAACAGTCCAGGATGGATGCAAGTGGCTGATTGTTCCTCGTGTCCAAGGTCACACGCTGGTCAATATTGTTCCACATCATACTTATCTTCGAGCCAAACTGTCCTTCGCCCACTTTGAGCAGCAAACACTCCAACATCTGTTGCGCATTGGTCGTATCACCTTTCATCGTATGAGACCTTGGTTCAATGGGAGGCATGTTCTGGCCAGCAAAGATCGAGCAAACCTTTGGTCCACGTGTGTCCTCTCTAGCTACACTCATGGCCCTGGAAGCAGTGGCCTTCGACAGGAGGGACTGTTGTCGTTGTCGTTGTCGTTGTCGTTGTCGTTGTTGTCGTTGTTGTCGTTGTTGTTGTTGTTGTTGTTGTTGTTGTTGTTGTGCAGCCGAATACATGCAGATATTCTCAAGAGCTGGGCGTTCTCCGCAACACATTACACATGAACACACTGAAGATGTCCTGGCGACTCCACCTCACTGCGCCTCGCACCTTGTCCAAAGCCTTTGCCAAGTCCAAGCTGCCACAACAGGCCTATCAGACGGTGACTTTTTGCGCAGGATTCCTAGTGAGCTCTTTCTGAGTGTCTTTCAGGAACCTGCCTTGCCAGCTCCTGCACAGGTTGATGCTGTGGTGCCCCTGGAACATACTTGTCCATATTGCGCGCAGATGTTTGACAATCTTGGTCTTCTACACAGACACCTTGCCAAACGTCATAAGGCAATTACTCTGTTTCGCGGCTTCCTGATTTCCAGAGACTCCATTGATGGCAAACCCCAATGCAGACACTGTCAACGCAAGTTTGCTCACTGGGTAGGGCTTGTCCATCATGTTGAACATGACAGCTCGTCAGGTACCTCCCTGTGACCAGGACGACGTTGGACAGTACGTCCGCGCACTTTGAACGCCCAGGCCTGATGACTTGGTGTCGAAGTCACTGCATCATCTTGGCCTGTGGAATGACTCAAGCTGCCGCGCACAGTTGCCATGCCATTCGACAGCTGGCCATTGTGCCCCTCATGTGTGAGCAAAACCTTTGGTCTCAAGAGCTCCGTCACTAGCTTGGAACCTCCCAAGCCTGATCCAACACACCCTCTTCCTTCCACCTTGAAGAGGCGCAAGCTTGGAGCGCAGGAAACCAAGTCCAACGACTTCCAACCTGCCAGAGACTCAGTATAGATGGGACTCCGACATGCAGTCACTGCGTGAAGACATTGGCCTCCTTCTTCCCCCTCCGGAATCGCATCGAGATGTACCATGTTTACGGCCCAGGCAAATGTCGACAGAGCATGACATTGAGTGCGTTCTCCGTGACACAGCCTACGCCCTCAAATCCAGCTGTGTCCTTTGTGGCAGGCAATCGAGAAAGCCTGGAGGGATAGCCCTGCACAAGATCACGCAGCGCTGTGTGAACAGGCGCAGTCCCTGGAAACCAGGTATCGCAACACTGCTGCTTGTGGCAAACCATGTTTGTGTGGCAATCACTCAACGAAGAATGGACGCAGATGTGTGATCTTCACACAATTGGCGCTTCTGCATCTTGTGGCCACAAAGAATGAATCAGAGGAAGACTTGAGCACCGTGCAGGCGGCTGTGCCATCCCTGGATCCGGCCTTCTATTGGAATGACAAATCTTAATGCAGCCTCAGCCTCTGTCACAGCACTTGTAAGCCAGTGGATATAGTTGCTCATTTGCATGAACACCATCGTAACACAACGCTCAGAGCACCGAATGCAGACCATGCTGATCATCGCCTTTTTCGTGATTGGATTCAGGCGCACGCGTTGATTTCCCAACGAAATCGAGATTCCACCCCAAGCTACTCAAACAGCAACATTGACTTTCTGTTCACGCGTAAGGCGCAAACGGGTTCATTGTCGTTTGGAGTAAGATGTTTAGCTTGCGCGCAGGGATTACCCTGACCATCGACCGCTCATTGGAAGCTTTCCCATGGACTGGAAGGTTTTGGGCCCATCGCGCAAGACAAGCGCCGCAACAGGTTCCAAACATGTCTCCAAGCATTTGCTGCAGGCCAAACAGGCCAACTGACTTGCCTTTCATGGTTACCAAAATGGGATTCCTATGTCAACGAAGGTTCCAGGCGCCCCCCGCGCGCAGAGTACCGCTTTGGATTGAAGATGATGCAAGGCTCAACGGTGGGTTTGTTGCAACAGATTTGACATAGATGGCGCCATGTCGGCCAACGCACCGAGCTCATGTCTACGAAGGAAAGAGGTGAGGATTCAAGCTGTCACGAATCAGGACATTCACTCCAAAACAGCCACGCAGGGCAATTAGCTTCAGGGATTGTGAAGGGAACACTTCTCAGTTCCATCGCGAACTGCAGCTTTTGGTGGACCACTTCTCTGACATTTTTCATTGTGAGCAGGCCAAGTTTGCTGTTGATCCACCATGGATCCTCACTGCGGATGAGTTGGAAAAAGCCAATTACAACAAACCAAAGAATGCAAAGCGGTGGCGGCGTGACTGGCCAAGTCCTCCAAACCACGTGAGGACAAGCCACACTAGCGCCGCCGGGCGATCTTCGACCCGTGCCATGAACGGACGCCGTCGGCGAAGCAGTGTTGGGAGGGTACATCCACCGGGCAAAGGCCTTGGGTTTCCATTTGGTTGCCAATCTTCCCAACAGAGGCCGTGCCCTTCAACAGGCGCCCACTCGTTGGAGACCACACACAACACCAGTCTCCAACTCGGGAGGCTTTTTCTTCTCCTTGGATTTGAAACAAGCGCGCAACAGACTGTACACAAGCATTGGCTTGCGGATGCCAGGTATGAGCTTTCCCGTGAAGAAATTCGCGGAGAAGTTCAGCTCTTTGAATATCTATCTACCTCTCTATCTATCTATAGCTAGCTAGCTGGACTATGGACTATCTATCTGTCTGTCTGTCTGTCTGTCTGTCTGTTTATCTATCTGTCTATCTATCTAACCTAACCTAGCCTAGCCTAATCTAATCTAATCTAATCTAACCTACTAACCTAATCCATCTAATCGATCTAATCTATCTAATCTATGTAATCTATCTAGCTACCTATCTATCTATCTATCTAATCTAATCTAATCTAATCTAATCTAATCTACCTACCTAATCCATCTATCAAATCTATTTATCACATCTATCTATCAAATCTGTCTATCATATCTATCATACCGTACCTATCAATCAATCAATCTATCTATCTAGCTAGCTAGTTATCTCTATCTATCTACCTACCTATCTTTCTATCTATCTATCTATCTACCGACCTATCTAACTATCTATCTATCTAGCTATCTGTCTATCTCTCTATCTACCTCTCTATCTTTCTAACTATATGTCTATCTATCTATCTTTCTGACTATCTATCTATCTATCTATCTATCTACTTGTAAGACAATGCACCTGAGTGTTCAGAGTTCAGGTCATGTTCCGCAAGCAGGAGGTCAGGAAGCCTCTGCCAGATCGACACAGGCGTCGGCTGAACAAAGGGCGGGCGCAGGAAACCAGCTCTCCAGCTTGGCTCGAATCCATTGGCTGCACGGGGGTGATCTCGAGGAAACCTTTGTTCTGAGCGATCCATTGACCATAACCTCGGGCAATTGTTTAGGGGTTTACTTCTTGTTTGTTTTCAATGTTTCCTTTATTGCATTTACGGTACTTCCTTTGTCTCCTGTCTGTGCAAGTCCCGCCAGAAGTTCAGAGTGTGCTTGGTTTCATTGGCCAAGATGCAGAAAATCAACAATTCCATTACAAAAGTCGTATAACTCTACTTTTTCGCTGCTCTAAGGAGCTCTCGCACGATGCAGAATTACGATTATCATGCGAACAATCTTGCTTTCCAATATACCAGGTTGTGTGATGGCAATCTTCAGGCTGAAGGTGTGCTTTGGTTCCAACATTCAACACTTCATTTGGCTAATGCAAAACACACCGATAATGATGAATGGCTTGAACACGACCAGCGTTGGTAGGTCTTGAAATCTTCGCTAAATCCTGCTTTAACCAAACATGTCAATCAGACAAACCAGCAGATTGTCTATTGAACTGGATGGATCCATTCCAAACATCCTTCGTTGCTCAGGCAGTATACATTCTCTTTGCCCTTCTTCAACCACCGCCTCCGCCGCTTTGCCAGAGTTGCACCGGTAGTGTTTTTGAACGAAGGCGCTCTTTTCACCTACTGTTAATATATGGTATCATCCACTTCACCACAAACCCAGGCAATTGGGTCTGCGGCTACAAGCTGTCGGCCCAGGATTCACAATTGCATTGACGGTGCAGGTGTTTAGATTTCCTCACATGGTATTTGCAGGATTTGGACGAGCTGCCATGCTCCACAATGAATGCTGTGCACCTTGTGATGTACTTTCCTGCCACTGAGGGCCTGCTTGATTGACAATGAGCCCGACTGGGCTGACAAGCATCCTTTGGGATACAGGCCCAACCGCAAGCAGAACCACAGGCCGAGAGCTGAGTTCAGATGGCAGAGCTTTTCAATCCTACTAGCCTCCAACCTACTAGCAATGGCCTCCGACCTACTAGCGATGGCCTCCAACCTACTAGGGATGGCCTCAAACCTAATAGCAAAGTTCAATTGCCGGAACATAAAGGTGTTTTCAAGGACGTGGATGGCAATCATCACTATTCTGCGGTTGCTTTAGAAGCTACCCAGTAAAGAGGAATCTGCATCCACTATGTCTTCCGGGTTCCACGTACTTTTTGCACAACCCCTTACACACACACACACACACACACACACACGCACGATTATGTTTAATTTGATATATCTATTTTCTTTAGCAAGGTGCCGCCGCTTTGGACCTATACATCCAACTCCAGCCTTGACTGTCAGAATCACTGTCAAAGACTAGAAGAGGTTGCGGCGCTTCAACAACCTCAAGATTCTCCGTTGATGACAAGTGATTCGATATAATTGTGACAAACCACAAGTCAAAAGAAAGGCAGCTACCTAAACGAGATCCATTGTACTTCTTCGCTGCCCTTGCGGTCCGTCAGTTGACCCAAGGCGCCCATACATGTGGATCTTCAGCATTCCCCGCTACACCGTCCAGGTCCTGTGGGGGGTTGAGGCGGTTGAGGCACATTACAACAACCTTTTCACTGGATAGATTCAGATGTTATGCAGCAAGACATCAAAAGCGTATCCGGCATGACACAGTGTTGAAAGCATGTACTCGTTTGTTGTCACCATAGAGTATCCAACTTTCGGGTGAGTTGATTGGGGTTTTGTTGATTTCAATAATTATATGTATATAACAATATGTATATATATATATATATGATAGGATCCAGCAGGTGACGGCCTTTTTGGTTCAATGGAATACCAGGTGAAGCCAGAGTAGTCCCTGAGTTGATAGCAGACCCTTGGTCCTGTGCTTGGGTTCTAGAAAAGGCAAACGCAAAGATGGCACAGACAGGCAGAAATATAGATATTCTGCAGGCCGTGGTACGGCTCATGCTGTGTGATTGCTAGAGGAAAGCGTTTGTAACAAGAGCAACAGCATATTTTGGTCAGTATTATCCCCAAGGTCAGGATTTCCTGCCAAAAGCCCAGCCGCTGGCAAACTCTAGATTGTTTTCTTTAGTTGTGTCTCGTTTGAACCTTGACTCAGCATCTCGCACACCAAGTTCCAGGATCCTCTCTACACATCTGTGACCCACGACAACATGAACTCCATCTATGAGGTTGGGTGAGAAGCAAATTGGAAGGAGATTTGACAAAAGAATACTCAACTACCCTAACTAACTACCCAATATCAAAGACACGTAGTGGACATGGACTACATTATTTAGGGGATATGCACCATAGACCCACTCGTTCCTAAAGGTCAGGTGTGGGGTTTCTTCCAGAACCGATAGAAGATTATCCACACAAAGAGCTTCAAAGGGTAATCTATTCATTTGAGAATGCGTGTATCTTTGCCACTTTCATCAACATCACCACCCACCCTGCACTTGCTTGGTGCTGTGACAAACCAATTTCCGATTACATGCAGGTAGTATATCCCAGTGTTTGAGTCCCATCCATCAGTCACCAGACTTCTATTCTTGTTCTTGTGTTCTGCATTTCTACAAGCAACATTTTGTCAGTGGCTTGAAGTGGCGACAGAAAGCAGTTTTTACAGACTCAATTGAACTCCTCTCAAATCAGCTTCAATTGTCATCCGCCACTGGGGCCAAACGGGGCTGGCTACTCTGCAATTGCATGCTGCCCTTGAACATGGATTGTGTTGGAATGATTGAAGCAGACCAATCACTGGCTTGTGTCGCTCAAGCAATCCTCTGGATGGCCTGTAACCTAATAGCGATGGCTCCAAACCGAATAGCGATGGTCCAACCAACAAGCGATGGCCTCCAACCTACTAGCGATGGCCTCCAACCTACTAATTAGCGATGGCCTCCAATCTACCGTAATAGTGATGGCCTCCAATCTCACAGCGATGGCCTCCAACCTATTAGCTTCTTTCCTTTTTGTTATGAACAACAATCTTCAAGAGTCAATCCTTTAGCAGGTTTGATTTCTGGACCTCTGCCAGGACTGTGGCTATATGAAGGCGCCCAATTATGAGGACTAAGAGGCCAGGAAAAGATCTTCCAAAAATTGAGGACCATGCAGGTTTGAGTTCAATCCTGTGTGAGTACTGCTACTCTAGACTCTAGATCTGTAGTTCTCAGGTGGGAGGTGGCAAAAGCTTTGCTGATAGAACATCCATACTTCCTTGAGCTCGAACATGAAATGCAGCCCTACATGCCACGAAGAGGTTTGATGTAGAAATGAGGGGTTGCAAGTTGCATGGAGCTCCCAGTCACACCTCGATGAGGCTTTCTCCAAAGCATCTCCAAACATCTCCCGTGTTTCTGCCAGACAGCTGCGGAGGCTGAGAGCCGACCGAGAAGGTGACGGGGGGTCCTCCGAGTTGGAACGTGTGAACGACAAGCAGAAGTTCCTTGAAATTCTGCATTTGTGATGGTTTGCAGTGGGCCTCCGGAGGACCCCATGATGTCTTTGTCTTGTTTTTGACTCATTGCGCTTCCATACAAACCAACGGGCCAAAAAGGTGCGAGTTCTTTGCAACAGTCCAATAGCATAAGATTTGCAGATTGTTAGCCCTTCTAAAGGGTCATTCTCAAAAGAGTTGTTCGGGGAGTAGCTACATGCCTTTTTGGAAAGTTCTTCTTGTATCGCTGCCCTTCGAAACCTGTGACTACCGAATGCCAAAAGACACTCGCTTACCGAGCTGTAGTTCTGGGAACTACAATGTTGAACCAATTTCTGGACTGACGCTGAAAAACCTTGTGCTGGAGGCCCTCGCTAGTAGGTTGGAGGCCATCGCTTTTAGGTTGGAGTCCATTGCTATTAGGTTGGGGCATTGCTATTCGCAATGCTATTAGGTTGAAGGCCATCGATAGTAGGTTTTCAGGCCATTTAGTAGCTTGTCCCGTGGACTGGATGTGTCCAAGGCCCGTGAACGAAGGGACGAGGTTGGAGCGGGGCAGACAGAACATGGTCGGACGAGGGCAAGTGTATCAAGTAGTATGGTTATGCTTTAAGGGAAAACCTGACCATTCAATGGCAAACGGAAACCAGGAGTGCCGAAGTTGTTTGGAGGTTTTTTTTTTTGTACTTTCGAATGCCGGTTGCTCCTTGAGGGATTGACAATGCATGAGGCCCGCCGTGCATGATTTGCGAGGGAGTCATACTTGCAAGGCGGCATGTTAGCTTGCCAACTTTTCACGGGCTGAGCATCAGACAGGCCGGACAGGCGGTACCCAAGGCGCCTGAGGCGCCACCAGACAGGACTGCTCCACGTGGATGGATCTGGGAGGCAAGAATCCCCAGAATGCAGAATGCTAGCTACTGGAAACAAGAAGCTACTGGTAACAAGGGCATTACTACGAGTAACAAGAAGCTACCAATTAGCAGCAAAGGGCATCGCTACTAGGAGCAAGGACGCTGCTAGGGGCTCCTGGCCTTACTACTAAGAAGCTCCTAGTAGCAAAGGGACTAGGAACAAGAAGCTACTAGTAGCAAGGTGCATCGCTACTAGGAGCAAGGACGCTACTAGGGGCTCCTGGCCCTACTACCAGGAACAAGAAGCTACTAGTAGCAAGGGGCTCCTGGCCCTACTACTAGGAACAAGAAGCTACTAGTAGCAAGGTGCATCGCTACTAGGAGCAAGGACGCTACTAGGGGCTCCTGGCCCTACTACTAGGAACAAGAAGCTACCAGTAGCAAGGTGCATCGCTACTAGAAGCAAGGACGCTACTAGGGGCTCCTGGCCCTACTACTAGGAACAAGAAGCTACTGGTAGCAAGGTGAATCGCTACTAGGAGCAAGGACGCTACTAGGGGCTCCTGGCCCTACTACTAGGAACAAGAAGCTACTAATAGCAAGGTGCATCGCTACTAGGAGCAAGGACGCTACTGGGGGCTCCTGACCCTACTAATAGGAACAAGAAGCTACTAGTAGCAAGGTGCAGGACGCTACTAGGGGCTCCTGGCCCTACTACTAGGAACAAGAAGCTACTAGTAGCAAGGTGCATCGCTACTAGGAGCAAGGACGCTACTAGGGGCTCCTGGCCCTACTACTAGGAACAAGAAGCTACTAGTAGCAAGGTGCATCGCTACTAGGAGCAAGGACGCTACTAGGGGCTCCTGGCCCTACTACTAGGAACAAGAAGCTAGTAGCAAGGTGCATCGCTACTAGGAGCAAGGACGCTACTAAACAAGAAGCTACTAGTAGCAAGGTGCATCGCTCGCACACTGGGAGCTTGATCTATCTCTACAAATTCATGGGCCCCGTGGCTCTGTGAAGCAAAGAACCCTTACTCCACCATGGTAAAGTGCTTGAGAGTAAGTGTGCAAGCATAGCCTGTTTGTATAGTGGAGTTCAGAATGCTGTCTTGGTCGATTCAATTCAAACCGTGTTTTCTTTTTTTCGGCCCACAGGAGCTCGAAACCTCGACGCCCACAGAAAGAAGCGCCGCCGGAGACGGAGGCCAGGTGACAATCCATGGAGCTTGTGGACGACATTCTGGTCAATGTTCCCTAGTAGCGTCCTTGCTCCTAGTAGTTTCAAAAGCATTTACGGTAAATATAACTCCATGTAACATAATTGTACAATGTGATACTGTATACGTACAAGAGCTTGGCCTTCGCACTTTTGACAGGAAGCGTCAGCAGGCTTCCATGTTGCTATTCCAGACTGGTAGGCTACCTAGCGGAAAAGAAGTGACGCTTGCGCCAGGTGCCCTCCCCACCGGCACCAGCAGCTAATGGGCACAAGGTGTGATTGGAAGGGTGTGATGCAAGGATGGCGTGGAATATATGCAATGTTTTCCGTGCAAATCCCCAGAACGAATGCACGAAGTAGTTTTTCCGTTTCTGTTTATCAGGCTAACCCTTGTTCACCATGCATGGGATGTTTGTTCAGCAGAAAGACAGAAGTGGGATGGCCTTGACATGTTCGGCCTTGCCAAGTGGAGATCGAAACTTTCACAAGTGTAGTTCAACAGCAGCATGTCCGCGCTCATTTGATTCATATTTACTCAAATAGTTGGGTCACCTTTGCAGATCCATTTATCGAGGTTCAATGCAACCTGGTGGAATCGTGCGTTATATTGTTTTTCCCCAAACAGGTTTGCCTGTGAGGGGTTCTTACTCCTTTGAAAGGGGTGCGTGCCTGGGCTGCATGACTTTACATTTGTCTCCGGGCTTGCGTTCCTGCCGCACTGTGGTTGCTGTGGCCGCATGATTTTGCACTTGTCTCCCATTTGTCTCCATTCGCTTGTGGGTGCTTTGGGTGCTTTGGCCGCATGATTTTACACTTGTCTCCCATTTGTCTCCCACTTGTGCCACTGTCTCCAGTCTCCTCTGGGCGCTTTGGCCGCGTGATCTTTTTACACTCGTCTCGGACTTGACTCCCACTGTCTCCAGTTCGCTGTGTGTGCTTTGGCCGCATGATTTTACACTTGTCTCCCACTTGCCTCCCACTGTCTCCAATCTGTTTTGGGTGCTCTGGCCGCATGATTTACATTTTTCTCCCGCTTGTCTCCCAGGGTCTCCAGTCCCTGGCCGCATGATTTTACATTTGCCCAGTCCCTTTTGTTGGTGCGCTGGCCGCATGATTTACATGTGTCTCTCACTTGTCTCCCGCTGTCTCCAGTTGCTTGTGGGTGCTCTGGCCACCTACAGGAGACTGGAGAAAATGGGAGACAAGTGCAAAATCATGCGGCCAAAGCACCCACAGCGAACTGGAAACAGTTGGAGCAAAGCACCCACAAGCAAGCGGAGACAGTGGGGGACAAGTGTTACACTTGTCTCCCCTTGTTTCCCATTGTCTTCACTCTTGTGTGGGTGCTCTGGCCGCATGATTTTACACTTGTCCCGGTCCCCCACTGTCTCCACTTGCTTGTGGGTGCTTTGCTCCAACTGTTTCCAGTTCGCTGTGGGTGCTTTGGCCGCATGCTTGTGCACTTGTCCCCCATTGTCTCCAGTCTCCTGTAGGTGCTTTGGCCGCATGTCTCCAGTCCTTTGTGGGTGCGGTGGCCGAATTATTTTACACTTGTCTGGACTTGGACCTGGGCCAAACAAACTGTTTGGGGTCAAAGCTGGTATATTTGTTGTTTGTGTTTTCTTTCGTGGCTTGGCCTTTGGCTTTTGGTTTCTGTGTTTTTTGTGGGTTTTGGCTTTTGGATGGTTTCTGACTGGCTTTTGGGGGGCTTTTGGCTTTTGTAGCGTCTGTGGCTCTGCCGACTTTGGACTTTTGGTGGCTTTCGACTTCGATATAAGAGTAATCAAGACTGTCTGAAAGATACGTCCTCCAGAGCGATAAATCCTTGAAAGCTTTTGTGGCTTTTGGCTTCCGTGGCCATGTCCAATGAACCATTCGCGATCTAGCTCACATGGCCTTGCGCAAAGGTGTACTTTTGAATAAGATCACAAAGTGCCGTGCCTTCCACAAAATCAGTCTTTCCAGTTTACAAAACCCTTCGCCTGCCATGATTATTCTTTAGAAATTCGCAAAGTGCTGCGCTTGCCACAGGAGAAAGACAATTAACAAACAACTCAATGCTTATATATATATATACACACACATATATATATATAAATACATTTTGGCATGTTTCACCAGGTGTTACAGAAATACGAAAGCCAGCCGATAGGCTAGGCTTGAGCTTTTAGAGCGAACGAAGTGAGCTAAGCGGTGTGGTCAGAAAAGCAGTGAAAAAGGGGTCTGGTGATGCGAGCGATGCAATGGACGCCGAGTAGTGCATCATTAGCATCATGAAGGGCTGTGGAGGCTATTTGGACAATGGGCATTGAGCACTGGAGTGGAGACAGGCACCCATGTACAGAGCAACCCCCGTAGTCTCTACGATGCTTCTCGCGGCGTCCACGTGCACCGAACGTTTTTCCGGCTTGGCGGCGCAGATAGATAGATATTAGATAGATTGATAGATAGATAGATAGACAGACAGATAGATAGATATATTCTATATACTACTGACTCATGACGTCGCCTTTTTTGCTGGCAGCCCTGGCCGAATCTAGTCAGCCTGGGTCCACGGCCCAAAGATCTACGCACGCAGGTGCCAAAGTCAAGGCCTCTGAGTGAGAAAGGCGCAGAGTTCATAATAAGAAAGAGAAGAATAAAGAATGTGTTTGGATCGTTTAATACAGGCCCCTTTAAAGGAAACAGATTGTGTTTTAGATCGAGCCAGAATATGACTCACTCAAAACCAGGCGTGTGCATCGATAGGCGCACAAATCCTCACTCCTTTGCTAGCCCAAGCTACTCCCGCTGGACTTCCCCTTCTGCGCCGCGGGATCAAACGTCCGTGTCCCGGCTAAGACGTGCCCGTTCACTCGAACGCCGCTTTTCGACGCGCCGCGGTATGCCTTGCAAACTTCAAACACTCCAAATGTAACAAACACATAATTGCTTCTTTTGAAACGCACGCCGTACTGGCGACGCTCACTATGGAGAAGGTATTCCTGCGCGCGCGCGCACTTGGTATCCCACCACTCGAACTCAGACGGTATTTCCCTTTCGCTAACGCTGATGTCGCCTTCCAACTTCCAATTCCTGCGTGTGACAAACACATGCCATTGCCTTGTGATGATGATCTACACCAACATACAACGTATCACATTTCTCTTTCACTACTTCTTTCATACCAAACTTATCCCAAAGCCGCCCGGCTTGCTTCTCTGCTCCCTCCATCACCATTACATACGCCCCTCCGCATCCGCGGCGCCGCTGACTCGCAAGCTGCCGACCATGTGTCTTGTGCCGCGACGCCCGCCAGAAAAAGAGACACTCGTTTAGCGGCTGCTGGCTTTCGTCCCCCCCTTCTCAGGTATGAAACATGTACACATAGGACCAGCACAACCTCATAACGGTAGATGCTAAGGGCCACCAGGCTTTGGATGTCTGACAAAAGACTGGGATGCCCAGGTCAGCGAGGTTCGCGAGGCGTTGTCATGGTAAAATTTAGCGAGGAAAGCGGGCCACTCCAACATAGTACACCTTCTGTGAGCCACCCGAGATTAAAGTCTATATGTCAAACCGTCCCATACCTTTTGTAAGCCATTTGAGGGGAGAGAGTCCTGTGCCAGCCACCGGAAAGAATCAATTAAACAAACAACACTTTGAATAAGACACAATACCATCACAACCCCACAACGGTGGATGCTAAGGGCTACCAGGCTTTTGCCATTTCACATGAGACATGGATGTTAAGATCAGCGCTTTGAGATTCCCAAAAGTGCACTCCCAGGTTCACAGAATGCAGCGCCTGCCTCGAAATCTGCATTTCCAGCCATCCCAGCACCCAAGACAAAAACATATATACCTAACAAAAAAACAAAATCAAAACAAATCCGGGCCCAACAGCATTGCCAATTGCCTTCTCTTTCAGGTGCGTGCTTCCCGCCCAGCTGTTGGGAGGCCAAGCAAGGTGCTGTACCGGCCAACCCAGACATAGGAGTTCCCATTTGGCACTGTCTATCAGAACATGCACAATTCGAGCGTAGTTGTAATTTTCCGATCTGAAGTGCATCCTGCCATACAGTCGCACTTAGTTCACTGTAAGGTAGAAGCGCCTCGTGTGGAAGAGGAGACCAAGCTGGTCGTAAGTCAAGGGAAGCTCCAACCAATCTCACGACAAAGTTCAGGTGGACGTGTTCTTAAGTCTTGAGTATTTCGAAAAACCCTGGTTTCAAGGCTTCAGCATCACTCAAACTTTTCAAGCGACAAACATGGCAAGCTCAGGAAGACGATGCCGAATTTGACCTTGGAATCACAAACGGCCCGTCCTTGTCATAGGGACCAAGTCGGGCCTGGGGGAAGCAGACTTTAGTATGATGATGCCACAGGAGCAGATCGAGGTGCAAGTGTCAATTCCAGCTCCACCTCATCACTTTGAGGCCTGGACCTTGTTAGGCATATACAAGCAGTTGCTCAGCAGTTGCCACGGGCAAAGCCATACTTGGTTCGTCCGAAGATCCTTTTCCACTAGCTGTCACCAGCTGCCTTGGACACGAGAGCATCCATCGCAGTCCTATGGCACTGGACGTATGTTCCTGACCAACTTGCCTCACGAGGCCTCACGAGGCTCAAGTTGCTGATGCAATAGGCACAGCTAGGCACAGTCACATCCAACTGCGCTGGCCCACGGTGCAGCTTTTCACTGAAGGACAGGTGGCAGAAGGGGATGCACAAGGCGGAGTCCATCACACCAGATTGGGTCCTGAAGTCCGAAGGTCTTCTGACAATTCTAATTAAATTCTTATTGTTACTAGTAGTAAGGCACTTGTTCCTAGTAGCAAACATTGTTACTACTAGTAAGGCACTTGTTACTAGTAGCGATGCACTTGTTCCTGGTAGCTTCTTGTTACTGTGGAACTATGGGCATACAAAACCATAAACACGTATAAACAACACAACCTTTTGATCCTGCCCGTTCTTCAGGATGTCGTTCCGGGAACTGCGGAACTTCTGTGAGATGATGCGGTCGTTGGGATACCATCGGTTGGTGTCAATGGCATCTTGCACCGCATTCTGAAAACCTTTTCCTGGTTGAACCTTAAATTACCAGATTGAAGCAACGTGGGCAAAAGCCTATCAATCAGGCCTTCCAAGAGTCATCAAGTTTGACATTTTCGAGGCCTCCAACCTAATAGCCATGGCCTCCAACCTAATAGCGATGGCTACAGTTTTTGCTGACCTTGCTTTCCTGCTTCGGACCTGGGACTTAACGCTTTCCTGAGGACAACTTCCGCCTCTCGGTCTCGTATAAGCTGAGCAATTTCTGCTGGAAATTGACCGTTGAACGGGCTTCCAAAGTCTTCACCGGGGCTCTTCACAAATGATGTTGTTTCGAATGATACTGCGGCAGAGGTGTCATTCCTTTCATTTCGCTCTGATTTCAATCGAAACGAACGAAATGGTGGCAAAAGCTGCTCAAGAATATTGAAGGAAACAAGTAGAAGACAAGCAGATCAGGAATGGCTAAGCTGCGAACAGAGCTTGAGTACGGCCAAACGTGCTTCGAAAGCTCACCGAGTCCAACCGGCCGTATCAGAAGAAGTGAGAAGTGTTTGGGATTTTTGTGCCTTATTTTCATTTCATTCCAGTTCCTTTTTTGGGATGACACTGTACTTTTTCATTGCTCTGAATGTGGACTGATGATGGTGCCAAGCATTAATCGATCAGGCTGCTTGTCAATGTTTAAGTCAATGTCGATGGGCGAGACCCCAGGAACGCCCAACTTTGAACTTGTGGCCGACATCTTAGACTGGCTCTTGCATCGCTTCGAGCCTGGGATTCACATCCCTGATGACATCAGTCGGGACCTCGAAACAATCAACGGATCTTGTGCTTGCTGACATTTGGATGCTTTTTGGCATGTGTTCCTGCCTATATGTAGCAAAGCTAGGAAGCCACCAGATGCTTTCAAACATTTTGCTGTCCGGCTGTTTCAAGCTGTTTCACTATGTGTGTTCAGGTACCGAAACCCACCGGGTGCACTTCATCAAGTCTGTGGTGGAGCCCCTTGGACAGATGTTTGGATATGGTCGAGACCACAGTGGCTCTTGATTGTTACTAAGAAGCTTCAAAGACCTAAACAGCTTCTTGTTACTAGTAGCGATGGCCTCAAACCTAGTAGTAGCTTCTTGTTACTAAGAAGCTTCAAAGACCTAAAAAGCTTCAGTGAAACGATTTGCAAGGAAGCTTCTAGTTGCCTACAGTATGTATCCTTTCATCATTTTGAACCTTTCATCATTCCAAGGAAATTATGATGTTCTGTCTTTTTTTCATTCACAGATTCCAAGGAAAGTTGTACTTAAGACGGGCTTGAAGCTCAATCCCAAGAAGCTCTACGGGGCAGATGGCTACGCCGTAAAGGCCTGGAAGATCATGCAAACTAGAGCAATAGTCTTTGGAAGCCAAAAATGAGAGATAGATCTCTAGGATTTCTTTTTTCTGAAGTGTGAGAACGACATGCAGGTTCTCCACACACACAATGCGATCAATATGTTACGTTTCCTTAAACATCTAGGAACATATCATTAGTGCGGCTGCTTCTTCAAGGAAACTCCCCCCACCCTCAGGGGGAGCTTCCTTGAAGAAGCGTAAGCTATCCTGCGTCCTACCTAGAAGCTTAGTTGTCCCTTACTTACTGTAAGTAAGTAGGGGCCTACTTAATTAAGTAGGGAGGGGGGGGAGCGGGCTAAAAAAGAAGGGTACTTTGCGCCCGCTGAAGCGATGTCAGGAACTCTTGCGCTTGGCCTCCGTGCTCTACGAGGCCCAGAAAAGTGTAGGGGACGTGGCACCCGGTGAGCCAAGGGGCGAAGACTTCGCTCTTAACTCCAAGCGGCTTGGCGAACGATGGCTCAATGAAAAGACATGCAATCACTAACAAGACATACAAGACGGCTTGTGCCAGAGCGAGCAAGTTTTCGATTTTGTTTCTTGCTTATGCAGTTGCAAAGAGATGCATATGCACACAGCGCCTGCTTTTTTGGGTGGGAGAAATTCTTTTTGTGTTGACTTTGCTGTGGAGCCATTGGAGTCCTTTGCCAGTTGAGGTTGGCTGATCTCAAGAGCACTCGGTCCTTGTGTTCCCAGATTGTCGAAAGCGGAGCCATGCTATTCGAGCTCTTACAAAAGGAGACCGCACTAAAGCATTGTTTGGGGTTTGTCGAAGAAGTCTTTTGATGTTCTAGTCTCGTCACTTGTCCTTGTTTGTTGCTCTACCTTGTGCGGGACCGGTATTCTGGAACACCATAATTGTGAAGACCCTTTATCATTCGTGTACTTCAACGATTAGATGCCAAATTTCGCACATCCATAAATGGGATCGACGCTTGCTGTTTCGCATCGCCGGACTGATCAGCGTCAGGCATGTGAACATTAGCATACCGTGCCTCTCTTGGAACCTTACTACAAAACAAATTGTCGTTTTGATACGTATTGGGATCTTACCGCAGCATACCCATCCCCACCATTCAGACTCTTTCATTCAACACCAACTTGCACAGGAGCAGGAGGTGCGGCAAGATAGAGAGAAGGCCTTGACCTTCCTCGATGGCATGTCTCGGAATCTAGGCGGGGTTCGTGTGAGGACAGGAGAACCTAATAGCAATGGCCTCCAACCTAAGGGCGATGGCCTCGAACCTACTAGCGATGGCCTCCTCTGGGGCACAAAGCCCAAGTGTTGGCCCGTCCAAACTGTACCAAATTCAGAAGAACCTTCAGAGAAGCTGTTTTCAGCAGGTAGCGAGCGGGAGAGTGAAATGGTCGAAACTGCTGCAACTTGGCAGATTATGCAATCAAGCAGTGTTAAGGAACTCGAAAGAAAAAGCGAAACGGGCACGATGTTCATCTCTGCCACTCATTTTCATATATGTTCCATTCCCGAGGTGAAGCAGTTGTTGGGGAACCATGGCCAAAACTTGGAGCAATTGAAGCAGATGTCTGACGAGCTGCAACGGGACGAGAAGAGCATGGCCCTGAGTTGAACTTGAGTATATAGGCCCCTGTTCCTTCCCTTCACCACCTTCCACACACGGCCCGTCCCCATAGGCGATTTCATTGCAGTCCTGCACTATCAAGTGGAGCAGCTCCTGTTGGGGTTCTGAGGCCTAGAGCAAAAGATCAAGAAAAAGAAGCAGGAGCTCGGCTTCATCTCCTGAGCATTATCCTTCAAGAAGTGTATGTATGGCACAACATTTGCCGGCCACCCCCCACGCCAACACCACATTCAAGTCGAAAGAGAGCCAACGGACAAGGGGCAATGTAATGAGATGATGCGGAGTGCTCTGTGGACAGTGAAAGACTTCAACACAGAAGAATTTTCTCCTTCAATACTTACCAAGCCATTTGAGCCTTGCCTCCAAGAACCCATTGCCTTTGCTGAATCTACGGATACCGATGGCACCAACAGACAACAGTGGCTTCTTTTGTGTTACGTGCCAGCTATGATAGCTGTACTTTCCTTTGCTTTTGGCTACTCTGCTAGGAGCTTGATCGCTGCCGGAAGCGCCTTGGCAGCCTGGCCAGCGTCCGGCCCGCCTTCATGGACGAGTGCCTCCTGAACATCTTATCTATCTTGACTAGAGACTCGGGAAGACTAAAGACAAAGCATGAATAAATTCAATCTGCCGGAGCTACAAAGAGCTTGGTGGTTGCTTTTACTTCAAAAGGTTCATTGCTCTCAGCCTTCACAGGTACGAGCAGTTGGAACAAGAGCTCGAGCGCTTCTACGAGCAGCAGCTGGGGTCAAAATTCGGTGCAATGTTGCGGATGCAAAGTTGAAACTGCTAGCGACCCCTGTTACCTTTGACGGAATGCACAGATGACCGAGGTATGTGGGGCGCTTTCGGAATTTGGACTACCTGGAGCACGTCGCGAGGCTTTACCTAGCCCAACGTTGCCGTGACATAACAACCTTGCTCAGTGTCGATTCTTCCAAGGAAATTGACGAGCTCAACAAGGAAGAGCAAGATCGTATGGAAGAGAATGACCGCGCACTCAAACGTTTCTTGACATATATTTTTTGTCTTTATTTGGAGAAGCTGGATAGGAGCTGGGAGAGCCTGAGATGGTTTCGCTGGTGTTGTGAGACTTTGATGAACCTGTGTAGAATGTAGAACGTAGAATTGCGTAGAGACATAGTGATCTCGCTTTAATGTAACCACGAAGATTCCAAAAAGAGCAAGGCATGCAGAAGCGTCTGAGAGATGAAGAGTGGCGGCTCTTACGGGGTGAAGAGGCGGGGCAGTGATATCCACTTTATCCGCAGGTTCTATTTCGATCTTTATTCGTAGAAATGTAACATTATTTTGGTGTTAAGTTAAAAATTAATAACTATAGCTTTATATGATAGATCGGAGGCCATTGCTAGTAGGTTTGAGGCCATTGCTAGTAGGATTCAATAGATGAACTTTCTAGTCAGTATAACATACTGGGGGGGGTTTGGCCGTGAGGACAGATTAAGTAGATGTAAGTCGCTAGTAGTAAGGGGCCCAAGGGATAAGTAGCTTAATAAGTAGCTACTGGGCTAGGAAGCGCCCTTTGTTCAACACGTTGCAGCATGAATGGAGCATGCATAACTTCGTCACATTCGCTCATTCCACTCTTTGCATCATGCTTACTCCCCTCAAACAGGAGTTGTCCAGCCTTGCTCGTAGAACATTCTGTTCTCCTACGAAAACGACACTAAGGGCAGATTCCCTTCACCCGGACAGGATGAGAAAGGCAAGCCACGCAAGCCGAAGAAAATCCATGGACAGAAGAGGCAGGATCTGCATAAAACTCTGTGCATGCACCAGTGGACGCTACAATTGGACGGCAGAGCTGTTAGTTGTGATTAGATTTCACCCAGGTATTGAGCGAATACTAATTGTTACTGACTGCTTACGGAGTTGTGTTATTGTCAATGTCAAACGCCTGGCAATCTGGGTAAGCAAAGCTTGAAGTGCGTGATGGACACAACACATGAAGTCCAATTCCTCCTTTTCACAGGGTGCCAAGATGTTGTGCACCCAGACCCACCCATGGTGAACAAAGGTAACACATGGCATCTCTCAGCATCCCTCAGAGACGCTGACATTCGTTGCCATATGGCCATTGAGGTGGATGCCACCATCTGCTGTGGATGCTGTGGATGGCTCGATGGAGGCGGGCGACGATGAGGAGCATGAGGGAAGCCTGTGGGCTGAAGTTGCAGAGAAGACTGTTTATTCTGGGAGAGTTTATTCTGGGTTTGAGCCTTTTTCGTAGAAGGGGTGCTGTTCTTTGAGTTAGTGTCTCAAGTCTCAAGTGGTGATGCAAGATCTTTTTGGTCTGGGATTGCTTGATCCTGACACGCTGGCTTGCTGGCTTGCATCATTGAGTCATACCTGGTTGTTTGACATCTCACCGAGCAACACGCTTGTCATCAGGAGTCCTCTCCAGAGTCTGGTAGCAGTGATCCGCCAATCAGCGTGGGTCACCTTGCCTTCAGAGCTTGCTGGAAGCTGGGTAGGACATAGATACGTGGAGAACATGCGCACTGTCAACTAGGCACATTGTGTCCAAACTAGGGTGGCTGAATGTCACTTAGGGCTGATGGGGCTTGGTCCCACAGTTAAACCTTGTATGCTGCTGATATGTGTTTATTTTTTCCTGGTCAAGAGGGACATCCAGGTTCTTTACTTTTCATGGTAGCCTCAATCTTTTTTGCTTGTAGGTTTCATGGTAGGCTAACTGGTTGTGGGTAGGCCTTGCTGGGTTGACCTCGGCATCCTGAGAATTGCAGTTCTGCTTTGCATGGCCTTCAACCCCTGACAACTCAAGGTTGCCATTTATGAAAGATACCAATGGATACCAACAAGTAATTTGTGCCTGCTTTTTTTGCATGTTGATGCCATGACCTTCGTGCAATCTCATTGCTGGTGACTCTGGTTTTGCCTACTTTGTTCTCGTGTGTTCTCCGAGGCTCTGAAGATAGTGGCCCCTTGGCTGGTGGAGCGGCCCTAGGTGGACTAGGTGACCGCGAGCGCAGCTTGGCCAAGAACTTGCTTGATCTGCAAGTCAGTAGTTGCTCACTCCTAAGTTAAGTTTCCGCCCAAGACCTATAGACCAATGTATGGTGCAAGGGCTTCCAAGCTTAGTAGTACGCTATATTGTTATACGTCTTTACAGCTAGCTAGTTCATGCTGGTTCTTCTTACTTCTATCTATTACATCTATCCAGAAAAGAACGCCAAACATTTGAGAGAAAGACGAGCAGCTTCATCCAAAGTTTGGCTCTTTCAGGTGCTGTGTCTCCTCCGGAGGGATCCGTGGCGATTGGCGGTGGCAACAGTGTGTCCTTTGGCACCACGACGATCCGTTTCTAGCTTTGTGTCAAAGCCATCACTGGGAGACTGACATTAACGAAGGGTGCAACCCCGGGGTCAAGGTGGTAGATTTAATCACCACCCAGAATCGACATGTCAAGATGGCCCGTCAGCCGATCGCTGTGGAAATCTGGAACCAGCTCAACTTTAGGCATACCTGAAGCTTTCCTGCGAGAGTGTTTGTAGAAGACTTGGTCAGGATTGAATTTGACAATCGAAGGCGGAATGGCTGGGCAGGACTCTGCATAAATAATGCTTCAGGCATAAGATCCAACATGACCAACGTTTTCTAGCCCCCTAAAATCAGAAGGGAAGAAGGTGCTGATGGCCACAACTGGTGCATGCTGGGTTTGAATGAGTCTGCTGTATCAAGTCAATTGCTGCAAGGTGCAGTAGCTTTGCAGACACTCAACCATGTCATGGGGTTGTGCAGAACCGACATCCGAGATTGAATCCGTACTCTCAAGGTCTGAAGATGACATCCTGGACGAGTCTGAGGAAGACGAACTTTCGGACCAGGCTGGGCCGCAAAGGAGCATATGCCCAGGTGCTAGCTGCGACACTGGGTCCAACAGCTTCCGATGTTAAGCCCCACTCTGGTAACGCTGTTAGCATAAGAAGCTGCAAGTAGTTCCCGGGCAAGCCGGCGGCGGAAGTTTCCTATAAGAACAAACTGACCTATGGGAGTGTCCCGGTTCTTTCCACCATGCGCGTCCCTCGTGTCCCTCAGTCAGACGCAGTGATGAGTGATGAGTGAAGCATAAAGCTAACTGGAGCGAGACGTTAACTATGATGTGATAGCTTGTCTAGACACGAAGCTAATTAGCTCAAATTTGTCAACCTCTCAAAACACGTTTTTGAGGTCTCCAGAAAGTAATCGAAATGACCACTTTTGAGTAAGCAAAGTAGCTAAAATTTGTCAACCTCTCAAGAGAGCCGGGTGGTCGGGAGACATGACTCAGCTGTAGGGGCGCCAGAGCAGCCGCGAGAGATGACTCAGCCGCGAAAGATGACTCATCCGCGTACTAAAGTTGTACTACCAAGTCGCCAGTTCTCATCTTCCAGCTCCCCAGATACTCCGCGTACTA
>CAXAMN010025395.1:296723-314522 GCA_963970005.1 Durusdinium trenchii | reverse complement strand
AGGTTGGAGGCCATGGCTATTGGGTTGGAGGCCATCGCTAGCAGGTTGGAGGTCATTGCCATTAGGTTGGAGGTCATTGCCATTAGGTTGGAGGTCATTGCTACTAGGTTTGAAGTCATTGCTTTTGGGTTGGAGGCCATTGCTTTTTGGTTGGAGGCCATCGCACTAGGTTGGTTGTCATTGCTATTTGGTTGGAGGCCATATTATTGCTCTTATGTTGGAGGCCATCGCTAGTAGGTTGGAGGCCATCGCTAGTAGGTTAGAGGCCATTGCTATATGTGCTTTCTGTTGCACTGGAAGAACGTTGGAGCAGGAAGAGTACGTGCCCCAGACGTTGATGTCCTCCTCACCTTCACCTCCAACGCCGTCACCAGATTCGTTCCTTGGACATATTTTGCAGGGGCCTTTTCAGGGTGTCAAAATGTGATTCCGATGTCTTGTAGTGAAATGATATCATATCATTACCTTAATAATCTTGATAGGCCTTAAGGTGTTGATAGGAAAAGTTTTCAATAACCATTGGTGGCACCAGGACCTGCTGATCCTCAGTCAATCTTTTTCTACTTGCAGTAGTCGCTGTACCCTTCTCTATGAGGATTACGCTGCTTCCATAAGTTCCACGACAGGTCAGTTGCAGCACCTCTCTATATACAATCAGATTGCTTTTTCAATCCGATGCCACCAAGGACCTTGAACAAGGCTGACGGTGAAGGGAACGTGACTGTTTAGTCCACAGCTTCAAGCTCAAACCCGGTAGTGACACAGCCAAAAGCCTGGCTTGCATTTGGACTAATAGATTCTCAGACTATGGGAATTTATATACAGATGAGGAAGGGGAAGTGGCATTGGGTTTGCACGAGTTTCGTGTGACCGCCCATAGACACCACCCAATTCTTGCTTCAGCTGCCACTGCGATCAACTCCCGAACAAGTATCGTGGAGCATGGTCGTTTGGGCACTTTTACCAGAGCTAATCCATAAGTCCTGCTGAATAAATGCATGTCGAAACAGTCGTTTCAAAGAGAAAGCGCCAGGTGACCTTCCGTCCAGTCTCTTCACACTCTTCCCGTGCGCCCACACCGCCCTCGGGGAAGGCAGGAACAAACGACATGTTCGGCGAGCCCCCTGCTTGAAGGTTGTATCGACACATGTTCGTCCTCAAGATCTTGGCTTTAGGTTCGAATAGCAATAGCAACAAAACCTGGTCATCCTCAGCTTTTTGCTAGTTGCTAGTTACTCTACGCGAGCGCTTACGACGGTGACTGTTTCTGTGAATTAGGCCAAATCCTGGAAGGTTTGCCATCCCAGGCACGCAATCGTTCCCCCCCATCAGGAAACTGCGGCGGCCGCCGACATCAAGAAGGCCAGGGATTTAGTTTGATCTATGATCTATTTGTGCAATATAAAGGCCGTGCAATTTTCCGCTATTTCGGAGCCACTCGTTGTGATGCTGCTTGGTCTTACGAGTGCTTGGCGCCAGGCGGTCCAGAGCGAAAATGAGAAAGTCTCGAGGACCCTCGGAACTTGCCCCATTTGGCAAGTGAAACCTTGTTGCTTCATCTTGTTTCATTGTAAGATTGTTGTTTCATCTCGTTTCTGGGAAGCTGGCAGCTGGCGAAACAGGGAGCAGCTCCGAGCTTTGTGCAACACATTGTCAGCAGACATGCAGGAAGATGCTGTAGCTGGTGCCGTACGCTTTGGTTTCCTTCAGTACTTGTATTGCTGTTATACCTTGCTTAAAGCCCAGCAAACCTAGCCACCATTCCTGCCCTACTTGCCCACCAAAGCTAGTCCACTTTTGCCGAGCAATCACAAGAGCCGTCAGGAGGGGGAGCTTGCCCACTTCACCAGATGTGAGGATTGGAGATGATCCCGCGCTTTGACAATTGAATGTCTAATCATCGGGATGCTCAGCATTTTGAAGCGGAGCTGTGACACGAAACAAAGCGAGTGACTTGGAACCAAAGAGACTCTTTAGCTCTTGCCTAAATTCCTGCACGTTGCAGGTGTCATCATGTCATCCTGCATGGAGAGCATATTAAACAAAAAAAGAAATATATTATATATAATATATATATATACATGTATATAATACATTACTATACTATACACGTACGGTACGTATATGTTGTTTGTGTCTATCTAAAGTGCCTTGGCTTGAGTCACACAAGCTGCTCGAGCTCCAAGTGGGCAAAACAAACATTGTTCTTGTTTTCTAGTCCGACGGCAACCCACATGGTGTGCGAGACGAATGACCCCTTCTCTAAGAGTGAGCCACCAGGCTGTACAACTGACGCCAACCATAGGCAGGAACGAAATAAACATTAACGAAGATAAGCATCAACAAAAAACGTCATGATAAGTCTCGAGAAAGTGTTTGGTTCCCTGGCGCTGGTCCCTTGGCCAAGAGACCTTACACAGCCAGTTGTGGGACATGTGAGGGTGACATTTTAATCACGCGTCAGCTATTCCAGTCTTTGACAGCCGTTTGTGGGCCAACCAAGGGTAAAATTAGAATAGGAACAAACCTAGAGGCATCATTGCTACAGTAGCTTCTAGCTATTAGTACTAGTAGCTTCTAGCTACTAAGCTACTAGTAGTACTGCACTTGTCAGTAGTAGCGATGCGCTTGCTATTCGTAGCAACCATAAACTGTACACGCCCTCTTATGAACCCGGCCATAAGAGTTCTTTTTTTTTCAGATCTTGCGGTACCTTTCTTTTGCAGGAAGATTTATGACAAACCTTACACACCCTGTTTTAGGCCATTCCAGGGTAGCATTTTGGGCAAGGAGTTACTCCAACCTCGCACCCTTTCGTAGGCCAAATGCAGGTCTAATTTCGACGATTTCGTGCAGGGTAGAAGCCATTCTGACCTTGCGCACCTTTGTGTGCATCAAGCGAGGGTGGGCCTGCCAGACATTACCCTTTTGCAGGCCCGCCCTAGGGTGAAATTTCCGGCACACCTTACACCCATTTACGCCCTCTTTGTTGGGTGCCCCGAGCTGCTGTAAAGACCAGCAGTGCAGGATTTTTGATCCCTCACCTAGCAGGAACAAGCGCGGCCTGCTTGGGGAGTATGAGTCCACCATGCCAAAGTTCAACTTGGCTCCAGGCCTCAAGATGTGTTGCTTGCTTAACTCCGCTGTGAAGCTGCCAAGGAAGGAAGGTATTCCAAGGAAGGATAAAACCTTTAGTCTTTTGATGTTTTTTGCAAACATTGCCTAGATTTTCAGTTGGTCTGAGTTGGAGAGAGCCTCTGGAGAGCTGCCCGGAACATCCCACAGAGCAACAAGTGTGTGGTTGACATTCCCTGAAACATGAGCGATGCATAGAGGCATAGATCAAGACAGTCAATACACGTCCTGTCAGCAAAATAAAGTCGACGGATGGATAAGTGACGGCCTGAAGCAAGAGCGAGAGGCTGAATTCACCTACTAGGCCTTTTGTCGACATCACGACTCCTTACTATTGACGTTCCTTCTTTGTGCATCATTTGCGCCATCTTGGCTCGTTTTTATGATTTCGGTTTCAGCCAAACATGCTTGGCGAGTCGAGTGGGTTTGCTAGAGCTGCTCATGCAGAAATACGATGATTGGTGGACAGAGGAGCTATCTTCCAACAATCATGACTACTGTTTTGCCTCCTTCACAGGCCATGCGCAAGTTCCTTTTGCTGCAGCCTGTCTTGAAAAATCAACAGATGTGCAAGACAATTGGCAAGGAACGGCATTGTACAGCTTTCATCTCCATACTTTCCACCAGGCTCACCTCGCAACTTTTCACAGAGTGCATGAGTGCACTAGCACAACCTCCAAACGCTGCACCAGTCACATTTTCTGCTCGAACAACAAGTTTCTGCAAGTGGCTAGCAACGTCTGCTTCCAAGTCTCGTTCGAAGGATTCTAAGGGAACAGTGGCCGTCCCGGCCTTGGATCCTCTTGCCGAATGAATCACCGATATGTTTTTGGCGCAGGCGCGTGCTCGCCGGCGCAAAAAGCTGCACAGAATCGGTGGGGACCCTCAACAGGGAAAGTGGGGCCAAGCATGTGGATATGGATATAGAACGTGTACAAAAGTGAAGAACATTTCGGGATGGGAAACAACACGGATGGTTGGCACCTGGATGGAGAATGGCCGTGGAAGACTGACCAAACGCGAGAGCATTCTGGAAAAATGGTCTAAAGTCCTAGAACAGATTACTTGTAGGTTTCACACGTGTTTTTTTTTCTGGTCAACTCTGGAGTCGCAAGTGGGAAATTAATATCGAAAGGTTTCCGCACCTGCGTACAGCTGACACTCTTGGTTTGCGGCTCATGCAAGACCAGCTTGGGAAAGGCTAGAAATGCTCATGAGACATGTTGCTCGCAGGAAAAGCGGTCCAGTGGTCCCAGTACCCGAGGAAAATGCTGCGAATCTAGGCATTGACCTTATTCAACCTCATTTTTTGAATCACCTAATCCAGGCAATGTCTGCAACCTCAGCCCTCCCCAAGTTGAATGTGCATGAAGACGCAATGTGTATTTTGCTCTGATGTCTGCCAAAGGTTGAAGGATCTCCGAGAACTCAAAGTGACCCAGAGGCCGGTTTGTTTGCTACTTGGCCTTCTGGTAGATGGCCTACCCGCAAAGGCCGAGGATTGACAATTTACAAATTTTGTGTACTGGGGTCAATGAACTCACTTTTCAGGCTGCCTGAAATATTTGGATCACCCACGTTGGATGCTGGGATGAGCTGGAGAACCTTGACACTTGGTTACCCCGGTTACTCTCCAAATGGCTCCTACTAGCCATGGCCTCCAACCTACTAGCGATGACCTCCAACCCCCCAACCAAGAATAGCTCCAACCTCTTCTCCTTCATGCCGACTCCCTGGCAGTGAGTAGAAATCATGAACAGCTGTTCGGGCTGTCGCGACCTGGTAGATATGGATATCACCTTATTATATATATATACAGTATATATATATATGTATTCTTAGACTCCGCAGAGTAAACAGCTTGTTGAATTGCCAGGTTTTGTTTGTACATGGAGTACACGAGTTTTGCTTCAATGACAATGTCTAGAACATAATGTTTGAAGACAAGTTTTGCATGCGGCATTGTGAGTGGGTGGCCAGTCCACTTGTCAACGTTAGTCACTCTGGAGTGACTTCAGCCATTTGCAGGTTTGGTTTGTGGCAGTTGCTCTTTTCAGCACTTACTGTACAGTAGTTTTAGTTGGCCCCTTCCTTTTCTTGGCCAGCTCTTTGCTTGGCCAACGGCAGGCTTGGGGTAGAGATCGGGAACCTCTTCCAGCAAAAGCCACAGCAGGACCACGATGGTTGAGGGGTAGATGGTACAAGGGATTCGCATTGAAGCTGGCATGGATACGTCCATCAGATATGGTTTACTTAAGGTGCTTGCCTGAACTCTTGAGTTCTTATCCTTGAGTGATTCGGTAAACCATACGGTTGGCAGGTGTAGAACAGAGGCTGTGCTCCAGGTTTAGAGAACCTTGAGCTGTTCTTCAGACCTAAAGACTTAGTACTCTAGGTGAACGAATTAATCAAACCCTTAGCTTCATCGCCCCCGCAAATCAAACCCTGCGTAAGCGAAAATCAAAGACGCCATGGCAACGTTGAAATTAAGGGCAAGGGGGCTGGATAGAGAGAACCTTGCAGGTTTGATTGTATAGATTTTCCATCCACCAATGAAGCCTCACACTGAATGACTCTTTTCAACCAAGCAAGGTCTTGTTGGAGCTTGGTTGTCACTCTGGCAGGACATCCAACTCTTTCTTGCAGGGAAATCTTTGAAGTATTGTATCTTGGCAGGACACCTTTATGAAGTCAAATAAGCTAGGAACCTCCGAACTTTTTTTTGTTTTAACCTTTTCTCAAATGTGTTTTCCTGTAGAGAGTGCGTTCTGTCGTCTAGTAGCTGCTAGCTAGTCTCTTACCAACCTCACTCTTGCTTCAGCAGGCTTAGCTCACCTTTAAAAGGGAATTAATTATAACTATTTACATTAATACGAATTGCTTTTTTTGCTTAAGAGAGACGCCGACTTGTGAAGCTGGACACAGCAAATACCGAGCTTGTTGCACCCTTGAATATACTTGAAAGTGCCGAGTCTAGCAGAGCCTAACAGTCGATGTAGATCGATTCAACAGTATGAAGGTCCTTGGCTACACGCTGCCTGTTGCCGACTGTTTGTGGATTCTTTTCATGCGTGTGCCATCTTGGACTCTAGTGCTGAGGCAATCTGAAGACGACAAGCTCACAGACAGGCTGTTCCATTCCCGGCACCTTAGTCCTTCAGAAGCCTTAGCTAATCAGCTAATGGTTACTGCATTCAAATCGATGTAACGTAAGATGACCTTTGGATCCTCAAGCAATGTGCGGGGTTGATGTAGGTGACGACGACGTGGAGATTGGAGTTGGCACCGAGGAGATCTGGACTGAAGACAAGGCGCACCGATCCAACAGTTTGCCAGAGGATGAGATTGATGCACTTATATAAATAGTTGCCCTAGTTTGCCCTGTGTTGCCCTGTGTTGATACTTTTTGCACACGTGCTACAATCAACAGTCGAGTCCATTTCTGATGTGGCGACCTGACTGAAACTCATTATATAATATTAAGAAGCAAAATCTCAGGGCGTGTTTATTCTTATTTAATGTTTTTGCAAGACAGACACTCCCATGATTTGATGTCGGCAAACTCATGCTAAATCTCCCTCAGAAGCACATCCAAGTGCTGGGTCTCATTTGTGCTCAGGAGATGCAGTTCCCCACGCTGACAGGGCAGTCCGCAAAGTGCCCTGGACGACTATTGGCGTACCCTTGCTTCGAATGTATCCTGCAATGTAAGGCGAAACAAGATACTTGGGTTCTGAAACTAAACCAGATTGACGCACTCGAGACTTTGGGCAGCCAGCCAATTTTCCGGGCCACGGGTATCAGCCAACAAACCTCAGTGTGCATCCTCAAAGACAGAGCCAGTGTGAGCCAGTCAGGTCCACGGGTGCCGAAGCGCAGTTGTTGCCATTCTTGAGGCACGCCCTAGCCATGTGATGCTCCGTGAAGAACCATGAGGTAAATTTGCTTTACCCTTCTTGAACTATGCTTGTTCCACCCATTATTGGAGAAGGTCCTGAAGCCTTCAAGCCATTGAAATACAATTTTTGTGATCTCGTTTGATTCCGTCAGTGGCTCCATTTTGAGACTGTTGCAGGCGGGTCCTACCGCTCTTCGAGGCTTCGATCATGGAGATCAAACGTGCTTTGACTCAAAGCTCGTTGCCTCCAGCAACAAGTCATATGCATTGGAGACGCTCAGTGTTGCAGATGGTCGGACTTCAACAATCCGATTCTTTACATTCCATGACATGCAGCAACATCCATTTTCATGGTCAAGGCTGGTTTAACAACAAAGTACTACGGAGCCAACCATCCCCTATAACAACAGCACCAGAGTTTTATGACCGTGTCACGTTGTGTGCTGAAGCCAAGGCCGGGATGGTGTGGTGCCGCCTCCGCCTGATGAAGGGTTGGGAGAAACCTTGGCCTGGACCCAGGACAACTCATTTCAATTAGCGTTTGTCTGAAGAGCCTGTGAGTCTGAGATCCTGTGAGCACACATAGTGCGTCTACGAAGATCAATGTTTGGAACATTTTTGACAGATGCTTGGTCAGGGGTCTTTGAAATTGCTGCAGATCTTCTGAAAATAGCGTCGGCTAAGAGCTCTGGTATTGTTCTTGCTGATATAAACAGTCTGCAGTTGGTTGGCATGGGCTCACTTTCACCATATTGAACTGGAGGTTGCAAGGTTTAGCTTCGCCAGCACTTGTACTGTGTACAGAGACTTTCTTCAACTTGCAAGACAGCAATTTTGCATCTAGTTTCAACCATTCAAGCATTTTTGCCCATCAACAAGCGTGCTTCATCCTTCAATGGGGTTGCACAATCTCTCCATTGTTGTGCCATTCTCAAGAAGGGTGCTAGAAGCACTCCAAGGTCCGCTGCACTCTGCCGGAGAGCTTCGTCTCTGCTTTTTTAGGCGCGCACATAGGGTTATGAATTGAAACCGATCAGTTGATCTTTGATTTGGAAAGGAGGTTCTTAGAAAGAATCTCAACTAGCCTACGCCCATTGCTGTTTCTTAATTCCCTGTCATCTAGCTCATTTCCTGACAATATTGTCTTCAAACTTCAAGCTGAGAGTTCTAGAGTGCCATCAAGAACACAAATCAGTGGTCAAGCTTGGAAGAAGGCATATATGGAAGAGGATCCTCTTTCTTGACTGCACGTATGCATCATTTTGTGGGACAGACAACACCTGCCGTGCAGGTGCTGCGCCCTTGGTGCAGGATTTGGCATTGGTCCCGCAGTGGTGCTCTGTAAAAACATCATTGGACACAAGAGTGAATCGCCCGCCCTTCACCTCGCATAAAGTTGGGTGGATGCCTAGAGGGCCTCGAGCGTTTTGCAATGTATGCAAGTTGTCCAACATCAACAGTCCATAGTGTCTTTGGAAGTCCAGGGAGGCCCATGGACGGTGAACACACCGGCAGTTTGGGACATATCTGAGGTTCAGTCTTGGTACAAGAAAAAGATGTGTGCAGATGGTATGTTGTCAATATGTGTATAGAGGACCAAAGTTTCTTATTTTTTCTGCTGCCAAGGCACACGGAACACCATCACAGGTCACAGAACGGTAAATTTGCTTTTACCTTCTGTGATTTGTGATGGTGTTCCGTGTGCCTTGGCAGCAGAAAAACACAAATACTGCATTTGCACACCAATCATCCGGATCGTACCAAAAGCACCTCGCCTGTTGACAGTACAGGTACGGAGCAGATCATGCCTTAGCGCTCTACACATGGCCCGAGGCCGGGCATGCGGATCTTAAATGTGCCAGATCGGTGGCATGATTTAAATGTTTCAACACTGCAAGAAACACAAGACAAGAGTCTGACAAGAGTTTAAAGTGCCACGGACTCGTCACCACAAGACTAGCTCCAATCATACGTGCAAGTCAAGTCCTTTGCACCCTCGTGTTCGTCATGCTGTTCTGCCCAGGTGCCAAGGCCTCCTGTGAATCCCCTCCATGGTGAGGGTGAGGTGGGCTGGAGCGGGGCCAACCTCACCAGCTTCATGCGTCCTTTGCGCTCCCTGGTTCGGCAGCCCAGTGGTGGATGAGTTCAAATCCTTCTGTGTTTACGATGCACGAAGGTTGCCTGGGTTGACAGGGTTCACAACAGTAACACCCTGAGATCATCCTGCAAGCCTCAATGGTCATATAGATCATAGAATCCTTAGCAATCGCTGCAAAGCCTTTCGTATGCTGAGATCAGTGTATTCAGCACCGGGTGAAACTCCCAACAACACTTCCTGGCTCTCACAAACTTGCAATCCTTCCGTCTCTTCCTGTCCGAAGTCCGACACAACCGAACTTCAGGTTGGCCTGCACCCGCTGATGCTTGGAGGCCAGCTATTGCCATGAGGGATAGATCCAGCTCAGTTGATAAGTCATTCATTTCATGGCTGAACACAAACTTGTTACTGAGCCCCACCCCTTGGGACATGCCTGTAAAGCCTGGCGTACGAATCTGAATGCCAGGGACATCTGTCTCGACGCGCCCAGCACGATGTTTATATTCCTTTTGTCGGAGAGCCCGATCTCAATTGGTTTCGGTGATCGGACCGATCAGATGAGGTCGAGCTGTCAAACTGCCAGACTAAAATCACAGCTGCAAGCAGTAGGCAGTAAACCCAAATACTTAAAACAAGCAAACCGCTTGTTCTGAAGGTCGTGCTTGGAACAACATCCCAGACCCAACACTGACAGACATTAATTACTCAGCGGCTCAGAAACTGAAGGTTGAACTCTCGCTGCATACTATGCATTAATTAGCTTTGGCTAAAATAGTCCAATTCTTTGAGGAACGTGGGTGAATGGTGTCCGTACTGATATGTTGGACAAATGAAACGACTGTGTGACCCAAGGATTTGACAACAGCTGATTTTGGTACTTTCTGAAATCGGCACTAGAGGTCAGCTAACTTCACTGGCGCTGGTGAATGGGAGGCGGGCACAAGATGGACCTGACAGAAAGTGCAGGGCACTTCCTTCGTCCAAAGCTGGCATAGATGGATTTGACCTACTGAACTGACCACCACTCCAAAGACTCTCAACATGATGCAGGATGCAAAAATTGCTTTGAGGCGACTTCGGTGATTTCTCATATACCTACTACAAGTAGTTCCCGGGCAAGCCGGCGGCGGAAGTTTCATATAAGAAGAAATTGACCTATAGGAGTGTCCACGTTCTCTACAACATGCGCGCCAGTCAAACGCACGCGCTCCGGACTTTTGACCCACGGGATTCCACGTGTGTAAGGTGTGTGCCCCCTGCAGGATCAGCAGCTCACAACAGCGTACTGGGTTGTATCTTTGCCACGACAAGATCAGCAGCCCACAACGGCGTGTTGAACCAACTGGGCATGTACAAGTGTATGTACTACAAAGTGGCCAGTTTTCAGCTTCCAGCTCCACAGGTTGTTCCGCGTGCTAAAGTTGTACTAGAAAGTCGCCAGTCAGTTCTCATCTTCCAGCTCCCCAGATGCTCCGCGTACTGCAGTTGTACTACACAGTCGCCAGTTCTCATCGTCCAGCTCGCCAGATACTCCGCGTACTAAAGTTGTACTACAAAGTCGCCAGTTCTCAGCTTCCAGCTCTACAGATTGCTCCGCGTACTAAAGTTGTACTAGAAAGTCGCCAGTTCTCACCATCCAGCTCCACAGATACTCCGCGTACTAAAGTTGTACTACAAAGTCGCCAGTTCTCACCATCCAGCTCCACAGATACTCCGCGTAGTAAAGTTGTACTACAAAGTCGCCAGTTCTCCTCGCCCAGCTCGCCAGATACTCCGTGTACTAAAGTTGTACTACGAAGTCGCCAGTTCTCAGCTTCTAGCTGCACAGATTGCTCCGCGTACTGAAGTTGTACTACACAGTCGCCAGTTCTCATCGTCCAGCTTGCCAGATACTCCGCGTACTAAAGTTGTACTACGATGTCGCCAGTTCTCAGCTTCCAGCTCTACAGATTGCTCCGCGTACTAAAGTTGTACTAGAAAGTCGCCAGTTCTCAGCTTCCAGCTCTACAGATTGCTCCGCGTACTAGAGTTGTACTAGAAAGTCGCCAGTTCTCAGCTTCCAGCTCTACAGATTGCTCCGCGTACTAAAGTTGTACTAGAAAGTCGCCAGTTCTCAGCTTCCAGCTCCACAGATACTCCGCGTACTAAAGTTGTACTACAAAATCGCCAGTTCTCAGCTTCTAGCTGCACAGATTGCTCCGCGTACTAAAGTTGCACTAGAAAGTCGCCAGTTCTCAGCTTCCAGCTCCACAGATACTCCGCGTACTAAAGTTGTACTACTAAGTCGCCAGTTCTCATCGTCCAGCTCGCCAGATACTCCGCGTACTAAAGTTGTACTACAAAGTCGCCAGTTCTCAGCTTCCAGCTCCCCAGATGCTGTGCCTGCCACGAAATCTGCACATGGAGGTTCACAAAGTGCTGTGCCTGCCACGAAATCTGCACATGGAGGTTCACAAAGTGCTGTGCCTGCCACGAAATCTGCACCTGGAGGTTCACAAAGTGCTGCACCTGCCACGAAATCTGCGCATGGAGGTTCACAAAGTGCTGCGCCTGCTACGACATCTGCGCATGGAGGTTCACAAAGTGCTGCGCCTGCCACGAAATCTGCACATGGAGGTTCACAAAGTGCTGCACCTGCCACGAAATCTGCACATGGAGGTTCACAAAGTGCTGTGCCCGCCACGAAATCTGCGCATGGAGGTTCACAAAGTGCTGTGCCTGCCACGAAATCTGCGCATGGAGGTTCACAAAGTGCTGCACCTGCCACGAAATCTGCACATGGAGGTTCACAAAGTTCTGCGCCTGCCATGAAATCTGCACATGGAGGTTCACAAAGTGCTGTGCCTGCCACGAAATCTGCACATGGAGGTTCACAAAGTGCGCACATGGAGGTTCACAAAGTACTGTGCCTGCCACGAAATCTGCGCATGGAGGTTCACAAAGTGCTGTGCCTGCCACGAAATCTGCACATGGAGGTTCACAAAGCGCTGTGCCTGCCATGAAATCTGCGCATGGAGGTTCACAAAGTACTGTGCCTGCCACGAAATCTGCACATGGAGGTTCACAAAGTGCTGTGCCTGACATGAAATCTGCACCTGGAGGTTCACAAAGTACTGTGCCTGCCACGAAATCTGCACCTGGAGGTTCACAGAGTGCTGTGCCTGACACGAAATCTGCACCTGGAGGTTCACAAAGTGCTGTGCCTGCTACGAAATCTGCACCTGGAGGTTCACAAAGTGCTGCACCTGCCACGAAATCTGCGCATGGAGGTTCACAAAGTGCTGCGCCTGCTACGACATCTGCGCATGGAGGTTCACAAAGCGCTGCGCCTGCCACGAAATCTGCACATGGAGGTTCACAAAGTGCAGCGCCTGCCACGAAATCTGCACTTCAAGAGACAAGTGAAAACCTAATCACAATGGACGGCCTACCGAGCATGACCCGAGACCGTCTCGCAACAGTCGTTCCGCAGAGCTAGACTTGCCAGGTTCGAAGCCACCGGTTCTATTGAAAAATACAGCATTTCGTGCGTCCGCTATCTCTCGAAAACGCATTTTGTATTGCACCTGCCACGAAATCTGCACATGGAGGTTCACAAATTGCTGCACCTGCCACGAAATCTGATGAGTGGTGTATGATGAGTGGTGGTTGAACAGCTGTTGAATGTCCGTAACACGGAAGTTCCTTCTAAACTTCCTTTGACTAGTATCACTTGTCCTGGCTCCAAGTTGTCCGTCACATGGGCAGTCGACTGCCTTCACCGCAATCACAGGTCTCATCTCATTGTGGCTGGATCGGAGACGGGCTCTTTGCTGGTGCGGGCCGTTGCCGACATTTGAACCCCTCAAGGTTTGCAGAAACTTTAATTTTGGAGTATTTCTGTTTGTTGGACAGGCTCCTTGAATAGGAAGACTTACCCCTTCAAAGATTTCAAAAGCTGTTTGGTCCACCAATCTTGGCTTTGGCTTGAACCAGCACACTTTGCTTTGCTTGCATGGTCTGAGCAGTTTCCAAACTAATCTGTACAACTGCTATCAAAAAACTTCCAAGCATATGAAAGAAGAGAACGTTGAGTCTTCGCAAGACTTTTGCCGCAGGTCAAGCCCATTTCTTTACCAACTCAAAGCTTGCCAGGTCTATGACCTCCGGGCCAAGCCTCGAAGTCCTTCGGAGCTGCTGGGTGATATGGAAGGTGCATTGAAGCGCCAAGTGGTTTTCATGCCTCGTGTTTGTGCATTTTTGTAATCCATTATATATTTGTTCGCACGAAGTTGAGCTTCCCGCAAAGTAACAAACACGCCCCATTTTCATCATTTGCAGAGCCGGAGTTGAAGCCCATGACAGAGTCGCACGACCTACGGTAGTATCAGCCAATGGAGTCGTGCAGTCGGTGCAGTTCATCCTGTGAGTTGAGTTAGTTCAGGTGGTTCGCGACCAGCCAGGTGCCCCTCCAAATCCGGATCCGGACATCGAGCACTTTCAGGCGAGGGAGTGTGACCATTTGCATTGAGGACATGCATGTACACACTGTATGTATATATTATATATATAAACACATTACGACATTATATTTATATCAAAATGTAAACATATTTTAAAACATAGAGTGTATATATATATACACACACGCACACACGCAAAAGGGGGAACTCTCCAAATATGAAATGAACGCTCTCTTGGTTGTAGGGCGACGTCCAAGACCCCTCCGAGCACAAAGTAACGGGACACACAAAATCTAATTATTGTTTCTACTAGCTTCTTGTTACTAGTAGTAAGGCACTTGTTACTACTAGTAAGGCACTTGTTACTAGTAGCTTCTTGTAATCTAAAGAGGTCATCGATTTTCTGGATAAACAATGCATGTCCTTTAGTGGGAGAGGTTACTCTTGAGCATGGCTCAGATCAGGGCTATGGCATGGCTGCACGGACATGTCCTAGATGTAAAGGGCTTTTTGTGCAAAATTGGCAGTATACAAAAAATGTCCAGAGTCCAGAGGAGAAACTCTAAACAAATCTAGTGCAGAAACTGGTTGGTGCCAGCACAACCAAACTGCCGCTTGGATGTATATAAATGATACCCTTTGGAAGCTTTAGATGCGGGACCTCTAATTTGACAGTGACCCTTACAAATTTGAGGCTTTTGACACGTTTGCTCCTGCTCTGGACTCCTGGATCAGGATCCTTGATGTGAGTGCAATTGATCCGTCGTGGTGGAAACCACACTTTGCTTCACATGGGTGCATGAAGCGGCGCAAGAAGCCGTACGTGAAGCGTTTCCAGAAGGTTGCAACATAAACTGAGAAATATCCATGCAAGAGGTAACGCTGGTGAATGTCGGAGCGTCGGCTTTGCGCTCTCTCTGACAGGGGGCTGTGTGGCTATCCTCGGCCTTCTCCACAGATGTGTTTGTGTTTCCGCCGTGGTTTATCGCCGGGTTGATCAATTTGAATCGTTGGGACCCATAGCTTACGACCCTGGGGCCTTGCGTTTCCCTTTTGAGATCAATCAACGCGAGGACCCATTGCGGCTCAAGTTGGTTTGACCGCACACCAACATGCCTGAGGTGTTCCTGATGGTTGACTGTTGCGTGTTGCTTCTGGAAAGTATGTATATAGAATATAGCTAGAGAACCTTGATCAGTTTGAGCAGGTATTTTTTGATATTTGGGGTGCAGAGTGTACATCAACAAGGCCAAGGAGACCTGCCAAGATGTAGCTGACAGAGCCAAAACTGGAATCGTGATGAATTGCAACCGATCAAGCAATTGCAGTGTTAGCCAGGTGCTCCCATCTGGGCTAAAGGGGTTCGGTTGCTCAAGTCTTTTGCACAGCAGTGGGAGCGGAGAGTATATTATGGAAGGATTCAACTTTTTGCACATGGAGTCTTAGAATTTGCAGTATTCTAGATTTCCAGATTATATTCAATCATGAGAACAAGTGCAAGACGGCATTTGCCACGCCAGAACAGGGGACCACCTGTTTCAAATGTCCCTTTTGCAAACAATGTTGCCCATAAAGTGATGTAATACAGTGCAAGGATGCGTGCTCGTTCAGGTTGGAAAGCAGCTAGGACTGTCCATACATCAGACTCAGGATGAAAACCCTATATATATATATATGTAGCCTAATATTCGTATGCTCTGCCCCCTGCCATCGCAGCTCACTCACCTGGCTCATAGGTTTCCGGTTGCAGGTGCACGGGGTTGTGAATACATTGTGCACCAGGGATGTTTGCGGGTATGAAGCACCATGCCATGCCTTACACTAGACGATGCCAGCTTAATATCCAGGCTGGATCAAGACTTCATGCGCGGTGGCTCAGGGTTGAACACTGGAAGCGGGGCATTCAGCCATGTCAACTAAATTGCACCCGCGGAACTGGAACAGACAAGACCAGAAAAAACTCGAGAGAACTCCACGAATCCAATTCACTCTTTGAATTATAGTATGAGATCGTGAAGTTGAGGCTTTGTTGCGTTGTGCCGAGCATGGCCTATTCTTTGGTTGCTTCGCAGCTTTGCTGCGCAGTGCTATCATGTTAACCTAAAGCCAGTGTTGTCGTTTATTGTTCAGGTGGCCTTACTGTTCTTTGCTCAGGATTTGTCAGGGCGCATTGAACGAAGGTGCACCAATCAATTGTGGCCGTGGGGATGCATTTTCGCATTAAGCGGCCCACCTGGCTTCCATCCGGTCACCCGGCCGGCTGACCGGATCCGGTGCAGTGTTTGTCGCCAAAGCAGTGCCTTTCGAGCTACTGCCCCCCACCATGGCTTTCGGGTAGTCATGATGGTGCTTGCAGCTTTGTTCTGTCACGTTCACTTGGTGCCTTCATCACCTTCCTTTGCTCCCCGTTCTTCCCTTCTTGTTCTTTTTCTTTGCCCGCGTCATGGCAGTTGCCACCGACATCCACGAGCTTGTTTTGCTAGATTGGCCTCGCCCTCGCATTCTCGCCTTCATGCCTACCGTACATTCGTGTGCCAGTTTTCTCGCTGTATCTGGTTCCAACCAAGTTGTGCCCGGTTGTGCCCCAGTGATAGATTCTGATAGATCATTCCAAAAAGGAAAGGCAGGAAAGCTCCTTTTCTTTGATTATTTTCCTTTCTTTGTCACTCCCCTTGCTCTTGTGCTTTGTGCATCCCTTTTGCATCTTTAGGTCAGCGACCACGGGCCTCAATGACTTGAACGTAGGGGACTGCCGCACTGCCTGTGGGTTGTTGGAGGGTCAGACGATATGCATTGGCAATTAACACCGCAATTTTGTTTGGGGCTTTGGGGCTGTCGGAGGAGACAAAGCGACTCATAAAGAATTTGGAGGTGTCTCCTGAAAGGAAGATGCTTCCTTATGTAGTTTGATTACTTCGTGGACCTCCTTGGGAGTTCCTTCGGACTTCCTTCGGAGTTCCTTCGGAGTTCTCCTGGCACTTTTGTATGATGTCAGGACTCCGAAGGTCATCACACGGAGGCCATGGGAGCATCAGCAATCAGCAGAATGAAGGGCCCTGCAGTGACGAAAGCAACCCACAAGTGTGACAGCATTCTACCTACGGTAAATGATTTGGGGGTTTGGTGTTTCAGGCGGATGCTAGTTGCGCTCTGTATTCTTTATTTATCTTTGCCAAAAAGGCAGTGCGAATGAATGAAAGCAGTCTCCGAGTGATCTCAGTGGACTGATATTTTTGCATTGTCCTCAGATTTGCTGCGTTCGAAGCTCTGATGTCTCCGCCGGGGATGCCCTGATTTTCGTGAAGAGCTCAGGCGGAGTGACAAAGGTGACCACGTAAGGAATGCCCGAAAGATGTGCCTCTGTATTTGTTGCCTCCGAGGAGATGTTCATGCTGTTTCACGACAAATGTTTTTCTTCACTTTTGGGACACATTCTTTGTGTCAAACTTTCACGATCTTCCGGGGCTAAGGCCTTTTTAGGAAGGTGTGACTTTTGCTCCTCACATCCTACTCCATGTTTTTATCTTCTACCGAGCTACCATCGAGCTACATGCGGGTTGTTTGCATTGAGGTGAGCTGAGTCCAAGTAATTCTTGCACTTCTGGGTCATATTTAAGGGCTGCCGCCCAGTGCCGCCGACCCCAGGAAGGGAGACAAAAGAGGTGTGGGGCGGACAGAAGGCATGGTGATGCGTGGGTGGTAGCGCAGAACACATGGGGACACCGCGGCGTGCTGCACCGGCATGTGGAATCCCCAATGTGAGGAGGGGGCAGGAGGGGGTGCTGCGTCGGCTACGTGGAGAGGAGGGGGCAGGGAGGGGGTAAGCGTTAGAGATATTAAAGGGGGTGGGGCAGACAGAGGGCATGGTGACTCCACGGTGTGCTGCATCGGCTACGTGGAACCCCCATGTGGATGTTAAGGGGCTGGAGGACGCAGGGACGGGGCCATGGCAGTGTAGACGGGGTGGAGGTAGAGGGTGCAGGCAAGAGGGATGAAGTGGGAGACACAGGAACGGAGTCCCTGTGTGGAGGTTTACTCGGGGTGGCAGTGGGACATGGTGCCAGTATAGGGTGCAGGCAAGAGATGAAGTAGGTGGTAGGGCAGGCGTGCTGCATCGGCTACGTGGAATCCCCAATGTGAGGGGGGGCAGGGATGGGGTAAGCGTTATTAAAGGGGGTGGGGCAGACAGAGGGCATGGTGACTCCACGGTGTGCTGCATCGGCTAC
>CAXAMN010025395.1:254027-279867 GCA_963970005.1 Durusdinium trenchii | reverse complement strand
AATCAGGAAAACACCCTGGCACGGCGTGACGAAACAGCCTCCTGCCGTCCCTCTGCCGCCAAACGCCACTCCTGAACGGAATAAAAAAATCAAGGTTCTGGCAGGAATTCCACTGTTGGGGCACAGAGCTCCATTGTTCCAGGCACAGAAATCTGTGCACCGAGCACCAAAGACACTTCGAGCTGGGATCTCGGCAGGCAATTCCACTGTTGCAGGGGCACAGAAACCTGTGCACCGAGCACCAAAAACACTTCGGGGTGGGATTTCTAGATAAAGAAGCAGTAGCACACCTTATGGCCACAATTGATACAACAGAACATACCATTTCGGGGCGCGCTCCCCCTTGCTGCACCACGGGGTCGGCGGATTTCATGGGCCTCGTGAATTTGTGGAAGTCACCGAATATGATTAATACAGACTAGATGTTTTGAGCACTTTCTCCCTTCCCACACATTGCTACCACATGAGGCCATGGATGTCAGTGGTGTGGTGAGCTTCTGGCGTGTTCTGGAACTTGCGGGTGCAGGTGGGGACGGCCCAGACATGTTGCAACAACGACCAACCTTATATATATATATATAGTTTTTTGGCTTGGCTTTATTGCCTGGCTTGGGATCATTACAGTTCCGCCAGTTGGTGAGTTCTTCAGTCTTATGTAGCCATGGACGACCCAAATCCTTAAGTTTACATTGCCAGCAAACTTTCCTCCAACACTGCAAGTTTGAACCGCTTGCTTGGCAGTGTTCTTCAAATTCTTCTCATCTGCTTGACTCAATCTTCGCTTCAGATTGAACATCAATCACTTTGCAGTGGTGAGAACACATTGTTTGCCTTTGCCCTCCTACTGCTTGAGATTGCAAACGAGACACCGGTGAGTCCTAGATCCCTCCAGAGTGCTTGGCGGGTGCTGCACGACGTGGACAAACCATTTATCCGATTTGCTTCAAAGGCACTCCACTTTTGCTCTGTGGAGGTTACACTGTGAGGAGATTCT
The DNA here is from genome assembly GCA_963970005.1 of Durusdinium trenchii. Classification (NCBI taxonomy): domain Eukaryota; class Dinophyceae; order Suessiales; family Symbiodiniaceae; genus Durusdinium; species Durusdinium trenchii. The sequence continues at coordinate 278,873 of CAXAMN010025395.1, read as the reverse complement.
GAGACGACACTTGCGCATGCTGCGTACATCCCATCAGACTGCAAGAGACGATACAACTCTCTGACACATTGCATCCAACGCCAGCCAAGGGGTGAAGTTGGCGCTTCAAGGCAGCTTGTGCCTAGCAGAGAGTCCGGAATCCTGGTCTGACAGGCTTTCAATGACTTGTGCGATCCAAATTATTGAATTCATAGCTGAAGCCTTCGAGCATCGCTGGCAAGCCGACCACTGGACCTGAATTCGGAAATTGGATTTCACAATCGGGGGTTTGGAATGCAATGGTTGGGATATAGGTTTTCTTTGCATTTCAATCGACCAAGATTCCTGCTTCTTGTTGTTTCTTTGTGACCTCGGCTCGCGCCAAGGCTCTCCCCATATTCTTGGCGGCTTTCTCAATGCCAGCTATTTGTGCATCCATCCGCAGCAGCAGGCAAGGCCCTTTGGATCACAAGAATCCACACTAGCGACGTCGGGTTTCAATTTTATGAACATGTACTTGAGTTGAAAAAGCGTGAATTTCACTGCATCATGAGGCGCAATTTGTTGCCTTGTCCCAACTGGGTATCCATCAAGCGCAACGTGGCTTGGCGTCTACTTAGGACTTTGGTAAGGATTGAAACGGTCTTAGATGTTTTGAGGAGTGGTTCTGGTGGGTTGAGAGTCCAAATCCATTGATTATATATATATATATTATATAGTTTTTGGCGATGGGCCGTGTGGGGCTCCACTGGGTCTTAGTTAAGTTTCCCGAAAATCTAGGAACCAAATCATTGGTGTGTGAGCTATCCTGCGTCCAGATACTAGAAGCTAACTAGTAAAGAAGCTAGTAGCATTTAGTAGCGAACTTCTCCCTTACTCAATTAAGTAGGCTTCTACTTAATTAAGTTCATTAGCAGGCAAAAACAGGGTCTCTTACAAGTCTTTGTCTCTTCCCAACCACAAAGCATTTTGGCGATGCCGTGATGCCTGAGGTCAAGGCCTCGTCTCAGGGCCCAAAAAGCTGGAGTTACAGGAGGAGCAGCGGAGTTAATACTGATTTTAACATGTGTTGAACGCAGGGTGCCGGGGCCCAGCTAATGGCTAAGGCTGGTTGCTCGGAAATTTCCAAGTATCAGAGAAGCACAGGCTACTGCATTGTGATTTGTACCATCTGTCTTCGGGTATGGTGACGTGCTCCGGGAGGCCGGGGAGGGAAGACAAAATATGAGGAGCAATATCTAGGCCAGCACTCAGAGGCACAATCCACTAGTTCAATGGACCACAGCATCTGGGAACTAATCTCAACACCGGATTAATAAACGGGGACCCCCCCCCTCCCTTCAAGGTCAACAAGGTCAACAAGGTCTGAGATTGGAGGTATTTGAGGACTACATTCCCCTAGTAAAGGTGATGACCTGATGATGGATGATGGTTGATATGATTCTATGTGAACACTGAGGCCTGTGAGAGGGGTACCCTTTGTGAGCTAGAACACGTTAAGATTTTGATAGAGCTTTAATAAGGGAAAATGACAGAGTTTTGCTTTAGATGTTTTTAGGGACCAAAGGATATTGGATACTAGCCAAAAGACAGTAAATACTGTAATACATACATATAGAACCAATTATTTTATTAGTCTTTCTGGGGGAGCTGGGATTGATTAATAGGGGGGAGGTTTCTCGTAGAGGAAAAAACTATTAGGGTGATGCCAAGGTGGAAAGCTAGGCTTTAAATTAGTTTAGTATTCGGGGGGTTGAGCTGGGATTGATTAATAGGGGGTGGTTACTTAATCCTGTGTCAACATTACGTACTTCGTTTTACACGGGCTCTGATGTTTTGAAATCAATTTTGAGATGCGCTTTGTTCTACATCGGCTACTTAAATTCTTTGTTTTGAGCTCTGGAGGACGCCGAACCTTTCTCACAGTGCTCGCAGCCGACCAGCCGGGCGCCACATACCGCCCAGCAAACTAAGGGCTGTCAGCTGGGCTTCCTTCTTGAAAAGCGTTGCTAGAATTGAGTCATCCTGGACAACATCGAGGAATATTCTCACATTTAGGGAACCCAAGGCAGTCTGACTTGAACTTCTTTTCAATGGAACATGTTGCTTTGCGCTAGTTGGGCATGGCACTATGGAACAAGATCCATTTCTCTTTTTTCTGCACTCCAGATGGACAGTGGCATCCTTGTCAGAGGGATGCTCTCTTATGCATGGAAAGCATCATGGGAACTGGGAGTGTTCATGTTCTGCATTGTGTAGAGCTGGGTTTACAAAGGACGCAACTCAGGTGCTGCCTTCAATCCCTTTTTCTCCAACCTGCTCCTTGTGGCGTACGCCGAAGGCATGTGGATATATAGCGATGGCCCATGATGGCCCTATTGACCTATTGTTTTTGATCGCCTGCGGATGCAATTCACCAACCTCGAGCAACAGATATGTAGTCCGTCTTCCTCCACAAGCGCCACCACAATGTTAAGAGCAACATTGGAATTAGTAGCGTCCGATCGCTCCGTTCGTCTCGAATGCCCTTTGTTACTAGTAGCTTCTTGTTCCTAGTAGCGATGCCAGGAGCCCCTAGTAGCGTCCTTGCTCCTAGTAGCGATGCCCTTTGCTCCTAGTAGCAAGAATGCTCCTAGTGTCATCGAACCTTTTTGGACCCACGAGCCGAGTTTGCGGCAATTGTTCCTCCAGCAGCTGTGTTTCTTTAGGCCAATAATTGTTTGAGGAACGTGCATGTTTATGTAGATAAACATCAAAGGGATCACAGCATTCAGCCCTGGTGGCTGGCGGTGGAAGGCGATCTCGCCCTTTTTGATTGCTCCCTTTGCGTGCCTGTGACGCACTGGGCCTGTGCCGTGATCCAGGCCAGGTCTTTATACAAGAGTCGAGCCAATGCAGCTCTGACATAGAGGGAAGGCAACTAGAGATGGCACAGCACAGTTGCATTGACGCTAATGACTTGATGTTTTACACAACATTTGTGAGAGGGCCACGACTACGCTCTATAGGAGCTAGGAGCTTCCTTGGGAATCGTTTCACTAGGATCGTTTCACCTGTAGCAAGGAGCTTCTAGTAACAAAGGCAGTATGAATTGAAAGAATTTGTTCTCGCTGCGTTCTGGTCTCCCGAACAGGCGCCTCGCGCGCGGATTTCCGTGGCCTGGTCGACTCGAAGGCCAGCTGTTGCCAGCTCAAGTCTTTCTCCGGTTTTGTACAATCATCGACAATTGATAGGATGCCGACAGAAAGAAAGGTCTCGGTCTAAAGAAGCACTTATACAAGAAAAGACAGCTAGGTCTCAAGATATGGATGCTGAAAGTTCAAGTTGGTAGGCCCTGTGTTTTCTTCGTAAAGTGCGGCGACGTGCTGGATGCTTGTGCCTAAGACATGACGCTTTGGATGAACGAGACCAAGAAGGGAGAAATCAGGTTAATCAAGTCATTTAGGCCTTGGAGGTGTTACAACTAGAAGGTGAGGGACTCCAGCCGGCGCCACTTGATCCCTCTCTCGTGACATGGAACTTCGGCCAAGCTTGGAGGAAAAACAAGTGTTCGATTGTTCCACCGTTTGATTCGTGATATGTTGGCTTCTAGCTGTCGGTGATTGCTCCCCTTACTTCCTTCGCACGCATGGTGGAAATGGTTGCGTCTGGGCCTTGCCGTTAGGTTCGCCTTGGTTTCGACAGTTGGTACTCGGAGCCCTGGGAACATGCCAAATCCAGGGACGAGCAGCGGCGAGGTGGAAGAGCACGAGGACATCGTGGAGCAGGAGATGAGGGGAGCGGCGCCGGCAGCGGACGGCAGGGGCGAGAAAAGAGAATGGAGTGATGCTGAATGGGCAGAGTGGAACAAGAGGTGGTACTGGTCGGGCTGGGGACATGGCTCGGCATGGTACTCCTCTGGGGAGAAGGAAGATGGTGGGGGCGCTACGACAGCGGCTGCTTCGACCATGCCTCCTTCAGGGAATGACCACTCGGATCCATGGCAGCAGCAGAGTAGAGATCCATGGTCCAGGAGGACTTCAGTATCTGGTGGTCAGCAACCAGACTCCGGGATGTCTAGAACCTGGTGGCCACAACATCATCAACCCAAAGGTGATTATAGCGATCCTCCGTCATGGTCAGGGTGGAGCAACTATAGGTTGTGGCGACGTGCCGTCTCGAGGTGGGACTCCAACACGGACGTGGCCGTCTGGCGTCGTGCTGAGAAGATACTCAAGACGCTAGATTGGGGACTTCAAGCCAAGTTGGACCATGTTTCTGAAGCGACGTTGGCTAGCCCAGCGTACCTCTCGGAGATCCTCAGAGTCCTGGACGTCCTCGCTGGAGAAAATGATGAGTCCGAAAGGAGAAGGGCGGTTAGAGCCGCCTTGTTTGAAGGCACCAGGAAGAGTGACGAGTCTCTGGCGCAGTACGCGCTTCGTCGGGAGTCACAGTTCGAGAACGCTAGCAGATACATGAGCATTCCGGAGGACATCAAGGGCATTCTTCTCGAGGAGCAATCAGGGCTATCCAAGCAGGGCATGCAGAGCTTACGAGTTCTCACGAGAGGGCGGCGCTCCTACTCGGAGGTCAAAAAGGCTCTGCGAGTGTTGGACTTGGACGAGGAGAGCATGATCAAGCCCGGTAAGGTGAGCTACTTCGAGGACACGTCTAAGTCCGATGACACGGACTCCGAGGTCGATGACGAGGAGATCTTCTGGGCGGTGGAGGCCGGCGAGATTGGCGAGGATGAGGCGTTCTCGCTGATGGCGGATCTTCAGCAAGATCGAAGAAGAACATGGAAGGAAAACAAACTTCTTAAGGCCGCGAGAAAGAAAGACCGCCGGCACTTCGATGACAAGTCTACTAGGCCCTCGAGACCCTCTCACAAGCGTCGAATGTCCGTAGAAGAGCTCAAGAAAGTCACCTTCTGTGGCAATTGCGGCAAGAAGGGCCGCTGGAGAGAAGACTGTTCAGAGCCAGTTCGAGAAGGGAATCGATCTAGCAAGGACAGAAACCCCAAAGTGAACGCCTTTGCCTACTTAGGTCTCTCTGAGGCAGTCGAGGATGCTGCGAGCTTTCTGGTGGAGAGCTTTGTCAACTACCAGTTCACCGAACATGTCAACTTCTTGGCCCTGGACGCAGGTCAGGCAATCATTGATCCGGGAGCCTCCCAAGATCTCATAGGCCTACCTAGCTATGAGAAGCTGCAGAACAAGCTGAAGCAGGTGGGTCTGAAGACCATCAAGCTGCAGGAGGAACCTCCCAAGGCCTCAGGTGTTGGAGGGGCCGCGAAGACGCTCTTCATGGCTTTGGCTCCGTGCATCTTGGGAGGTCAAAGTGGTCAAGTTGACGGTGGTGGAAAATGATGTGCCTCAGCTTTTGTCAATAGGCCTCCTAGAGTTCAGTCAGGCAGTCATTGACACGAGTACGGATCAGATCGACTTCAAGAAGTTCAACACTCGTGCCAAGATGCACAGGCTGCCTTCTGGACATAGGATTTTGAACGTAGCTGAGTGGCCAGGCGGTGACTTTCCAATTCCATCGTCTTTGGCCCAAAAGTTTCGCTTGAATCCAGGCGATTTCAACTTGCTCGCGACCGCCAGTGAAGCATATATGGCTGCTCTCAGTCGTCCGCCAGTCTTTGATCATTTTCTTGTTCAGGTAGGTCTGACGGAGAATTTTTTGGCTACGGAGGAGTGCGTTTTCACTTGCGACAGAGTCTTAGGAAACTTTGTTGAGCCACGGTCGTTCAGTGAGCAGTTGAAGTCGTTCCTTTTTCGCACCACATGGGTTGTCACTGCACATGAAGCTTGCTTGGTTGAGCGAAACGCAACACCTTGTGACAAACGTCAAAACGAAACGATCGAAACGAGTGCAGCCTTTTGATTTTTTGAGAGACAAGTCATTGAAATAACAGAATGCCCTTTGGACTTCACTGATCAGCATTGGTCTGAAGCATTTATTGTGTCAGTTTTTTCCAAGAAGATGATTCAGCTGAATTTGAGTGATGAAAGCGTGTCCCGCTTGAGCTGTGGCCGATCCCCCGCCGCCTCAAGAGCATCAGAGCGCAATCTTCGCTGTTACGATTTCCGAGCCCAATCAGAACATTCGAAAGGTGCTCATGGCGTCCTTTGGGATCATCAACTCACGGGTGAAGAAGTCCCGCGTATTCGATCCGAGGCCGACCGGGAGACGCTCGAGAACCATTGGTTCCACTTCACTCGGAAGCTTCTCATCCTGAACCGGGGGCCGGGTACGCTCGAGACGCTGGGCATACGACAGCAGCCGGGAGATTACACGACCTCTCGCCCCGGGCCCTCGGAGGGCATGATGTCAAGTTCAGAGGCTGTGCTGAAGGGCTGTCGACACCCCAAGGAGTACGAGACGCGCGGCGCCAACCAGCATGGCACATGGACGTGTTGCAATCTATGCCAGCAGAAGACGGGGTACCAGAAGTATGGGAAGGACAACCCTCCACCGGCTGTTCGGAAGAGCCGGACGGCAGCCGTCGAGACCTATGTTCCGAAGACACCAGCGGCTGCTCCGAGGACTCCCATGGTGCAGGCAAGTTCATCGACCATGAGCCTCATGCCAGATCTGGAGAGCGCTTTTCGGGGCCAAAACGAGCAGCTCCTTCAGAATACAGCCTCCATCATGTCGCAAGTGATGACTCCAGTGGTGGAGGGGTTCCATCAAGCTCTCCGCTTCCAGGCCGAGGAAGCTCAGAGAAATCAAGAGCGTCAGGAGATCCAACTTCAGCAACTCTTCATGCAGCAGCAACGCATCATGCAGCAGACGGACCCTGCCACTCAACCGGGAGCGGCGTTTCCAGCCTTGGCGCCAGAGGAGCTTCATCGACTTCTGGCTCAGGGATTCGCGATGGCTCAACAGGTGAGCGTTCCCGAGGACGAGGACTGGGACCAGATTCCGGAGCATGCGCCGGGGCGCGCTGCGCCGGGGCGGATGGACTAGATCTGAGAGAGTCGGCCGTTGTATGTTTCACTTCGATGCCAGCGACCGGGACCCTTGAGTGTACAGAAGACTGTCCCATCACGTGGTTGGTAGTTCCTTGCCATCGAAATTCTCTTCGTTTCTTGAGCCACCGGGAAAATGTTTGTTGTTTCATCGGTAAGCAACTCAGGTCTGATGGTACTGAGAGGGACGTTTTTGTTGTTAGGGACGACGATTTCTGCGGTAGGCTTGTTTGTGATGATTTTCCCGAAGGACCTGAAACTCACCTTTCACGCCGTCAGAAGCGAGCACTGTTGAATTCGCTTGAGAAACTTTCCACCGTGTTGCCAGAGGGGCCAAAGGGCCCGAGTCAGTTAGTGAGCTCAGGAGAGCCACAAGAACCGTTAGAAGAGCTTGATAGCAAACAAGAAAGAAGACAAGAGCCCAAGAGGCCGGACAAGAAAGTTCAAGACCCCAAGGGGCAAAGCAAAGAAGAGAGAACGATAGCCCGGCCTTCATTTTGTAGGCCCCGTCGTTCGGACGCCGTCGATCGACCTAGCTCTGCGGAGCTTAGAGCCCAGCGGATTAGTTGCTTGCGGCCGTGTTGCCATGGCGACCTGGTCAACATGGGTCGACGACCGCCAAAGATCTTGGAGCTCTTTTCACCTCCACGGCTGTCGCTTCGAGCTCTGGAGGCAGGACTGGAGACTACCAAGCCATCCAACCTGGACCTGACTTCTGGGTGGGACGCCTTGCAGTGGAGAGACAGAAAGAAGATGTGGCAGATACTAGAAGAGCAAAAGCCCGACGTCGTGATCATGAGTCCTGACTGCAGAATGTTCAGCCAGTTGATGAACGTCAACCTGGAACGCATCCCAATAGAGAGGCTCACCAGAGATCAGATGCAGGCGTTGGTCATGTGGCAACTATGCTTGCAGGTGGCTGACTACCAGCTACAGAGAGGTCGCTCCTTTGTGTTGGAGCAACCGGGTGGAGCCTCCTCGTGGCAGACGCATGGAGCTCAGTGGCTGTCCAAGCAGGATCAGGTTCATCATTTTCTTTTTGATCAATGCGAGCTTGGGCTCAGAGTGACGCCCACGGGTTTGTCCCGGAAAACCACAGGTCTTATGACCAACCATCTTGGAGTGGCCTTCCTTCTCTCACAGTATCAGTGCACGAAGTCGCATGGTCATGTTCCTTTGGAGAGCGGTCTGCCAAGCTGGACGGCATCGCTCGAGGCACATCAGAGTTTGCTGGATGACGTTCTCGCCGATGAAGACGACGACGAGGACATGGGTGAGAGGCAACCAAGGACTCCAGGTACTCTGCATAGAGATTCATCCGAGAGCTTGACAGTTGAGCAGAAGAAAAAGATAGAGCTACTTCACTGCAACATGGGACATCTCTCACGTGATCAAATGTTGCTCATGCTGCGAGCGGCCAACGCCAAAGAAGGCGTGCTGAAGTATGTTCGTGACAGATTTCAGTGCTCCTCATGCATGAGACAAAGGAAACCCGTGGAAAGACGTCTCGCTGCAGTTCCAAGGACTTTCGCTTTTAATAGAATAGTAGCTTTGGACTATTTTTTCCTCTCCTTCTCCAACCGCACCTATGCTTTCTTGAATGCCGTGTGTCATGGAACCAATTATCAGCAAGTTGGACTCCTGAGAAGCTATGACGGAGGTGTTCCATCCTCGGTTGAAACGTGGAGACTTTTTCACCGAATGTGGGTTCAACCATATGGCATTCCCGAGACTCTGATCTGTGATGGTGGTTCCGAATTCAAACTAGACTTTGAACGGAAGACAGAACAGCACGGAATACTCCAGATCATCACTGACGCTGCGTCTCCATGGCAGAACGGAAAAGTTGAGCGCCACGGAGGTTGGGTCAAGGAGAGAGCTGAATTGGAGGTTGCGTCTGGACAGGGTGTGGTCACAAACGAAGCAGACCTAGAGGAACTCGTTCTGTCCATGGTAGCCTGCAAGAACAGATGGTATTCTCGGGGTGGGTATAGCCCATGCCAATTGGTTTGGCACCAATCCAAGGGTGCCTACCGAGCTGCTGTCAGACGAAGCAACGCAAGACTTGGGCTGGCAAGAAATTGATGCTGACGCTTATGATCAAGATACCGCCGCAGCTGCCTTCAACAGGTCACATCACATCAGGCAAAGAGCCAAGCAGCTGTGCCACCAGCAAGGAGAAGATTCGACTCGCCACCAGGCAGCGAATTCACAAGCAGAGAAATTGGGCCGTAGGCCAGTGGGTCTACGTGTGGCGAAAGTTTCCTGGCACAGGGCAAGGACATCTCACTCACGCCAGATGGACAGGCCCAGGAATAGTTGTTCTTCAAGCTGGACATTGTGGGTTTCCATGCGGGCTCGCCTCTGGAAATGCAACAGTGATCAGCTGAGGCCAGCATCGCATCATGAGTCAATAGGTGCAGATATGGCTCGTGCAGGTGAACTACAGGAGCTGACCAAGCAAGGCAGATCTAGCAAGGCGGGCGCAGTCGATGTGTCATCCGAGGGACCTCCTCCTGAAGATGTCGAGCTTCATCCAGTTCCATCCTCGGAGATTGATCGGCCCTTGAGCATGCCCAATCGAAGTCAAGATAAGTCTGCAAACAGTGCAGAGGCAGGGACAGCAGAGGTCTGAGACCTCCTGTCTTGGAAGGAGACTCGTTGGATTCAGGAGCAAGTCATTCCAAAAGCGAGGCCTCCATGACCTCAAAACGAAAATCAGATGGGGATCAAGATGATGACCAGCCATGCAAGAAGAAGATCATCGAATCAGTATCTCAACCCAAGACTCCAAGAGGTGGCTCCAAGAGGACCTTTTCAGATCAAGAGCAAAAGAATCTAGAGCAAATAGCTCTCCGTACTCTGAAGAGGTTGGAGCGTGAGGACAAGATCCGAAAACTTCAAGAAGCAAAAGAAGTCAGGTCAGAAACGTCAGCTCCGCGTTCAATCTCATCAGGAACTCTGGAGAAAGAAGAAGGAGGCTCTACGGCCTCAGCCTCTACCGACTCCGCTCCATGTCGAACTCAACAAGAACAGGAGAATTCCATGATCGCCTGGAAAGAAGAACTTCTGGCTGAGATGAGCAAGGAGGCCTTGAATTTCCTCGAGTTCAAGGTGGAGAATGAGTGTTTGATGGTGAAGCCCATCAAGACCAAAAACCAAGAGTTCAACATGAAGGAGGCCACCTGCGAAGAAAGACGAGGATTTGAGGCAGCTGATCAAGCAGAATGGAAGACTATCTTGGACCTGAAGGCCGTCAAGGTACTAAGCCCAGATGACTCCAAGAAGGTGCGACGTCAATGTCCTCATCGCATTCTGCAATCCAGGTTCGTCAGAAGAAAGAAGCCCGTGCCAGGTCTTGGCCAGTGGAAGTTCAAATCACGTTGGTGCGTTTTGGGTCACAGTGATCCTGATAGTGGCACATATTCCACCTATTCACCCATGCCTATGACAGAGAGCATTTCCATTTTCTTTCAGCTGTGCACCAACATGGACTTGACAGTCACGTTCTGCGATGTGACTCAGGCATTCTGTCAGTCTGAACCCTTGGTAAGACCTCAAGGAGAGCTCTATGTTGAAGCGTGTGAGGGACTAGGACTTCCAGCTGGCACGTTGATACAATTGGTGGCTCCTGTGTATGGCCTTGAGGACGCTCCTCTCAGGTGGCGTCAGACAGTGATCAGCTACCTGACGGAGCTTGGCTTTGAGAGGAGTCTTCTGGAACCGTGTTGGTATGTTCGCCGAGACGACAAGGGCGAAGTAGAAGCCATGCATGGTTCTAGTGGAAGTTGATGACTTGAATGTGGTAGCCCGGAAGAACTTGAGAGAACCCTTGCTTGAACAGCTGAGCAAACGCTTTCGGTTTGGAAAGATGGAATATGACGAAGCCGACTTTGCGGGTCGCCATGTCAAGATCCTCCCTGGCAAGATAGAGATGGACCAAGAGAAATACATCATTGAGAAATTGCACCCTGTCAGGTTGTCTCTTGGACGGAAGACCGACAAGTCAGCCCCCTTGATGCCTGATGAGTTCGAGAGTTTTCGATCCATGCTCTACCGGGTGGCTTGGGTTGCTCATCAAACACGTCCTGAGGCGGCAGGAGCCGTCAGCATTCTGTCCTCCCGGCTTAAGGAAGCTGCTGTTCATGACGTGTGCTGTCTCAACAAGTTGATCTCTCATCTTCGAAACACAGCGCAACAGAAGCTGACACTTCATTCCTTTAGCAATCAAGACATGATATTGATCTCTGCGTCAGACGCCGGAGGTGTGGATGGTCTTCCTTCGCCAGGTTCCAACGAGGTTGACACCGTTCAAGGAGCTTGGGTGATCATGGCCGCGGACAGACTTCCGAGCGCATCGCAGAAGATCAAGGTCAGTGTGTTGAGTTGGCGGTCGTGCAAACTCAGACGAAAAGTTGCTTCTACCCTTGCTGGAGAAGCGCTGGCGTTCAACCAGTCATTGGGCGAGGTGGAGTGGATTCAGATCGTGATCAGAGACATAGTCAAAGGAGACGTTTCTCGAAGAGATTGGACTGAGTCGCTCACGCCTCATTTACCAGTGCTTAGAGAGAACTGTCAGCTGGCAGAGAGGTTGCAACAATGTCATGTTACAGATGCCAAGAGCCTTTTTGACGCTCTCCTCAAGCAATCGCCCATGTCTCGACAAGATAGACGTACTTCAGTGGAGCTGAGCATAATACTGGAGTCACTCCAAAAAGCTCAGAGTGTGGTGCGTTGGACTCCTCACCCGCGCATGATCGCGGACGGCCTGACCAAGGCTGATATCACTAGATCGAATGGAGCTTTAGAAGATTTGTTGAGGACGTCGAAACTGGTTCTCTGGGACGAAAAGGAGGAATTGAAACTCCGCAAAGATGATCCCATGGCCAGGCGACGCTCCAAAGGAGCTTCAGCCAAGATCCGACTTCAAGAAGCCAATACAGCATCCTTCCTCGTGAGATGTCGAATCAACATGAATTTGGGGGTGCTGTTCGATTGTTCCACCGTTTGATTCGTGATATGTTGGCTTCTAGCTGTCGGTGATTGCTCCCCTTACTTCCTTCGCACGCATGGTGGAAATGGTTGCGTCTGGGCCTTGCCGTTAGGTTCGCCTTGGTTTCGACACAAGCTCGCTGCCGGACATAAGTTCTTTTTACTCCTCGGATACATGATCAAATAATTAGCAAAAAATGATCAGTGCACATGAGGTCTGGGACTTGTCTGAACAAACCCACGGCTCAGTGAAGAGCATTTCGCTGCAAGGCGTCAGATCATGGAGAGACGGACAAAGCCAAAGTTGATCAACGTGATATGAGTAGGTAGATTCTGTGACTGTGGTCTGATGGCCCACATCATGCCCTCTAGCCATCTCTAGCCCACAGCCATGGGTGGATGGTTGGAAGTAACATTCAGCAAGAAACAAGCATGCTAGGAAGGGGTCAATCGAGCAGCATAATGTGCAAGATACATAGCAGACAATTCTTGTGCAATCAGCTGTTCTTTCTTGTACTTATAGATGAAGCTGAGGTGAACCTTTCTGTTTCGATCTGTCTTGCCTTTTTGGTTTCATTTAAGGCCCTCTCCGTCTGCAGGTGAACCGCCACGGCCTGGTGCAGTGGTGGATATTCAACCATGTTGCGAGCTCTCTGTGGGTATGGTCCTTAGATGGTAGGGCACTTGACCCACAATGAGAACCAACTTCTCAAGCCCTCAAAGATTGTACTGCTTTGTTTGTAAACAGATACTGTTTCCTGAGGATGGTAGGGGCTAATGTATATGCAACGACTGGGCGCATATTGGGCCACATACCAATGCTGACAGACACAGAGACTCTTGGCTTTGCTGTCAAGATTGTATGGCCATCGCTATTAGGTTGGAGGCCATCGCTCTTAGGCTGGAGAGGTTGGAGGCAATCGCTATTAGTTTGGAGGCCATCGCTCTTAGGTTGGAAGCCCTCGCTATCAGGTTCTTTAAAGGTTCTTTTTGCATTGGACAATCAACCCGTTGTTTGAGGTCATGATGGCCGTCCCATGGTGGCACTGGGAGGCAGGGTACTGAATCTTGTCAGGCTCAGTCTCGTTGGAGTTACACCAAAGAGTGCGGCTATCAGAGGTGGTTGCTGAACCTTTGAGTAGTTAGCCTTGGTGATTCTTGAGCCCAATGAGGGATTGCCCTGAATTTTTGAAGTCCTTTCGTCGAAATGTTCCGGTGAGGCGGATACTCTGCACAAAGAATAGACACACTGTCTTTGACGCAATGACCGTAAGCGATTGCATCATACGTCTGAACCAAACTGTAAAGAGAGCATGCGAGAGCCTTGAATACTGAGGTGCATGTTGAATACTCCCCCTTTTCGTGGCCAGCGCCCCTCGTAGGCTCAGTAATGCTTCTGGGTCTTCCAAGCAACTTCACGACTCCGCTGCAAAGCGTTCCGCATCGGTGACCGACCTGGGAGGAGACTGAGAGTTTGAATTTGGAGAAATATTTTGGTCAAGGTATGCTACTAGGAGCAAAGGGCATCGCTACTAGGAGCAAGGACGCTACTAGGGGCTCCTGGCATCGCTACTAGGAGCAACTACTAGGAACAAGGACGCTACTAGGACCTTTTTCGGAGACGGCATCATTAGGATTCAGGATTTCGGACGGTATCAAATCATGTCTCCAACACAGGTTGAGAGTTGGAGGCCATTGCGTCAGGTACAGTAAAAGTGACCAGTCCATCGACGAGCTTCTTCTGCCCGGCTATGAGAAGGACCAGGTGGACCACAAACCCTATGTAAAACCCTGTCAACATGACCTGAAAGGTGCTGTAGGGTTTCTGAAGCCACTCACGTTGGTTGCATTCTTGAGAGCCTATGATCGCCCTGTGAAATCCAAATGCTTGTATTGACAAAACAAATGTACTGAGAAGGACTGCGTTAAGAGCTCCCCTCAGCTGCCCGAAGAATTTGCTGCTAGTCATTTGGAAGACTTTCCAGTTTCTATGACTGTCTGACAAAAGTGTATTCTTGTGACGGCAAAAAAGAGATTCCATGTGCAGCTTGCTTCAAGGTTTTCCCAACTTTGTCCAGACATTTGCGGAATGCAAGGAGCTCAGACAAGATCTCAAGATGGTGATCGAATTAAGGTTCTAACGCTTCCACTAACAGTAGTACCAGCTTCCATATTCTGCATTCTGCATTGTGTGTGCTTCTCCAACCATTGCTACCCCTTGTTGAGAGCTTCTGACTTGCGCTAAGACCATTTTGCTTGCTCACATGCACGGCGTCGGGACATGTTTGCGCAAGAGTTATGCCATCACCTGCTTAAAGAGTCGAGAGCTTCTTTGACTAAACCCAGGCACCAAAGTAGATGGGTAGCTTGCTTGACCGAGGTCGAAGTGTCACCACTATTCCTGCTGGAGCGGGATGTGCTCAGGTAGGCATGTGACCATTGACAATATTCTCTTGAGCAACTTCCGGGGTATATGAATCAAAAGGCCTCTCTGCTGGCAGCAAGCGGAAGTTAGATAAGCATTATTCATTTGCTTCAAGCCTTAGTAGCCAACACTAGGACCAGTGTGGCTGGATCTTTCTGCACTGAATGCACAGCGACAGTAATGACACATCCAGGCAAGTGGTGGCAGGCATAAGCCCTATGCAGGTGCATGGGCTGGATCATCCTCTCCTGTCATTGTGGTAGCCGTGGTGTAGCAGGAACCCAAGCACTATATAGACTTTTGATCAGCAATATTCAAGAAGGAGGGGCTGGCTCTGCAAATCAGCACGTTTTGAACACGCCCGTTCATGGTTGCAGGCTCCTTGTGCGGTGAGCACCACGTGGGATTCTTCCCAAAGACATTCAGGAGGACTTGTCAGAAACTGCAAAGTCATCAGAACTCTCCTGCGAGATTGGGTGCCCCATCCAACATCTCCTTGTTCAACTTTTGCCCATCCCTCTTGTTTGAGCTTGCTGTCGGAGAGGGAATATATATATATATATGTTGAAGAAACCAAGAGTGTTCGAGCTCGAGAAGGGTCACGATGTTCGCAAAAAGAGTTTTCCTCGACAAACCACCTCATGACAATGTACGCCACAGTCATGCTTTAACTGCTTTGACAAAATGCCAGGCTTGGGTTGGAGGACCTGCTGAGTGACCTGTGGAGCACATGCCATTGTCCCAGCCCCAAACTCATCCTCAAAGCTTAAGGCTTAAGGCTTTCCGAATGGTGTGGAAATTGCATCACCTTCCTTTTAATCACGAGAACAAGCCAACCTCAACTTGTGAACATGGCATGTGCCTCAGGGCATGCCACAAGTCACTACTTGGCCAGCTCGCCGTGTGCAGAGTTTGGCCCGTAGGTGCCCCTATCAGGGGTAGAGTTTCACCAGGGCTTCAGATGATCCAGTTCCTTGGCTAGAAAGGACGTGGACCAAACCATGCGCCCTTAACAGGTCATAGAGCCTTGCGGCTTCGTCAGGAGCATGTCATTGCACGCAAGAAGAAGACTTTGAGAACTGGTGTAATATTAAGGGATATTTGGTGGCAAGTAGAACAAGCGTGTGGATTGTGCTTATGGACATTCCCAAACTATCAGCTCCAACTTTGGCCAGAAGTGTGGTGCGCCCAGCTGCGCCAAGTACGAACAATCTTTGACCATTTACCTGTACTTCCCCCAAATCCATGGAATAAATCCCGTGAAGACACTAGTCTTCTACGGAACCATTGTCAAATTCTAGTGGTCAGTTGCAGTCAATTTGTAAAGGTCGCGGTTTGAGGGAGCCTGTCCGCACCAATGCTGCTAATCATTGTTGTTTGTTTATATATATATTGTATTGTATAATATTATATATATTACACACATATATATATATATATATCCAAGACTCAAGACGGAAGGTTCTTGCATCCTTTTTTGGTGTAGCTGTTTGTCGACATGTTGCTGCAGATATGTACAGTTCTGGGCATTGCTCGGTTGAATTCATTGCAGGCCATGACTATCGAATTGTTCGAAAAGCTGTCTGATGCTGTCTCTGCGAATTTGGGTCATCCCCTGCAGCATTCCTCGACAGCCGCTTGGAGTTTCCGGTGTCCCGCACGCAGGATGCAAGTGAAGAGAGCTTTGGAGCCCAGAGTCGCCTTAATCCAAATGCCCCCAAACCACCTTCGGTGTACCACCTGACCACCTTCACTGCATTTCACTCGACTCCATGACTTTTTAAAGCCCTTGCTTACTTAATTAAGTAGGCACCTACTGAATTCAGTAAGGGCAAGCAGTCTTATCCTTGTTAAAGGACCTAAAGGACCATGTACTACAATGCACTATCATGTTCACTGTTCTGTGTGTAGGTGTTACTTATTTACTGCTAAAAAGCACCTGATGTTGGAGCTAATCCCAGTGGATCAGCCTCGAATGCATCATATCATCCGTATGACTCATGACTATCAAGTTGCCTCAATTCAGCACAATGTTTGCGCCCCTTGAATAGAACCTGCTTCTAATGAGACCTGCAGCTTCAGAAAGTATGTCCACCCTGGGGGTCTCCACCCTGGTTTGCACTATTGCCTAGAAGGAATTTGCAAGGGTCGACCTAAGTCCATGAAAGTAGAACGATGGAGGGAGCCCCGAACGGGGCTGCTGTTGGCTCAGTAGAGCTCAGGGCCTTGTGCTTAGGCTCTGAGCCGAAGCAGCTGTTGACGCTGCCGGCACTGCCCGCACTTCCCGCCGCTGAGGTGCCACGCTTGACGCTGCACTGCTCAATTTGTGGGTTGAATTGTTTGAAGAAACGCCACGCTGCGGACACACACGCAGTCGTCTCTGTATGATGAGGTAGTGTTCCTTTCTTTTAACACCTTTAAACTACACCAGGGCTATATATATAACTTTGTATCTTGAGGTTTTTTGCTGCAAAATGGCAAGATATGAAACGGCGAAGGTGCCCACAGAGGGCAGAGTTCTTTCTTTGGTCTAGGCCGGCCGAAAGCATGGTTTCTTCAGCGAAGAGGAAGATGGGCCAAGGAGCACCAGGGTCAAAGGTGCAGCAACGGATTTGGATGGTTTGGATGTCTAGCATGTTCAAGAAAGAGCAAAGTGTAATGTTGCCAAAACTGCTCAGGTCGATGTGGTTAAGTGAGACAGTTGCTTGGCTCCTACAGACATCCACTTCAGCAGTCATACTCTGATTCTTCTTCTCTTCCAACATTAATCTTTCAAGATGGCTTGCATTCAGGAACTTGGTTTTATTGAAACTACTTCGTCCATAGACCCAGGTCGATTTTCATCGTTTACAGGCTTCAACAAATTCTCAACGGTCCAAGTCCACAGGACATTGAATTTGTCGATTTCAAGATACTAGAAGCATGTTGTCACAGGAAACTCCTCCAATCATTGCAGGATGCCCAAACTGCCGTTTGCCTCGCGGTTGGCTGACTCAGAGGCCATGCCAGGCGTGGAAGTAAGGATTGTTTGCAAGCATCATTTGAGGGCGTGGTTACATCTTTGACCTAAAGGACCCTAGTAGCGTTCTTGCTCCTAGTAGCCCTAGTAGCGTCCTTGCTCCTAGTAGTAAGGCCAGGAGCCCCTAGTAGCGTCCTTGCTGTAGCATCCTTGCTCCTAGTAGTAAGGCCAGGAGCCCCTAGTAGCGTCCTTGCTGTAGCATCCTTGCTCCTAGTAGTAAGGCCAGGAGCCCCTAGTAGCCTCTTGTTCCTAGTAGCGCATTGTTGTACAGCATGCAGCTGATATTCACAATGAAGCTGGTGCTTTTAGATGTGGATGCCCAAGGCGCGATGGCTCGACTGGGCATTTTCCCTAGCTTCTCCATGCCAGCCCGGCGGCCCGAAAGCCAGAAGCGTCATTTAGCCTGAATCATCCTGAGCCTTGATTTCAAGGAACGCCTAAATGGCACACCCTTTGTACTTTTTGAAAAGAGAGTTTTGCAGAGTGGACAGCTGTGTTGATCTGACACCGATTCAGTAAGTCGACCCGCTAGTGCTCTGCAAAACGATCCAGCTCTATTTTGTTTAAGGAATGTGGCTACGGCATCATCACTTCAATTCAAGTGGTATTCAACCTCAATACTTTATTGATGCAGATGAAGACGAGCCGATTGCGGCAATTGAACTATATACTTTTTTGAGCATTACTATTCCCTTTGTTTAATCTTGCATTAGGGGAACCCGCGTTCCCAATACATGGGGTAAATGCATTAAGGCAAACATGTACAGCCATCTCTGCTTTTCAAAGTGATTTTTGCCCAGACTCGAATTTTGTTTGCTTGAGCAGAACCCAACGCATCAACTCATGACCTATGGATGATCCGAAGATGCTGATTGGTGGACTGCCGTGTTATGCGGGCAATCGCCACTGCGAGCTTGGATGAGTTGGACGAGCTTGACCATAGGACCATAGTCATCAGCAGGCCCAGATGAGCAGGCTGGCTTATATAAGCAGCCTTTCTGAAGGTAGTTCAACCGTAGGGTGAAAGCTGACCAAGCTCCTACCTGCTACCTACCACACTGAATTGCGCCTTTTATGATGGAGTGTGGGGTTTGGGAGATGCGCAAAGATGGATGGGTGGAGAAGAAGAGAGAGGAGGTGGGATTGGAAGGATTCAGTGGGGATACGTATGTTTGGCATTGCGGTTTCAATACGCAGTTTGGACTCGGTGGGGTGCAGGTATTCAGTTGCAGGTGAGGTTTTGAATGTTGCCACTTGTGCGGGGTTTCTACCCGGATTGTTTCTACTGCACAGCAAATTGGAGATGACTCCTGCACGGTGACCTGAACAGTTTGGAACGTTAACATTTTGCATGATTCCTCGAATAAGCTTGGGCACGTTCACACAAGGGATAGTCCGCCAGCCTTGCCAAGGCAGTGTGTCAAGGTATATTCTCAATAATCAGAAGCAATCGTGGTCCTGTTGTTTTGGGCGTGAACCCAGGATTGACGACCTGGCTCAATTGTCTGTGTGGGTCGGGGAGGGCGGTACTGGAGTGGCTGCGTCTTCGGTTGGGCGGAGTCTCAGTGCTGGAGGAGGCCGTCAAATGGGAAGTATGGTTGGAAGGAGCTTCAGAATCACGGCGACAAATGACCTGGGTCAACGAACAGCTTGAGGAGCGGCTTCTGTTGCCAAGGCCAAAGGATATGGAGGACGGGCTGAGATGGAGATGACAGAGCCACAGCAAAGGGTGAGGTTCACGAGATTGGATTTGCAGACGCCTTTGTGTGAGAAGAAACAAGCACAGATGCTTGATATGCTTGCCCGGAAAAGTGCTTGACGGATTCTTCATTTACAAGGCAGCACTGTTTGGAATCAAAACAGGACCGCTGGTGTGGGACAGAGTTGCGGCCCTGTCTCGAGGTCCACACAAGCGCGGTTCAATGTGAAAGATGTCGATTACACGTTTTTGTTGACCTGCTTGTGGTTGCAAGAGGCTCGGAGAAACAACTCTGCAAAATATGCAAAATTGTGTTAATGTGGTGGTTGACATCGAGCCTCTGAGTGGCCTCGCGCAAGGACACCATCGCCCGATAGATCAGAAGTTAAAGTGTCGATCGCAAAGACTGACGAAGGTTGAGGAGTGGAGAAAACGAAACGGAACCCTTGGAAAAGAAACCCTTGGTGGCGGTCAAGCCAATGCAACAGTTCACGGGAAGCATGGCTTGAGTTCATCCCGTGGCCGAGACCCTTCGTGAGGATGCTACGTGCAGTCGGCATCCAAACCCAAACAACTGGAGGGGCAGATGTTGATATATTACAAACAGAGTGAGCCCGGTCTTGCGCTGGTTTCAAAAATTCCATTGGAGTTGTGGACCACAAGTGTTGGAACGTACAGTACATGCACATGACGGGCACAAGTGTGTGCTTCAGCTTGATTTGCAGCTGTGTTTGTTAGCATAGCAATGGTTTGAGCAGAACACGAAAGCATTGAAATGCTGAAATACAAAGTCAGAAGTCCAAGTTGTTTGGGGAACTCAAAACTTGTTGATATACACAAACACGTGAACAAATAGCGAAAACATAGAACACTATGACAAATACCGTTTGTATTCTATATATATATATATTTGTATTGTTGTTTTACCTAAACATTATGGAAACCACTGCGAAGAAAGGCATGCAACTCCAAACATAGATAGGAGGTGATGATTGTTGCATTGATTTATATAATATTTTTCATGATATGCTCCCATGTTGGAAGATCACAACCATCAACATGATACTGTTTTTGTCTTCTGTAAAAGAAAATCAGTTTACCGGAAGTCAATAGTATTTTTGTGTAAATGATTGACGTTTTTCGTTCTTTTTAGCCCAAAGCGGTAAACTCGAGGAATTCAGATCTCAAAGTCAGTGCCAAACAACACGTGCTGGAACCACCTTACTTGCCTGTTGAACAGACTAGAGAGCAACAAAGCAAACAAAACAACCAAAAAAAGTTCCGGAAACCTCCGCTTGCATGCATTGATACATTTGCTTACCATAGCTTCAAGCATTGAAACATTTGCTTTGTCCGGCCAAGGAGGCATCACCCGGCGATGGAGCTCCTTTGAAGGCCTTGGAAGACAGGATGCCAACGGAGTGTGTTTTCTTGCGTGACACCTTAGTTTGTAGATGAATTGCAACGATAGCATTGTGTTTTGCTCAATGTCTTCTGAGAAGATGAATGTGAGTTCCTTCAGAAGCCTTCACAGCCAGGCAGGTTGGTTGACATGTTTTGACTGTTTTGATATGTTTTGATCACATATATCATATATAAATCCATTCACCAACTTGAGTCGGCCTACAACAGGCCCCAGTCAACCTTGGCAATTGCCCCATACGTTCACGGTCCTCCCCAATCACTCAACAAGAAGCGCAGGACCCTGAATATTTTTGAGCCAGCACGACCACCCGGAGATAGGACACTCCTGGGACCCTGTGGTGTCACGGCTCAAGCTCCACTGCCCTTGGAGCCGTGAGGGCGCAAGGGAACGTCGAGCGGTCGCGAACGTCGACCTTTAGATGTTTGGAGGCTGTGAAAATAGTTTCAAACTTTGCTCAGCTCAAGAACAAATTGAAGCGACGAAAGTAGAGCTAAGTTGATGTGAGTGTACCAGGTTTGACCTCGACTATCAGAAAGCCCACAACACTCGATTGGGATGGAGGTGGTTTGATTTGTTTCAGAAGTACACATTACACACCTTCATCGGCTAGTCAATACAGCCACACCCACCAACTGACCCATTCCTATCTCGGCGCGGGCACAAGTGCCGGGGGACCAAAGCTGAAATTGAGTCAATGGGACGAGCCGGGCAGGAAACAACACGCCGGATAAGGATTAATTTAGATTAATAGCTTTTTGTTACTAGTAGTAAGGCACTTGTTTCTAATAGCTTCTTGTTACTAGTAGTAAGGCACTTGTTACTAGTAGCTATGCCCTTGTTCCTAGGCATCTCGAATTTTTGAGCCACAAATGACTTTGATTGAAAGAAATGGGATGTAAGACTGGCAGAACAACATCCTTTGCTCGCAGTTGCCACTAGACTTCAGTGTTGCCGGTCAACTTCAGCCAGAAGAAGCGAAGCATGCCAGAACGAACTTTGCAAATAAGTAGAAACTATACACAATATGCGAAAACAACCAGTTGCGCCCAAAGTGTTTTGACTTTAAGTTTCTTTGCTCACTGATTCAAGCAGTAATTAGAGAGCTGACAAACTGCCTTTACTTTGCATCCCAAAGTATCAACTATGCATGGCTTCTGGCAAACGTGAGCTCGACCCAGATTCAGACTCCGTGGGTCAGCAGTTTCTCCAAGACTCCCCGTGACCTACATTTTGTCCAAGGCACGCGGCCAATGTCTTCTTCGGCCTGGGGCCCGAAGCAGGTCGCGGAAGAGGTTGAAAGTGTTCGTTGTGCATATACATAACATATGTATTCTGTATATACTCTATAGATATACTATATTTATACATCATATTTAGACATGTATGGAAGTCCCAATGGGAGTCCCAATTGGAGCTTGAGTGGGTGCTGCACAAATCACAATTGTCTTTATGCTGGAGGTTTGGTTCCACAACCCCCGAATGTTTCTATCTGGAGTTAAGTTGTTGAAACACTCTGGAAGTTCTGTTATCTTGGGACGTACTTGGCACTGCTCTCACCATACCATCAATTGAATTGGCTAGAAAACAACATATACTTCTCATCCACAGCACTAATTGGCTGAAAGCAGCCTTTGTTTTTTTTGGCAGCCATTACTTAGCTCAGTATCACCACTTTCACTGTCTTTTGCACACCTTCCCCCATTCGGTGCTGGCAAAATTGTGGGGGTATGCAACGGTCATACCCATATCCTGGTCCGTTTTGCAGTGAAAGAGGGTTGTTCCTGGCCGTTGCAATTCTGTTCTTCCGCTGTTTTTGCTTTTCAAAGGAACGCACTTTGAGGCCAAGCCGAAGGTGCCCTCCTCTCTAAATGGTGGGCAGCAACTTGGCAGAAGTCTTCATGATTGATTGGTTGTGTGTATGTGTGTTTCATGAAAGTCCATACCGTTGTTGTGACGCTTAAAACCATCTGAATGAGTTTTGGTCAACTTTGTGTGCTTGAAGTCTAGCCTTCGTTTGCTGTGGCAAGCAGCACTGGAGAGATCTCAGGATCCAGGTGCAAAAGAAGCTTGGCGCCGGCTGTTTCGGAGAGGCACTGGCGGCTGGGATCAAACCTGGTGGAGGTAGCTTATGGCAGCAGCTTAGAAAGATATATTATACGCAGCTTCTCATGTTCCTTGAAGCTTTGTCAAGAACCAATGTCTCAATTTTCCTGAAATGGCACCAAGATCGATTGCATTGTTGTAAATCAAGTTTCCCAAAACACTTAAGTGAGCCGAATCATTGAATCATTGAGCTTGAGCTTGTCTGCGTCCTGGTGCCTAAGAAGCCAGTTACCTAGTACCCCCAACCGGCCTTTCTTGAAAGGCGCTCCAACTGACATTTGGTCTCCACAATCGCCGCATGATGCACTGTGTAGAAAGGATGTCGATGCCTGGATGATAAGTTTGTAGTAGTATATAGCTAGTTCATGAGCAACAAACATGTTTTCCACGGATTCTGCTCTTTTGGTGGCTCAAAAGAATTCACCATGAGCGCTCGCGGTGGCCCTCGCCACATTAGAAGCGCGTGGCGGACTGATGGCAACTTGACAAAGTGTCAGGATTTGCTCAAACCAAGAATCCATCCATTGAAGGAGCAACTTTGCAAGCTTTCTTGTGTAACGCTTTTCGCTCAGTGCGGAATGGTGTTGCTTGTTGGACGTTCGCTCAGCTTGGGATCACAAATATTTCCCGCGCTGGTCCCTGTTGAGACACACATCTCAGGTCCAGCAAGACCCTGATGGGACTGGAAACCTGGAGGTGTCACATCTTCGACCAGATCACGATGCAGTTTTGAGTGTGGCAGTTTTGGGTTTGCCGCGTGCTGCAGGTGGACGCGGAGGAGGCTAAGACTATCTCCCTCCGCGTTCAGCCGCTCAGAGTTTCAAGATACCACGTGACAAGTCATTATTAACCGCCCGCCACTGATTGACCCTTTCGATGCATACAGCTGATGCTTCATCAATCAACCAAACATCAGGCCAAGTTGTTTCAAGCACACCAACCCACTAGTGGCAGCGATGCCAACACAACCGACACACCTGATAAGTCCAGGGAGCCTTTTGAAAGTTGTACAAGCATGGCTGTGAATCTGGTTTCAAGGGGCAAGTCCGACAATGGTACATGTTTGTGCCTCCCCCAGGCACTTAGCTTTGCTTTGTCGTTTGTTTTTCTTGTCGTTGTTGTCTTTCCTGCTCGGAAGATATCTGTGCCAAGGCTTCTCAGCGGCAAAGAGATTGAAATTGAAGTCTCCTGGCTTTGCAAAAAAAGCAAGAGTCTCCCCCTGCACATCATTTGGCTGCAACACACCCTAAGCAGAACCCATCAAGGTGGCGGGCTATCTGATTGCATTGCAGCACATCCTTTCTTCCAACTAGGATCGATAGCGCGCTGTCAACAGGTCCCAGAAGATGGGCGCGTGGGTGATATCAAGACTGCTATCTTCAAAGCCACTAGCATCCCTTATCGAGCCTGGACCTGCATATGCTGTCCTCATCATCCTGCTTGTTTGAAACGCTCTTGGTGGAACCCGGACAACTCCTCAGTCACGCGAGCACATGTTCAGTGGATTTGTTTGCATGTACACCACCTCAATTCCTGAGATGTGGCAGTGGAGAGTTTTTGTGAGCCTTCCCCGCTCAGGAGCTCAGCGTTTATTCGTGGATTCTCGCGAGCTGTACCATCAAGAGCCCATCGCTGCTCGAGGTATTGGTGAGGATTCCTGCAGCTCAACTGAACCTAACGATGCACACCACCCGGATCCGCCCGGTATCATTTCGCTTCGTGTGTAAAATTTCCAGTATATGTATACTGAGAGCCAATGAGTTAGGACTTTCAGAACATCACGTCGAAATGGACAACTCCTATCTCATGAGGGAAAAGCTGTTTCGACCATTGTGCGGGTAGCTAACTCCTGTCTCATCATGGTATGCTTCGGTTTTGTGAGGCATTTTATGTGTTTGTTTCATCATTTCTGGGCTATGCCAGCAGGTGGTGACACATGAGATAGGACTTAGCGCTCACCAGCTGTTCCACGTTTCTTCAACCAGGTTCACTGCATGTAAGTCCCACCTCACCAGCTGTTCCACACTACTTGCAGTCCATGAACAACCTGTGTCTTCTAATCCCTTCAGGGTGTCCTTGCATATCTTTGTGATGCTTTAATTTTCTTTTCACGAAAGCTAGCGAAGCTAGCTGGAGTTACTCTTGCGATAGCAAGGTTTCTTTCGACCGGGTGCAAATCCTAACCCCTGATTTTTCAGGTCGAAGACCCCCCCCCCCCCCCCCCCCCCCCCCCCCCCCCCCCCCCCC
>CAXAMN010025395.1:226902-244717 GCA_963970005.1 Durusdinium trenchii | reverse complement strand
AGGGGCTCCTGGCCTTACTACTAGGAACAAGGACGCTGCTACTAGGGACTCCTGGCCTTACTACTAGGAACAAGGACGCTACTAGGAGCAAGAAGCTACTCTATCCATCAATGTTTTAGCTCAAAGTGCCCGTGACCTAAGAGGATTCTTTTTTTCCGTTGGCCATTACCTTTGTGAGAGCAAAACAGGCTGAACGCACAGCAGCCATTGGGACAGCCTTGTTGCTCGAGATTCCGAAAGAAAGAAGCAGTGGAATCCATTTTTTAGTTTTGCATAATCATTCCTCAACCTCCACGGGCATTGTGAGCTGTTGCTATTCGCGCTTCCGGTTTTGCGGTACCATGCCTGCAGGAGTCTACGAAGTTGTCAGACTTGCCGGGATAGCCTGGGAGTGAAAGTCTTGGGTGGGAAGGCACCGGTAAATGAGTATCAAGATCTTGGTTCCGTTTTTGGTGATAGGCAGGGCGAACAAAAGCATTGTTAACTGTTAACAACAGCTTTTCATCATACTTCCATGGTTTAGCTGTTTCAGCGAGTAAGCATCCGCCAATTGCTTTATCAATGAGCTGCCTAGGCATTTCTGAATTGATCAAACCTTGCAAAACTGATTATCCGATCGGGGCCAACCCCGAACGGATACCTTTCCTTTATTGAAAGAGAATCACTGCATTCCAATAAATACAAGAGACCAATGGGAGCCAACCCAAAATACATGTAACATGAAGACTTTTCGCCGCTGCTAATATGTCCAACGAAAAAGGACAATGGACAAATAATAAATGAAAAACACGATCTTGAAGAACACATATTTTTCTGCCCAGGTGCGAAGGACACCCGAAAGCCTTTGAGAAGTACCTGGACTACGCCAGAAATCTGGGCTTCAAGGCTTCGAATGTGCCTGATCCGATCATGAAATATGCACTGGTATAGACCAGAACTGTACGATTTATAGTATTTTTATATACTTCTTTTGAGCACACATTATTTCTTCATATTTACATACACACTACGAGAGGTAGAAATGAGATTGCAAAGCGCACGGCACGAGCTTGAAAGCTGATCCCTTTGCCTTCAATGTCCCAACTATGGTGACATGCCATGTGGCAGTTCTAGGCTTCAAAATACTTCCTTGGATCCAGGACCGTCCTGACTACGTCATGCTGCGGCAGCTCTTCTCTGAATTGAGAGTGGTGGTCTCGGATCTTCAATCTTGGCATCATTGTGCATGAACAAATGAGTCCGACTTACACTTCATTGGTAACAACTCAGACATTCTTCTTTTGCTGACATATGTATATTTGCAATGTAGTGTAATGCAATGCTGCAATGCATTGCAATGGTATGTATGTATATATGTAGGTATGCTTGTTCGTATGTAAGGGAATGTAATGTCATGTAATGCTGTAATGGTATGTATTGGTATCAGGTTTGCGAAAAAAAAACCCTCGCTCTTTTTCTTCGAACAAGAAAGGGCTCACGAAGGTCGTTCATGAACCATCATCTCATGTACATCACTCATGAAACAGGGATTCCGCTCTCCCCTCCCAAATCTTTTGGGATCCTGGGAATCCCCTCCTCACAAACTTGGTGCTCTATTCGCAACCACAAACAAAAATCTTCACACATCATTCAAAAATACGAGCTCTTCAGCTCAAGCCCTCTCAACATCTCACCTCCTTCAGAGGTCTAAGCTGCTAGCATGCTAAAGTGCTAGTGCAGAAAGTTGCAGCAACTACATTCCGCCACACGAATCCAGTGCCACTCAAAAGTCGAACACAGCACCCACACCAGCAGCCGCCTCCAAAGAAAGCTAACGAGCACCGGCCTGATTGAAAAGGTGGGCCTTCACCATCTTCTAGCAAGAACCGACACCAAGGTCTCCCGTAGGACACTCAGAGGCTCTCACCAAGATGCTATAGCCGAACCACCTTTGCTTCATGTAGTGCATCCCATGACTGCCTTTTCTCAGGTCTGATCTCACCATCATACGTCCATCGTCCAGCCAACCAATCGTCACCACCGCCGAAGACACCCCGCTTGATGCCATAGGAACCAATAGCTCGCTGTCGAACAGCTTTTTCCTCCCGCCCCCATGACGGTGTAGCTTCAACGTCAAAATCCCCGCTTGGTAGCGGAGCACCACTTCATGAGTGGTTCCATTGGACGGCTTGACCTTCAGGATGTTCATAACCTCCATGGGAAAGAGCCACTGAAATCCTTGGAGTTCATTTTCCCGCAGCCTCTCCAGGAAACTCTGCATCGTTTCCCCGCCACGAGACGTGTAGGCGGAATCAAAGAACATGTTCCTTGGCATCTCACCGGACATAGCAAGACCACCAGCCCCACCTTCGTGTACATGAACTTCTCCCGCTTGAAGACCTCCTTCATGCCCAGGCTGACCCCGTGCACGTAGTGTCTCTTCATGAAATGCTTCACCATAGATCCCCTGCCCTTGCTCTGGTACATGTGAATCTCGACCTTGAACACCACCTTCTGGTACAGGAGCACCCCGACCTTGTAGTGTCTCTGGCAACCCTCGCAAACTTCTAGCGGCGACCCCCGAGCTGCCGAACCCATCACCACCTCTGAAAGTGCTCGTCAGGCTTGAAGACACCACCACTGGAACGTTGGCAATTCTTTCGATGATGATTTGAGCAATTCGGTCACCAACTTCGAACTGTTTGGGAGATGAACTGTGGTTGACTAAGATCACCTTGACCTCTCCCCGATAATCGGCATCAATCACACCTCCCGCTACATCCAAGCCCTGGGATGCCAAAGAACTCCTTGAAGAAATCCTGCCATAGCACCCCCTAAGAATCTCCAGCGCCAACCCTGTAGAAATCAACTTCCTCTCCCCAGGTTCAATGAGAACTGCCATAGTCGTGGACAAGTCCCAACCAGCCGCTTCACTCGATCCCTTCTGTGGACACACGGCCTCCGGGTTCAGAAGCTTGACCTTAAGGTTTTCCTGACCAGAAAACAGCCTTCTAATCACCTCCATCCCAATCTCCTTGACCAGGTGTAGGAAGCAAACCAAACCAGCCAACACCAGCAACCAGCCCAGATCCCCAAACATAGAAGAGTTCGGCTGTCCATCAAGGTCTCCCTTCTCACATACCTCACGGGCTGAAGAACTTGGCACAATCGAAGCACCCGCCAGCATCATCATCATGCATTTGGAAAGCCTCAAATTGTTCTCCGGTGGCAGGGTGTGCGTCACCTTCTTCATGTCAACCTCTCCCCTCGGCCTCAACAGCACCCCCACACAGAACCTCTCCAATGCCTGTGAAGGTAACGATTTTGTGAGTGCGTCTGCCCACAATGCTGTCCCAACTCTATGATCAAGAGTGATCTCCCCCACCTTCAATGCCTCCGCCAAGCAAGAAGCTCTGATGCGCAAGTGACGTGTCCTCCAACCACCTCCTGACCCCGATGCCAAAACTACTGCAGCTCGGTTGTCATTGTAGAGCTCCAGGTTCACTTCTGGCAACAGAAGCTCAATGAGGGCACGAACAGATCGACCTGTCTGCAAACCCTCAAGAAGGGCTGTGAGTTCTGCTTCTGCTGTGGATAAGGCCATCAGGCCCTGCTTTCTGCTCTCCCACTGAACTGGGCAACCGGCCAGCAAGATCATCGTCCCAGACACGCTGTGGCTGTCACCTGGGCTGAAAGAAGCATCGACTAGGACCTCAATAGTTCCTTCTCTTCTAGGCCTTCTTCGAGACAAGTCTGGATCGCAATCCACAGGAACTTCTGGAGGGTACAGCAAACCATGATCCACTGAAGAGCGAACATAGGCAAGCACCGCCGTCCCAAGCTCCAATGTCCAACATGGCCTCTTGACTGCCCACTGCGACATCTTCATCACCGCCCAAGAAATGTCGGGGCGTGTCTTTCCTGCCAACCACAACAACTCCCCAGTGGTCTTCTGAGCTTTCTTCACAGTGGTCAGCGATGGCACTTCTTCTTCCTTCTCCTCTGGCACTTTGATGAAGGTTGATGTACCTCCCCCACCATGGCGTTCCAGTACTTCCCGAACAAAACTTCCTTGGTGAAGGTAGTATGTGCCATCCTCCCACCTCTGAATCTTAATGCCCAAAAACCGCATAGGAGCACCTCCCGGTTCAGCATACTCCGGATTGGACGTAGACCACACCTGCTTGACAGTGCTTGAAGCTGCGTCTGTAACCTCTCTTGCCCCCACCATCAAGACATCGTCCACATACACAATCATATAGCCCAGCACCTTCCCCCACTCTCTGGTAGCGGAGCCTGTAGTACCAGTCACTTCCTGAATAGCCCACAGGTTGGCATCCTCCATAGGCCGAAAACCGTAGGTCATGCGCCTGGTCTTGCCGTCTCTCCATGTGGACCTCCCCCATCATCTTCTGAAGCTCCGTGTCCCAGTACACACTCCAGTCTTTTGGCGACGTAAACATGGCCGAGGTGACGACCCAATGCTCATCCTGCGCAGCCAGACCAGCATCTACCAAAATTCGAGGAGGTTTTACAATGACCAACTCACCCTGAGCCTTAGGTGCTAAAAGAAACGCAGACTTCACATCCAGCGACAAGCAATGCCACTTCCTCAACGATGCCACCCTCAAGGTAGTCCTCAGTTGGGTCGAATCTGCCCCTGTCGCATAGACCTCCTCACCGGATCTTGACTCCATGTAATTCCCGCAACAGACGATCCGAGCACGTCGCCTGCCGTCACCAGCCTTGCGAGTGAAGACGCCCATTCCAGGGATGATTTCAGCGCGCTCACCCCTGTCCTCTGCCTCCTGAACCAACGTGTTCGCCTCGGCTTCCGGCACCCGCTGAATCGCCTGGTTCTTTTCAAAGTTGTTGATCTCCTCCTTCAATGGTGGGACCCACAAGGGCAATGTCTTCCTCACCTCCCCAAGGCTGATGGTTCTTGTCTGCAAGAACACCTCCTCGGCTTGCGCCTCCGACTGAATGGCTTCCAACTCCAACTTCTTCATCATGCCCTGTGCCTGCTGAAGAAAGGACTCCAGGTAAGAATTCACCGTGTCCATCTCATCAATCAACGGAATGTCGCCATCCTCCTGAAGGTTGAGCTCCAATCTTTTGAACTCTTCATTGGCCCAAGCTTGACCACCTTCTAGACGACGTTGAGCTTCTATCACTCCTACCTGAGCCAAAGCCGTTTTCTCAGTCAGCCGTCTTCTGGGTTTGACCGTCTTGTCCAAGAGGTCGGCTGGTTCATCCCTCATCTCCACCTCTGCGATGTCCTTCAAGAGCGGCGGAGAACTCGCCACCACCATGTCATCCGTACGGACGAACTTTCCATCCTCCATTTCCACCAAGTGGCCTCCACTGGTCAGACTCATATCTGGATCTGGTCCACGAACAACTCCTGCCTTCTTCCTCGACCTCCAATGGCCTTGGAACTCATCCCATCCCTTCGTAGTGACCATCACCCGTTGTCCCCAAGGCATAAGCGTAGGTGTCACCATGCCCAGCATAACGAGCTGTTGCCGGCCTCTCCTTTCTCCCACGTGCTTGGCCATCAGAGGCCAGTACTCCTCCCCATCTCCCGAAGCCTTGATGAGGGTGTTGACTGCTCTTCGAACCACTCCCACTTCCGCTTCAGCACGGCCATTCGCCTTCCAATCACTTCCACTGGTGAAAGTGCGATAGATGCCTCTATCCTCACACCATTTTCTGGTACCAAGCATCTCGGCTGCTCCATCGCTGTGCACCCTCCTAACGTCCAAGCCCAGGTACTTCAAGCGAGCAACCATTCTGGCCAAGCATGCCTTCACTTCTACCCCCTGTCGCGAAGTCAAGGTCTCCACCATGGTGTAGTTTTGGATCTCGATCTCCTGGGACTCTACCTCCAGCCTCTTCCATTCCTCCAAGACCTTGGGGTCACCATCTTGTCGAGCCACCTCTTCCTCCTCTATGGCCGGCAGAAGATCCTTGTCATCCACTTCCTCGGCTGGCTGATCACCATCCATCGTCTCCCCCAAGGCCAGTGGCAAAGCAGCAACCATGCCTCTCCACCCTCCGGACTGGAATGGCAAACACACCCACCATGAAGTACTTGGCCTTCTTCATCCTGTCCTGACCAGGTCTGAAAGGTCCGCAAATGTCCACACTCAAAGTCATGGCGTCTGGATGCGGCACCTTCTTGTGTGGGCGACTCCTCCCACTCCCCTGAAGAGACGTGGAGCACTCCCTGGAGTACGGAATGTGGTCATTCAGGATGTGCTGCCTCCACTGCTCCGACGTCAGCTTGGCGACCATCTGGTCCTTTCCTCCTTGCTCATTGGACTTGTCCTTCTCTAGCTCTATGAGGATGCCCTTGATAATCTCCGTCTTAAACGCCTCTGGCCATGCAGCCCATGAACGACTGGTTGATGTCTTCTCTCCCAGGCTGCAGTTCACATCAGGCAGATCTTGATCTCGGCGACGATCTGATAGACCCTCCAACCGATGCAGGTATCGAATGTTCGTCTCCAGAGTGGTCGGTTTCCGTCTTGGATGACCCAGGGCTCCCAAGTCCAGGCGGATCTCCCGAACCCCATACATCTCGATGAAGGTCCTCCACTCAGGCCAGGCAAAGAATGATGGATAGTCGACTGGATCTCCCGACCCCTTGTATTCCTGGGGATCTCTTGGCTGCTCCTTCAAAAACATCACCATACGAGATCTCGCCGATACTGCCAACGAATACAGCCAGAGCTGCCTCATCCATAGGACTGCATCGTTGAATGCCAGCTCTCGTAGGGCATCTGACAGGTTGTCCAAGGCAAATCGTTGAGGCCCACTTCTCGATCTCAGAGGAGGTGGACCAGGTTGGCGAAATCTTAGCTTGGAAACTGTCCTGCAAGGTGGCCCACCCAAAATGACATCCACCGTACCCTTCTCGCATAGCTCTGCCAGAAAGCTGACCAGCTGATCGGAAAGTAAGTCCTGAGCCGGATCTATCATCTTGTCCAAACACAGCACTGACTCGACGATGTCTCCAATCTCTTCTTCCACCATGAAGCGTCAGGGCCAGAGAACAGGTGCAAGATCACTGACTCAGATTCCATGATGCGCTTTCGTTGATGCCTATTCAAAGGCACCTGCTCTCCAGTCCATTTTCCGGAGGGAACCACCCGAGCTAGCAGATCATCCGGAACCTCAGGCCACAACTTCCTCAACTCAGTGAGCCACCTCCAGATGTTTGGCGAAAGATCACCTGGTTCTCCAGCTCGCAAGGCGCTGACCCTCTTCTCCATCTCGATCTCTTGATCCTCCAACTCCTTAATCAGCCGACGAGCCACCCCAAGGTCCACCGTAGGGCAACCAGCCTCCAAAAGGACTTCAATCTTCACTCCCCTGGGATCCAACATCTCGAACTCTTCACCTTCCCAAGTGACCTTGTAGCCGAGCTTCACGACCTTGCCCAAAGGAATGATGAGCTGAGTGTCAAAGTCCGTCACCAGGGTACCTGTTGTCTGGACTTGCCTGAGTGTAGCCACACCCGCCGCCAGCTCAACCTTGATTGGCAAAGCTTGCTCGAACTCCTGCTTTGACCTTGCTGGTCTCAATATGTGCGTAGCACCTCCGTCGAGAAGAGCTCGGAGATGACCACCATCCTTGTTCACAGCGCAAACCGAAGCAGTCTTGATCGAAGGTCTCAACGACTTCAACAACTGTACTGCTTCTTTGACAAGTGCTTCAGCTGGAGGAGGATCAAGTTCTGCAGGAGGTAGGAATCCACCATCACCAGTTGACGACTGTCCACCTTTGTCGCCGGTCTTTCCTTCCGCCTCTCTTCCTTTCTTGTCATCCGCAGTCCCCTTTTTCACAAACGGCTGATCCTTGACAGGACAGTCAGGCTTCATATGCTGCGAAGAGCCACAGTTCCAACATCTGCCGTGCTTTGAAATCCCTTTCCATTCATGTGGGAAGGTGCACTTCTGGCCTTTCTTGCAACCGGACTCAGATAGGAAGTAGCGGCATACCGGTTTGTCGCCCGAACTGGACTTTCGCTCCCCCTTTCCTCCTTTGGCATCAGCCTTGCCAGACTTTCCTTCCCTGCCATCACGAGCTTCTTTGCCTTCCCCATTCTCCTTCGGCCTGTCATGTTTTCCTTCTTTCTTCACAGGGTCCTCCTTGTTGACATTGGCACCTTGACGGACTCCTTGATAGGTAGGGTGGAACCCCCATGGAACACAGCCTCACCTTCCGCCAACAAGGATTCTGAAAACTGCTGAATGCTTCAAAACGATCCAATGTGGATAACAGCAACACCGGGTCCGGCGGTTGAATGCCCAACTCTTGAACACGAGTCAACCACCGCCTCCATGACCGCAGGGCCAACATCCAGTCACTCAAGGGCGAAGGAACCTTCTGGTCCACCAGTTGCTTGAGGAGAGTTGTCCGCTCACCAAGTCCTCCAGGTTGATATACACGGAGCACCTTGAACATGATCCCAATCGAGCTCACCTCTCTTTGGGCCACAAGCTCCGACCTCAACGACTCTGGAAGGGCCTTGATCAAAGCAACCGAGCCGAGCCCCTTTGTTCAATCCTCAGCCAAGGCGCCACCTGAAACGCCGGTCGAGATACTGGAACAAGGCGCAGACGTTCCATTGGCTCAGATCCCAACCATACCCGGTAAAGAGCTCCAGCCACCCGCAACACTTCATCCCAAAATGAAGAGCTTGAACTCATATCTCTCAAAAAGGGTCCAATGGTGGTAATCCAGTCACCTGCAACCAGTGGTCCAACCTCTGACTCCGACAACTCCGGAAGCATAGGAAGGTCTACCGCCCTCACCGACTCCTGCTGGGCCATCAAACCACCCAACCACGCCGGCACATTTCCAAACGGCATCCCGGCTCCTCCTCCTCCAGGATGACCTCCCGGAAAGCCTCCACCAGGTGGTCCCCCAGGAAATCCAGGCCCTCCTCCAGGAAAAACACCTCCAGGAGCTCCACCGGGAAAGCCAGGTCCACCTCCAGGAAAACCACCTCCACCCAACGGAACACCTGCTCCAGCTGGAGGCCCTCCAGGTTGGCCATGCGGAAAGCCGTTTCCTCCATGAAAACCACCTCCCGGGAAACCTCCACCGTGGCCTCCTCCACCAGCCTGTTGATAACCTCCAGGTTCATTACCTCCGCTTGGAGAGTGTCCCCCACTTCCTTGACTCTGTGGATCCCCTTGAGGTACACCAGAACCCCCAGCAGCAGAAGCACCTTCTCGATTGGAAAGAGGACACCCTTCATGTACGTTAGGACCGCCTTGGGAATCATGAGGAAGTGACTCTTGACATCTCTTGACCACACCCACCAGTTCCCGGACCTGAACCACGACTTTCTCGTGCCCCCATCTGACTGGCTGCCTGAGTTGAATCTCCCAAGCTGCCTGTCCTCGTCTGATGCCATCCACCAGGTGCAGGTTGAGCCATAGTGCAAGCGCCCCTCGACACCATGTTGAACAGATCCATCAAATTCGCTCTGGAAAACGAGCCATGCCCTCCGTGAGCTCCCGGACCATGCGGAGTGAAAGGAAACCCACTACCACGATCGCCCGTAGGTGCTAATGCCCCCAACAAACTCTCCTCCTTGTGAGGCATCAAGGAACCCACCGATGCTTTCAAAACATCCATGTCCCATAGGGTTTCGATCATACCCTTGACCACCACCCATGCCCACACCAAGCCACTGTTGAGGTCCATACGCAGGTTGAGGAGGATTCCAACAAGCTTGACTCGCAGCGAAGGCTTCCCTCTCCGACCACAAGCGAGCATTCTCCTGCATCAACCCTTGCACCATCGCCCGGAAGGCTTCCTGCGGTTCCCTCGGTGGACTAGTAGTCGAGGTGATTGGTGGGAGAGTGTTTTCCGTTCGAGCAGGCCTACATGCACGTAGTATTGCTTCATCTCTAGCTGTCTCACTCCAGAAAGGATTCACATTCGGCCCAAAGGAAATTGGGGTTCCAACTGGTCCCACCAGCGCCCCATCATGGCAGCAAATGCGTCACCTTGGGCTCATAACCCAGGTTTGCGAAAAAATTCCTCGCTCTTTTTCTTCGAACAAGAAAGGGCTCACGAAGGTCGTTCATGAACCATCATCTCATGTACATCACTCATGAAACAGGGATTCCGCTGGTATAATATATACTGTATATTATATATATATCCCGATGGGTTTACTTAAGACCGTGAGACGTCTGTGAAAATCACTACTTTTTTTTGACGGTTTTAATGTTTTTTGGGGAAGACGATTAGTGTCAGTGTGGGTTGATTGTTGTGATGCAGTGACACGGGCTTGCCCCAATGCTGGACAACACGCATGCAAGCATTTTGCCCACCCCCCCCGAACCCTCCCTTGAGATACACATATGTGCGCAATACAACACACATGCATGTACAGGCGGATGCGCGACGAACCCTCAGAAAATGGAACAGTTTTGAAGTCGTAGTTGCACCGTGTTATATACAACACGAGAAAAGCACGCACGAAAAAGATGCGTCCTTTTCGTGCCAATTTTCCAACACAAATCTATTCAAAAAGCACGCAAATGATATATAATATAAAAGCACACGTGATGCAAAAACACTCACTGTCTATCGGCGTTTTGGTTTTGCAGGTGCTGCAGCCGTGCTGATGCTGGTGCAGGTGCAGGTGCTGGCTGGATCGGCGTTTTGGTTTTGCAGGTGCTGCTGCCGTGCTGATGCTGGTGCAGGTGCAGGTGCTAGTTCTGGATCGGCATTTTGGTTTCGCTGCTGCTGCCGCCGTGCTGGGTGTTTTGTTTTGCTGATGCTGGTGCTGGATCGGCGTTTTGTTTGGACGGCGCCAGCCATGCTGGTGCAGGCACTGGCTCTGGATCGGCATTCCGATTTGCATCGTGCCAGGGATGACATCATGTCATGCCCAGAATGACTGCCAGGCACGACATCACGTCATGCCAGGAATGGCATCATGCCATGCCAGGTGGCATCTTTTGTCATGCTCAGGGATAACATGATGTCACGCCAGGGATGACATCATGTCTTGCCAGGGGTGATACATTGTGTCATGCCAGGGATGACATCGTGTCATGCCCAGAAAGACATCATGTCATGCCAGGGGTGACATCACGTCACGCCAGGAATGACATCATTCCATGCCAGGATGATGGCAGGGTCATATTGCGCATGACCGGGTGTCGTGCCCGTCCGTGGCGTGTCCTTAAAACCGATACACCCACTATCTAGCGTCTATGCCGGTTTAGTTTCTTCTAGAGTTGCGCGAGAAGTATGGGCGTTGTGCCCTGGAGGGCCATGCGGCCAGTCGGGAGCTCAGAAGAAGTCCGCCGCCAATGACCTCTTCCTCATTGTCTCCTGCTCCCTCCATGAGTTCCTCCTCTTTGTCATCTCCGCCCTCATCAGCTGAGAGCTGGGTGCTGAGAGCACCTTAGTTGTAGCAGTGTCGGCGGCCAGTGCTGATGCCGTACTGGATGCAGCGGAGGTATCTGGTGCAGCGGGTCTGTGAGGTCTTGGCCGTGAGAGCCACGTGTGGCAGCCCCTTTGCATTCCTCAAGTTGGTGGTCAAAATGAACCCAACTTTGTGTGTATGGCTGCCTGAATCCATGTCTTGAGGTAACCCAGCCTTGGGTGTCCGCTGTAGCGGCTTTTCGTATAGAGTCGAAGCTGATTAGCGCTTTTGTTTGCGTTGGCCCCTTGCTGCAGCTGTGCTTCTACCTTCCACCAGGGGTCATGCAAACGGATGGTAGCTGCAATGAGTGTAGGTGTTTCAGGCCAAGTGTTGGAGCACTGTGTGCTGTGTGGGGTGCCTCGATGTGTTGCGTGACCACCGGATCGCCAGGGTCCTCAAGTGATCCTCCTTTGTGTCTGGGGGGCTTGGCGGCGTCTTGGTAGCTCTTTTTGGGCCATGTCACGCCAGGGTCGGGTGGTAAATGGCGCAGAGGCCTTTGCCTTTCCAGCAGACTTGGAGGTAGTATTCCATCATTATCCACACTGACGACATTTGGTGCCTGCTCTGAGCTTGTCCGTCCATATCCAATTGCTATATACACTGTCTGGAGGAGCAGACAGTGTAGCCACGGCGACATGAGGCAGAACCTGAGGCAGTCATATTTGATGACCCGGTCACTCTCATGTATGTATGTATGTATGTATGTATGTAAGTACGTAATGTAATGTAGTGTAGTGTAGTGTAGCGTAGCGTAGCGTAACGTAACGTAACGTAATGTAAGTATGTAACTGTATGTATGTAATGTAATGTAATGCAAGGTAATGTAAGGTAATGTAAGGTAATGTAATGTAATGTAAGGTAATGTAAGGTAATGTAAGGTACGTATGTATGTATGTATGCATGTATGTATGTACGTATGTACGCATGTATTCATGTAGTGTCAAGCAGTGTAATGTAATTTATGTAATGTATGTAATGTGTACAATGTTACTCAATATAATGTAGCGGAATGGAATGTAATGTAGATTATTTTAAATTGTATGTATGCATGTGTGTATGATTGCTTGTATGTATGTACGTATGACTTGATTTGGACGACTTGGTTGTCCTGCTGCCAAGTAGGATTGCTTTGACCATGTCTGACCCTGCTGCCGCCTGTTTGGGTCCAGATCGTTTTGAGTTGTTTTGCTTGAGAACTGGCTGAACTCCGTGCCACTACCAGACCAGTTGTTCTGTGGTGTTGCTCTCTTATATGGACAGCCTGAACATACAAGCTTCAGGCGTGTACGCCACATGCCGCACGAAAAGCCTTGAAATTCATTTCACTGCAGCTGTTGGTTTGTGTTTACCTTTATGTGCTGGTTCACGACCATCCAGGAACAGATCCAGGTTGATGAGGGAACGCCAATCCAGGAGATGGTCAAAAAGTCGGGAGCCGGTCAAAGACAGTACTATGGAGCAGGTAAACATAAATAGATAAAAAAATATATATATATATATTTGTCTATATATAGCAGCAACAGAAGATCGACAAATAACGTCGCAATGACATACCCACCTTTTGTTTGGTTCTTCTAAGCAGTTGGCGGGTGATCACGATGCAAATTATCATTTTCTCAAGCGTCTGGCACACTCTGAGTTGGACAACTTTTGCATGCTTAGTAGAGAGGATTGGGACTTCGAATGGCTGGAGGGCAAAGATGTAGGGCAGTTCGGCGCTGAGCACGAGTGGGTCTGAATCGGGAGCGCAGTGAAATGAACTATGATGCATCACAGACCTCTAAGTACCTACTCTTCGCTGTTTTGGATTTGGAGCCTTTGATGCACAAGTGCAATGATGCACTAGGATTCGCTGGCTTATTTGTTTGAGATGGACCTGCCTTGCGCGTTGAGCAGATCATACTTTCTTCCCCCATTGGCGGTTAACCTGGACAAGAGGTAGAAGAGGTAGACCCCTCCAGTGAAGAGTCGGAATGCTGCAACTCCCAATCAAGAGGGAAGGTTCCAGGTACTGGTAGCCCACAAGAATTTCACGTCACAAGCACTTTGGGATTTACAGCCAGTGGCCACTGAAGGGTTCAAGAATTTCGATGGCTAAAGAGTTCCATAGTTAACGCCAAAGTAAGCAAAACAAGGACATCTTGGTGTTGTAGTGCATGTAGTAGATTAGATATTACTTGGAACGACACGATCATTCCAAAAGAACACGATAACCGGTGATTCAAATCTTGAGAGCACTAAGGCTAGATCCACTGCTACCCTACACAGATATAAAGCAGCCTGACGACGAGCAGGTGCTAGGGCTGCTGGACATTTTTTGCGGTCAAAGTGCTTGGTTGACGTCCACGAACATGTTCATTTTTCAAGGGTCAAGCTCCCTCACAGAATCAATTTATGGAGGGTGCT
Source organism: Durusdinium trenchii (assembly GCA_963970005.1). Lineage (NCBI taxonomy): Eukaryota > Dinophyceae > Suessiales > Symbiodiniaceae > Durusdinium > Durusdinium trenchii. Next base: position 230,868 of record CAXAMN010025395.1, on the reverse strand, counting down.
CCTGAATGGTGCATGCATCTAGTCGGATGTCACAGTGGATAGTAGTATATCATAGTATATCATACTATATCTACTGTATATATATTATATCTACAAATTCCTATTGATAAGCACCTGCTTGTACCAGAGCTCCTGAGAAGTTGGTTCAGGCCAACGAGCTTTCAATTATTTGTCTCAGAATTCTGTCGGCCTCAGTGTTTTGATTAGCGGCTAAGTGGCTGAACCGGTGCTTCTTTGGGAAGAGGGTATAGCCGGTGTAGCTGCTATCGCTGTGCTTGCGGGTTGTAATCTAGGCTCACCTTAAGGGTGAGAGAAGGAATGTGGCCAGCTACAACTGGGGTTGCTGCAGAACAGCATTGGACAGTTTTAGGGAGACATTTGTTGGGACACCAGATCACAATGGACGGAAAAGTAGGTTGCTTTTCAAAGCTTCGAGCCGTTGCTTCTAAACAGCAAGATTTCCCTGCTTTGAATGAGATGCCAGCTGCCAGCTGCCACCCCTGGTTGCCGGGTTTTGCATTGCACATTGGTCGACTCCAGGATCCACCAGAACGACCCCGCAGCCTGTGCTGCTTTTGTGGCGGCTCAAGTGTGGGGCACCTCAGAAGGCTGCTGTAGGAGCAACAGGATTTCACCTCCAGTTAAGTTGATTGTAGTAACAATAAACTACTAGGGGCTCCTGGCCATACTACTAGGAGCAATGAGCAAGGACGCTACTAGGGGCTCCTGGCATCGCTACTAGTGGCATTCTTACTACTAGGAACAAGATCAGAGACAACTTGAGTCAAAGGACATCCATCAATGGAAGAGTAGAGTCAGCCAGATAGTTATTGCCTGCACACCACATTCATGATGGTTGGAAGCAAAAGCCGGCTCCTGCCATATATACCTCTGAATATATGTAGATCCTGCTCTGCTGGCATGTTGATGCTACTGATTCAAGATTGTTGGATCTCCCACAGTCAACTGAGCCTGCCAAAATTGGGCTGTGCCCAGTGCAGCTCAGGTCCGGAACTAATATCAGCGTGGGGGTGCCTCCAATCCGTCCGGTGCCCTATGAGAGCTCCAGTCTGGTTTATTTGAGGGCATTGTCGGGTGTCAACCTGTCCGCGATGCCGAATCGCCCTTGCGTCCCATGCAGCTTTGATGCCTTGTTCGCTTTTGGGGTTTGTGTTTCGCACTCTGTATGATGTGTGATGTACTCAGTGAGCCTGCAACACATCACACCTTCAAAAAGGCATTTTGCCACAAAAGGGCGATCAACAAAGGATCAACTGCCAAGGAGTAGTAACGTCCAAGATGCTGTCACGAGTTCCAAGGAGTCCTTCCACTATCAAAGGCATTGCTGTTTAAACAGGTCAATTCACTAGTTCACTAGCCACTAGTGCTTGTGTGGTCCCACTGTTTCCACTGAGCAGGTCACAGAGAGAGAGAGAGAGAGAGAGCGAGAGAGAGAGAGAGAGAGGGAGAGAGAGAGAGAGAGAGCGAGGGAGAGAGAGAGAGAGAGAGGGAGAGAGAGAGAGAGAGAGCCAAGGAGACAGGCAGAGAGGCTAGTATGTCATGCTGAAGGTTTCACGTCGCTAGAGAATCCCATATTCCGTTGGCCACCACAATCCAGATAGAAGATCCTCCTCAAACACAACAGGACCAGGCGCTTCAAACAAAGCTGCTTAGTCTTGTTGCAACGCCCTAAGATCAGACTGATTGAAGACCTCAGCCCAGGTTCCGGATCCACCGAACGGCGGATTCACCTCGGGTGAAGGCCTGTTTTGCCCCGGCTCGCGCCTCATTGAGTAACGGTTGGGTCAGGCGGGGTCAAACTCAAGCAACAAGGGCTTCTGATGACGCACATTCAGAATTTGACGCCGTACGAGATGCTGGCTGGGAATCCGTCAAGACATGTCAAGACTGCTAACTTGAACTTGAGCTTGCCTGAATTTCGATGCTTGTTGGACATGGTTGAACTACAAGACCCCATACTATATAGTATTTACGTAATTACGTATATATATATATACATATGTATTTGTATATAGATCATTTTACTGTGGCCTTTGGCATGCAATTCGGCAGAAAAAAGGAAGAGAGTGCGTTTGCTTTTTGTTTTGCTTGTCTGAGGCTTTGCCGGATGACTATTTTTTGCCCAGGAGCATGTGGCGGGGGTGCAGGCTCCAGCACAGTTCACATCCGTGCAGTGTTCAACTGCCAAACAAACGATAAAGCCAATCGGTAGTATAGATGGAACCATCACTCTGGGAACCATCATCGGAAACCCTTTGTTCAGCTGAGTAAACTTCCATCACCAATACCTTGGTTGAATACAATAGCATGTGAGTGGTCACCCAGTAATGAATCATGAACCAGGACCAAGACCCAGGTGTTGTTTTTTGCGTCTCTTGCAAGATGCGAAGCAACGCTGCTGCATTCACAGAAAAGAATCAAAGATGCTCGCATTAACCTTCCAGTCTATGGCTGATATCTTCAGACACATGTACTGGGGATTTACTTGTGCGACTTTAGAGACTGCCTTCGCTCGTTGGCCCGAACGAACTCTGGCTGCAAGGACCAAGCACCAGTGTTTCTCAGTGGTTCTTTGTGTAATTCGCGGCATCAGACTGGAGGCCCAGCTCATTTGCTGAAGATTGAACCCAGAGAAATACTTTATGTTTGCCGAATCGCCAAACCTGAGATGCTCCAGAATGTACATATTCTGTCTATCTCTTTTCCAGCTTCTTAATATTCAAGCGGTTGCGCTGCCCACTCACATTTGCAAGCAGACAAGAAGGTTCTGAACATAAAGTGCAGGCGGCAGCGTACATGGCCCAAATATTGCAAACTTCCTCATAGGGAGGCAGGACCTGGGGAACTCTTACTTTGCCAGCTTAGGTATATACTGTAAGGGGAAATGAGGGACCCACGGCCCACGGCTAGCAAGTAGTCCTGCAAGCGGGAGCTTGGGAACCCTTGCAGAGAGAGAGAGAGAGGAACGGAGGAAGAGAGAGAAAGAGAGAAAGACAAAGGCGCACATTTTCAAAAAGGTCAATTCGCTAGTTCACTAGTCGCTAGTGTTTGTGTGGTGCCACTGTTTCCACCGAGCAGGCCGCAGAGAGAGAGAGAGAGAGAGGGAGAGAGAGAGAGAGAGGGAGAGAGAGAGGGAGAGAAGAGAGAGGGACAGAGGAAGAGAGAGGAAGAACGAAAGAGAGAAAAAGAGAGAAAAGAAAGAAAGAGAGAACGATAAATAAACAAAGAAAGAAAGCAAGAAAGAAAAACAACGAAAGGAAGAAAGAAAGGAAGAACGAAAGCAAGAAAGAAAGGAACCAACGCAAGAAAGAAAGAAGGCAAAAAAAGAAAGCAAGAAAGAAAACAAGAAAGACAGAAAGAGAGGAAGGAAGGCAGGAAGGAAGGCAGGAAGGAAGGAAGCATTCTGAAGAAATGTGAGGCCACAACCATGTTCTTAGAGTCTTTGCGGCACCGTAGACATCGATGACTGGGCCACTCTGTTGTCCGTGGAGCCGGGGCTGAAGAGGGGCCCTGGCTGGTGAAGAGATCATTCCATGGACCTTGACCTCTGGTCCTCAGAATCTTTGAGTCACACTCTCCAGGCGTTTTTCAAAGAAAGGCAAGGACAGCCTTTTTAAAAGTTTTCAAGTTTGTGTGGTGCAACGACTTCCAACTCAAATGCCAAAGCGGTAGCGCGAATTTGGAGTGGACTTACTGCGTATTCCTTGTCATTCGTAGCTACTAGTAACAAGTGCATCGCTACTAGTAACAAGTGCCTTACTAGTAGTAACAAGAAGCTAGTAGAAACAAGTGCCTTACTAGTAGTAACAGGTGCCTTACTAGTAGTAACAAGAAGCTAGTAGAAAAAGTGCCTTACTAGTAGTAACAGGTGCCATACTAGTAGTAACAAGAAGCTAGCAGAAACAAGTGCCTTACTAGTAGTAACAGGTGCCTTACTAGTAGTAA
>CAXAMN010025395.1:199640-226892 GCA_963970005.1 Durusdinium trenchii | reverse complement strand
GTAACAAGAAGCTAGTAGAAACAAGTGCCTTACTAGTAGTAACAGGTGCCTTACTAGTAGTAACAAGTCATTCGTACTTTCCACACGTTGCACGATCTTGTCAAGTGTGCATGGGATCCTTCACCTCTGCACGACTCGGCCAAGCCGACCCCCCCTAGCGTGCACGGCTGCGAAGGGACGATAAGAATGTCAGTGAGCGGACATCGCTTTGGAGCGCCAAGAATCATGGATCTCTACATAAGCTACCAGGTAAATACCACCTTGATGTCGGCTTTAAGGAACAACTGAGGAGCCCCCCAATAACGTACAAACATCATTTTGCTTACAATATCTTTAGCAGACTGACAATACCGACACATTTCATTCATTTCGCCCTTCCTTGTCGACATTCGCGTCTGTGCGGGCGTGGGTACTGTGATTGCATGTCACCAACGGTTATACTTACGGCAAAGGGTCACTGTGGGCTTTCCATACTGGAGAGAATTTGTGTTAGCCAGCAGCAGGCTATGAAATGTTGGAGGTTTGAACCGCAGCACTGTTTGACATTGCAAGACAAAGAAGCAGGCTCGACCCCGGACACAGACTTATACTGTATAATGAATTCACTTGTTGAAGGAGAACCACTTATGCTTGCAATTTACCCTTGTCATCCAGGGATAGGTCAACTTTGATTTTGAAGAAGGTGGACCCCCTGATGAGAAACGGCCGGTGAGCTGTTGAGGCATGCAGAACCATTGGTGCGGAACAAGCAAGCCAATATACCATGGCTACCTTGAACGAATTGAGCACTGTCTCAATTCACACTGGAAGCCCAGAGTCCTTAGATGACCAGAGTTGCGGACATCAGCTTGAGACCAGTGGTTCTTTGATGTTCTTTGAATGCAGGTGGGAGAGCACCTTTGGATTGCATACTTATAATATACAGCACAACTTGAAAAAGGAAAAAGAGAAAACAGAAAAGATTGGCAGGGCTCTATGAAAGGGACCTTGTCCCTTTCTTTTAAGAGTATATGTCTTTTTGCACATTTCGGAGTCTTCAATCTCAGATGTCATAGTCACAGCATTTTACACCACTCCAAAATTATGGACTTAGACCTAGACGATGAGCAGTTTCAGGAGTGGAAAGTTGGTTGACAGAACGTTTAGTTTAGTGAGTTCAGTCTTGGAAAGCAAGTCCTGATTCTTAGAGAAACCCGGCAGTTCCTGCTCTTGTGGAGGCGGCCAGTGGCATACTCGGGGGAGGAACATGCAGCAGACCCATCATGCTGCCAATTGTTTCCCATTGATCCTTCAAAAAAATTGACTCTCACTTGGATCTCGTGATTCGGGCATGGTGTTGCGTACCATAAGATCTCCCACCCAGTTGAAGTCTCGCGAGGGCAAATGTCCCACCGGACGTGGCTTCCAGTCGTTCAAGCTACTGGCCACGACCCCTCTTGCTCGTAGAGGGGGCACAAAAAGGCCAACCCATCGAACAAATTGAATGTGATGAACTACGCAATTAAAAAGAGCTGACAAGCCTTTTAGTTACTGAACACAAATTTGCAATGTCGACATACTATGACCCAAAATTGCGATCAGTGGGAATGGCGTCCCTTCGCCGCGCCACCTACAAAAAATGCGAACGAGACCGGAGGGTACTCTTGCGTTGCCTTACGAACGGTTCGATGTTTTTCACATACTGTGCAGTATACATTCTACGTACCCTTTCAGGACACAGTGTAGAAGCCCTTGACATTCCCCATTCAGTCGGAGTCTTTGTTGATGATTTGCTTTGGGAGAACAGCAACAAGGCCACAGGGCAAGGTGTAGTTTTGCACTGAGCCATTGAAGATGGAGAACCGCGCGGAGCATTTTGACTGAAAAGCTCACGATGTGTACAGGCAAGCCCCAGAAGCTTGCTGGAACAAATTGCCTTTGACATCGAGGACATGTACACTGTGCTGTGGTTGAAGATTGTGACCCGCGACGTCTTATTCTCCGAACAGTTTCACTGAAAGTTTAAACTTTTACTTGTTTCCAGTTTGTTGAATCGAATGTGGTTTGGAATACTTTCTAGATTCTAGACTCTGTTTTGGATCGTGCTGGGCTGACATGATGAGCTGGCATGCGCCCCATCCAAGATGTTGAGTGACAAACACATTTGCAACAAGTTGCCTTCCTAAACGGATCCCAGCGTCCCGGAAATGATTGGTGTATATATATATATAACTTGAATGGAGGTCTCCGTTGCCTGCTATTTTCGCTTGAGACGCACATTGGCTAACTTCTGAATACTTTTTTACGGCTTTGCATGCATGCCAGTTGCCTCGTTCGATGTAGTTCCTTCGCTGGATGATTTCTCACTTCTGTCAGGCACCATGCCATTCCTTTCTTTGGGCTGCTTGAGGAAACCATTTACTGTTGGGGTTCTTTAATTGAAACAATGGCTGGCCACGACAGCTGTCCTGCTTGGCCGCAGTGTTTTCTGCTCTTTGTCGTCTTGTCCAGGCTTTGTCCAGGTGCCTGTCTGCTTTGCTTTGTCCGGGCCTTGTCGGGATCTTTGTGTCCTGCTTGTCCACGTTGTTGGCCTTCTTATGACCGCCTTGTCCGGGTCTTGTCCCCCGCTTGGCCACGCTGTTTTCCCTTTCTCCACGGCCTTGACCGAGTTAGTTTTTTTGCTATGAATGCAACAGTGACGCCGAGTTTTTGAATTTCAGATCATCTCGTTCCCCCCCAAAATCGTTGTTTTGTGTACATGCTGTTCTCAAACAGCTGGAGACTACAGGAACTGAATGGGAACTGAGGCAAAATATGTGCCGAAACTATTTGGGGCCCAAGCCGGTATATTTCTTTAAGCAACAGAAAGAATGAAACAACGGAGCCTCTAGGACTCTAGGAGCCTCTTTGACCATTTCACTGGGTCCTTCCTCAATCGACTTCAGGATGTGTCAAAGTGCTATGCTGATGGAAAGGAGGGTGAGGGGTCACCACAAATTGAGGACGGGCGACGGGCTTGGTCAGGGAAAAGAAAGAGTCAACATTGGCCATTGGCAATTCTGCGGATGAATGCAGTTCAGGCTGCCTTGTTGATAGCGATTTGCAAACAGTTTCAATTGGCCTACTAGCGAGAGAACATTCGCAGTTTTTGTTGTTTGTATTGAACATCTGAGCTGAATCTGCATTCAGTTGACCAGCACGCGATACTGTAGCGAGCAAATTCTCCGACTATGGAGCATTGAAATGTTGCTCACTTTGGATGTTTCAAGCTTACTATTGACCATCACTGCACCCCCCGTCCTCTTTCTGTGTTATTAAACAAATGACAGCTGTGACAATTCTGAACATGTGCACAAAAAGGACGACGGAGACCACTTGCCAGTTGGGAGTCCCCTTCACCCAATCGTCATACCAGCACATCCCACCAATCGAGGAGGCCTCAGATCTAGGGCCAATCATCGAGTCTTCCAACAACTTCTGTGGAGGACGGCCACTTTGAATCAAGTGACATCGTACTGTGCTAACTGATATCTTCTTATGAATCCGGAAAAGGATATCAAATGACCTCATGGAAGAGCTAGCCTTCTTCCTTCTGGATGTCGCCTTTGGATTGAGATTCGATCTTAGACATGGGCTGCTCCGAAACCAATCGAGTTGTTTGATTTGTACATTGTAGATCCTCTACCAGATCCTCTACCCCGTGCTTTTGCCAAGAACGGATTCCAAGCTTGCGCTCAGGAGGGTGCTTGGTGATAAAGCCCATCGCAGGTCCACTGCTTCATAAAAAGTGCCTATGGCATCAGAAAAACCTAGAAATATCAAAGACATTGTTCACGGACTATTCCATTACATATCTATACCATTCTAAACCTACATAATCACTATACTGCACTCTTCTCTCTCTGTCTCTACTCACATTACATATATATTTATATCTATACTTTTTCAATAGTATTATGATTTCTCGGGTTCCGGATTTGCAGAGGAGCTTGATCCACTCACACTTCCGCATGCTGCCAGCACCAGATTGGGTGAAGTGGGCGCATTCAAGCCAGAGGTAGTTGGTAAAGACAGAACATTCATGGGCCAGGCTGTCATATCACACTCAGTCAAACGAGTAGCGCCAGTAGCGCTCCAAAGATTGAAACACAACCAAGTCCTTCTGGCTGCGGGCATTCCGAAGGGGCCACGTACCCATGGACCCATGGACCCGGATTGGGAGAAAATCAATCAGCTGCAGAGCGCAGTGGATAATATCAGAGAATCCTTTCAGTCGGAACTGAATTCCTCGAGTTCCTTTCAAGGCGAGTTCGAGCCCAGTTTCCAGACTTCAGCTGATGTCCCGGAGATCCAAAATGACGAGCTCTTGGATCTGGCTGAGGACCTTCTCGAGTCTTCATTAAGCATAACTTGTGAGACCTTCTGGCAGCATGTTACTGGCTGCAGCGGCCGACAATGGCAGGCAGCATTAAACAGGCTCCAGAAACTTCTTTCAGCGCATGAAGCTTTGTTGCGAACCATCAGCCCATCTTCTGAGGCTCGCTTGATTTCCGCTCACCGTGTGGCATTTCGTGTGGCCTTCACTTCGACCTGGCCGTTGCAAGTGGCCGAGAACTTGAAAGACTATTTCCAGAAGACCTGGGATCAATCCTTCCGTGGTGCACCCGATCAATCCCAGACAGAGTGGTGGTGTGCTGGGCTCATTGGGCCGGTGCCTCGTGTTCTAGCCCTGCTGGAATCAAGAGAAGATCATCCCGGCAATCTCGGCGTGGAAAGGCAAGCAGACAAGATTCCAGCCACTTCTATCGATGAAGATGTGGTCATGGGCCTTGCTGAAGAAGAAGAAGAAGCGGAAGCTGAGGACGTGGATGAAGACATGGAGAATGACCTGACTGGCTTGAGCATGGTGTCTAAGGCCATGCACTCTTTGGGTCTCCAAGCACCTTGGGTGGACCTTGCAAAAAGCTTCTTCACAGCAAAAGTAGCCCAGCTGCTTGAAGAGCGGTGTCGCTCAGAATACCAAGAAAACCTCTTGGATCGTCTCATACGACTTTTCTACAGCGCCATGCTCCGCTGGCTCCGCGGTATCTTTGGATTACCTCTTTGGGCACCAAGCCAGGCTAACGCTCAGGAGGAGTCCTGGTTGCTTCTGGCGCGGGGCGCGTTGCTTCGTTTTTTTTGAAGCATTTTTGGAAGTTCGACTGGGTGAAGCTTTCGACATGGTCCGTGACTTTCCAGACTCCGCACCTGCGCTGTTGGACTTGAGGCGTTGTTTGGCTCGCACGGGACGATTCTCACCACTGGTCATTGCGCTACGAGAGCAGATTGGCAAGCGGCTGCTGATCGCTGGTGCTCACACGCGTGATGTGATCAAAGTGTACATCAAAACCATCAAGGCTCTACGTTTGGTAGATCCCAGGGGTTTGCTGCTGGAGGGAGTTTCAACTCCAATCAGGGAGTATTTAAAGAAAAGGAAAGACACTGTCCGATGCATCATCACTGCTCTCACAGAAGATTCGGACTTACAAGAAGAGCTTCAATTGGGAGCTGAGGAAGCTTCGAAGGCAAAACTCCAGGCGGGACAGGCGCCACATGAGCCGCCGGACTTGGCTGGCGAAGACTTTGAAGCCAGTGACCTGACAATAACAAGGATTCCTGATACCAGTCAAATCTCCTTTTCGTGGGGAGTCCTGCGTTTCGATGTTGAATCTAAGGTGATGATGAAGAGGATCCAGATGCGTGGCTTCCTGACCCTATTGATGCGGATTCGCAGCCACTGAGGCGGAAGGCCGATGTTGTGTCATTACTGGTAGGTATCTACGGCTCGAAGGACAGTGGATTGCACCTGTTTGAAGCAAGGTGGACTGAGACTCGATATTTCACTTTATAAATAGACTAGACTGGATCGTAAAGCTAGTCAAGAAAGAGTGTTTGAGTTGGAACACTCGAAAGGAGATGTTCATCAAGGAGTACAAGGAGATGCTGGCAGACCGCCTACTGGGCAATCCTACCTACAGTACAGAGCGAGAAACTCAAAACCTTGAGCTCCTGAAAACCAGGTTTGGGGATGCTGCCCTCACGCATTGCGAGGTCATGCTGCAGGACATCAAGGACTCAAAGCGCATCAACAGTAACATTCAACAGAAGGAAAAGGATGCGGACCAAACTGGACCACTGAGCTTAGGTCAAATGCATCCCCTTGTGCTCTCTCAGCACTACTGGCCCTCTGCACTCAGCAAAGTTGATCTTCCACGGTTTCGATTGCCAGCTCCTTTGGAGAATGCCTTGGCGGACTACAGCCTGGCATATGGCAAAACTAAATCCAACAGAGCGGTCCAATGGAAGCGTTCGCATGGCTTGGTGGAGATCACAGTGCAGTTTGCTGACCGGAGTCTGAATGTAACAGTTGCTTGGTCACAAGAGATGATGAGCCTTTATACGTGTTATCACGTTTTTGCAGCTTTGACAAACATGATCCATTCGGAGAACGCTGCCTGCTAAGGTTACACCAATCCACTATGCCGTGTTGGCATGCTTCTCTGAGGCCAAAGGTAGTCCAACGAGGCTTAGCCTCGAGGAGTTAATGTCGCAGCTGGAGCTGCCCGAGGTGCTTGTGCGAAAGCGCGTGGCTTTTTGGGTGGCGAAGGGTGTACTGAAAGAGGTCAGTGCAAACCTCTATGAGCTCCAAGAGTCTGCTCCAGAAGACATCCAATCAGGCCGAAAGCACGGCAAACATTGGTCAACATACGTCAACATGTGTCAACATGGTCTTAATGCGGTTTCGACGACAGTTGACGAGTTTGCGGACTAAGTTCACATCTAAGACCATCTAAGAAGATTAGCATCCAGCAACCTCAAACATCAAGTCTCGAACAAGTGTGACTTCTGGTGCTGCAGGCCACATGGATGACGAGGAGAATTCACCTGGCCCACCTCCAGGTCGCCGACAGGAGCTTCGGGCCTGCGAGCCATTTGTCCAGGGTATGCTGAAGAACTACTCAGCGCTTCCGCTTGCACGGATTCACAACTTCTTGCAGCGCTTCATGATGGAGCCTGCCTACACCTTGAGTGAAAAGCAACTGCGAGACTTTTTGGCTCAATTGGTGGAGGAAGGCAAATTGGACTTTGATGGGTCTTGCTATGTCTTGGTGAATGGGCCAGACTAAATGCGGAAGAAGAAAAAGATGACCGGATGTCAGCCTCAAGAGCCTCTTTCTGATGTCAACTGTCTGAGTTCATTCGGCCTGCCTGATTCATTTTGCACTGACATTCGTATGAGTGTCTGTGAAAGACATCACAGCATCAATCCTGTCCTATAGATTCCAGAAAGATTCCAACCGTTCTAACCAACATAGCAGCCTTGGAGGCCTCGATCCAGGGGATCTCAATCCCTATGCACCGATGCCCAGATACAAGGCCAAGGTGAAGGGTCCCAAGGTCCAAAGCCTCAATTCACCAAAGGTTCAGAAGCCAACGCATGTTGGGGATATGTTGGGATGGTGAGCTGTTCAAATGAATACAAATTAGTTCTTGCTTTGTTTTCGTGAAGTTCCCATACATTGTGCGTTGCAGTTCCACTACACACTGTGTATTGCAGCCCAAGGATGCAGAGTGGCTGAAAGCCAAGCGTGAGGAGGACGAAGAGGACATTGAACAGGGCCTGAGAATCCCCAACTTCATGCCAAACAATTTCTGCCTGTTTGGATTTATCTTGCAGTGCTTGGTGCTTTCTATCCAAGGCAAACTGACTGATGTTGACTCTTGATTGGTGTGAATCCCCGCCCTAGTCGAATCCATGTTGATTCTGGAAAAATCAAGGGGAAATCAACAAAGGGAATAAAAGGAAGTCAAAAGGAATCAAAAGGAAATCAACAGGAATCAAAAGGAAATCAACAGGAATCAAAAGGAAATCAAAAGGAATCAAACGGGTTTTACGTAAATCAAAAAGGAATAACATAGACAAAATAGACTAAATAAACAGAAAACGCGTAGCAATGATTGTAGGGGCTGATATTAATCACAACTTTTAGTGTACTTGTACTGGGCTACCCTCTTTGTGGAATAGATTGTTGCAATATAATATATATATATATCCAAACATTTGATACGGTAGGTTAAAGAAATTAATGACACATGCAAAATGACATCAATAGAAATCACAAGGGTTTTAAAGTAAGTCAAACAGGAATCAACATAATGAATATTCAACAACTGAAAAGAAAAAGCGTAGACATTATCTTAATCAAGATTTCTATCGTACTGGGCTACCCTCTTTGTGGAATGTATTTTTGCAATATGTTTACGATTTGATAAACGGATTAACACAAATAATGTCACACTGTCAAGGGTAATTAATAGAGATCAAAAGGAGTTCAATAGGAAATCAATAGAACTTTGTAAATCAAAACGGAATCAACAAAATATAATATAAATTTAGACAGAAAAGCGGAGCCATTATGGGAGGGGGTGATATTAATCAAGATTTCCAGTGTACTGGGCTACCCTCTTTGTGGAATAGATTGTTGCAATATTTTAATAGATTTAATAATGGTAGTTAAATAAATTAATTACACACGTTCAAAGGTAATCAATAGGTTTCAAAAGGAATCCAAAAGGAAACCAATAGAAATCAAGCAGAACGGCAGCTCCTGGGAGTGCAGTTTTTCACGTTCTTTTCATGAGCAATAGGCTTAGATTTTAAAGGGAAACATGAAAATCATTTGCAAAGGATGAATAATCATTTCTTAAGAACAAAATATAGGTATTAATCAATTTTAAAGGGACAATGAACACAATTATATACTCATATTTAAAAGGAACATTGAAGGACATTATACAAATTGCAGGTTGAAAGGGGTTCATAAAAGGGAACATGACATATGGAAGGAATGAATCATTTTAAAGAGGGGAGCCAAAAACATCGAAAAACACACACAAAAAACACACAATATTTCCAGACTCTCCAGAGGGGGGGGGGGTTCCAGCCAAGACTCTCTGAATATTGTTTTTTATTTTTTGTGTTTTGTTTTTTTGGTTTCTCGAGGTTCTGGAAAAAACCAAAAAACAAAACTGCAGACCCCATGAACCATCCCAAGACTTCAGACATAAGGTGTGCAGTTCCTTTAAAAAAAAACGAATATATCCTTCTATTTCCTTTGAAGAATGATTATTTATTTGCATTGCTCTTCTAAACATGATTATTTTGAATTAAGGGATTACATTATTGTAGGGGATTTCATTATTGAAGGTGATTACATTATTGGAATACTTAGGAATACAAACAGCGTTTAGTTAACAATGAACACCATAGACATTATTGCAGGAAACGTTAATCAGATAGAATTACATCTCAACTGTGCAGACAAAAACGATTAGACACATAGAAAACAAGGAAAACAAGCAAAAACAAAAAAATCGGTGCAGACATTAATCAGACGGGGGTTATCAATAGAAAAAAAAAAAAAAAACGGTGCAGACATCAATCTGGGGGGGTCACTAATCAAGAATCAACAATATGAGCCTTGACTTCTGCTCGTACTGTCCAGTTTGACGACGTATTGCATGAAATGACCTGGCAGTTGTTGTTTGATCACCTCTCCTTGCATGATGATTGCTTTTGTAAGATGATTTTATGCCGTGTTGGGTTTGCATTCCCAGCATCACTGGCAATATTTAGAATGGATGATATTAAAAGGCGAAGCTGAGATCTAGCGCATGGGTTGCAATGTACTGCTTGGCGTGTTGCATGACCTACTGTGTGGTTGATTGGCTGTGTTGCGTGCGTTCTGTTGAAAAAAGGTATTCTGGCGGTGTGCCTGCAGATCCATGCAACATGCATGGCAACATTTCTGGTACGACGCTTTGAAAGCGTGCCTTGTGGGCCTCGAGGCCCACTCGCAATGTGATACGAAGGGAAGCTCTGAAGGCTTGAGCTTTTAGAGCGAACGACCTGAGTTAAGGGGGTGTGGGGGTGGGGTGGTCGCTGAGCGGAACGTTTTTTTGCCGAGTAGTGCATCATTAGCATCATGAAGGGTTTTGGAGACTAATTGGACAATGGGCATAGAGGACTCGGGTGGAGACAGGGACCCACGTACAGGGACCCACGCAATGAAGCGGCAGCTGGCTTTCGCCACCCGTTTCTCAGGTGTGTATAGGGTGGCCAGCCAATGCCAAACATTGTCATACACGCCGCACTTCACAATGGCTGTGAACATCACTACCCCGCCACTACTCCCCTAAAAGTGGCTTTCAAAAAATGGGGATGAAAGCGGTCAGTCCGAGTCAGGAGCCCCCTTTAAGTACTTCTGAGTTGATCACACCTTTGCAAAGCCGATAGGGGCCAGCCCTATACCAATACCCTCTCTTGATTGAAAGTAGCGCATTGCCTGCATTCCACAACACTGGAAACTGATAGGGGCCAACCCAAAGTACTTTTAAGGCATTGGGGACACAAAGAAGTTTTGTCCGCCACTCATGTGTATATATGATTATATATGTATATATACATGTGAATGTCGACTGCAGCGATTCCCTAGATGCCATTTCACTCGCATCGTCGATCACGCATGTAGAAGTCACACTAAAAATCATACTTGCTGGTCTCGTTTTTCTTACTGCTTCTGGTCACGCTCGATTTGATGTATCATGCAGTAGGTCATGGGTGGCAGGCCCACCTTCTGCAAAGTTGTTTGAAACCTTCTACCAATGCATCTCCCTTCGCATGATGATACTTTCTGTATGACAAGGCACCGCCGGGATGATCTTAAAAGGCGAAGCTGAAATGAAGGGAAGGATGAACTTGTCAGATCGTTGCGACACTGGAGGGCCTCAATGATGTCAAAGTTGATACACAATTTGCATGTTTTTTTGCTGGTACTCCAACGTTACTTTGTTTTCGTCTGGACCATCTATTGCTTTCGTTCCTGAGAATGTACAGTTCTTGCGGTGATGTTCATGCACTGTTGGCAGCTGCCTCAGCTTGACAAGTTCCCGTCAATGGCTCCTCTTCGCATGATGATGGCTTTTGTAAGATGATTTTATGCCGTGTTGGGTCTGCATTCCCAGCATCACTGGCAATATTTAGAATGGATGATATTAAAAGGCGAAGCTGCGATGAGGAGACTCTGCAGGAGTTTTGCAAGTGTGTATATATATATATATATATGGAGAGAGAGAATTACTTTTTGTTATTTTTTGACATTTGTGTTTCACAGGCCGTCCCCTTCAACCCTCTCCCGCCACACAGCTTTGGTGTTACTGACCTTCACTGCCATGAAGGGGTAGTCGGAAGGCCTTTCCGCCTCGATGCCACCCAGTGCCACGCAGTACGTGTTGTACCTGAAGAGTCAATCTCCTGATGGTGTGCCATTGGTGAAGCTTTGACATGCAAGGCAGCCTTGATGCAAGAGCTGGTTGCTAAACGAAATGAGATGTCATCAATAACTAGAAACAATGCACCCGCATCAACATGCACACATCATCACACATCCACATATACATATCCACACAGCGTCTCTCTTCCTTTTACTCTCTATCTCTTGCAATGCGCCAGGCTGAAGTGAGATAGGCTATCAGATCTATAGACTCTATATGAGTTACTTAGGCTCATACCATGCTGCTGGGGCTCATTCGCCGGACACGACGACCAGTACCCGCTTAGTCTCTCGGCCCGGCCCGATGGGTCCACCTAGAGCATGTTTGTTGATTACTGAGATGTCTCTTTGTATAAAAAGGGGGGGTAGGCCGTAGAGGTAGCTAGTAGTAGCTAGGTAGCTAGTAGAAGAGGTAGCTGGTAGAAGAGGTAGCTAGTAGCTTAAGTAGCTAGTAGCTTGGACGCAGGATAGCTCACGCTTCCTCAAGGAAGCTCGCATTACTCTAATGATTTGGTTCCTAGATCTTTAGGGAAACTTGACTTTTTTGAAACTCTTTATGCATGAAACATACTAATTACTAATCGTCATAAATCTTGTTTGCTTTGCAGCGGGCTCTTCTCAGACTGTCAGACCTGCACATTCTAAATCAAGCCCGTTCTATGTTCAACTTATAATTCGCCCAAAACGGGGACACCCCAAAGGCAATGCGACTTGGCAACGCCAGCGTTATAGTGCATTGTTCAATATGTTTCACATGTTTTGTTTTTAATGCTTTCATTTTCCCCTCGCATGTTGGCGACCAGCTCTTGCTGAGACCGGTTTAGATGCTTGGAGTGAATCCTCCTGTACATAGAGGACGGCGCAAATCCTGCGCCATTTCCTGCTAACGTGGAGGTGGCTCAATGAATGCTACAATTTAAACTTGCTGTGCGCTGCCAAGAAAGCTGACCACATGCACTTTCCAATTCAAGAGGGGTTACGGTGAAAGCCAAGCGAGCACTTCATGAATCTGGACCTATGACAGATATATGAGTCTTCTTCATCAACACGATTCGTAACGATTCTCTTGCACTTTTATATAAGTCCTCAACCACGTTCGAAGGTCTCTTTGTGGCCCGCTTGAAATGTCGTTGTAGATTTGCAATTGGTCGACCAAGTCGGCCACAGTAGGAAGAGAACGACAAGTTCTCAAAACATGTCCTGCCGCGGCATGTGCATTGTGTGTGTGTCTAACAGGCTTTTAGAACTGCATGCGTTGCTCTGAACCAACTTTTTGGTTTATTTTACTTCTGATACCGTCATACCGGAAAGGCGCGTTCTTTACAGGATGATAATGCATCGCATGTTTACGTTGAGCAAGGGACAACTGTTTGCTTGTAGTTGTCTCTTCAAAGCACCCTCTAGGAGCACCATGTTATCTTTTGAAATTGGCTTTCCCCTAACTGCTGTTTGCCTTGCTTCGGATGATCGCTCAGCCCTGGAACCTTGACGAATCCACTATGTTCAGGCAATACCATTTTGGGATGCACTTACTCAAGAGGGGCCGGCCCCCATACTTCACGCTCAAGGTGGCAAATGAGCTGCAAGGGCAGGATTCTTTAGCGATTTCAACGACATGATTAAACACAGCGTGCACCAGGAGCCATTTCTGTGTCTCAAGGAAGATCATCATTTCTGTCATTTTTCCCAAAGGGTGGTGTTTGTTTCAGAAGCTAAAGCATTTGGGTTTATTGGCAGCATGATGATCACACTAGCTCACGCAAGCTCTGAAGGCAGGACACCTCGTGTGTTGTATTCTATGCAGAACGAAGGAAAGCACCAATTTGCGAGACTGCCGATCTTGGAAGAAATCGGCCGGCCATATCAGTGCCAACAAGTGTTCAAAGACGGAAGATTTGCTTCGTGGTGCTGTGCCTCAGAATGGCAGAGGCCGGGCAAAGTCTGTTTCTTTGACAGACCTGACCCAATGCGGCATCCTGCCCATGATTTGTGCTTCATGTTTTATTCGCCTGGTCGGTCAATTTGTTCGAGACATCTCCAGTTGAAATTTCTTTGGTATAGTATACATATTGAGAGAAGATGTAACGTAACCTTGTGCAATCAAACAGACAAGAGGTAGCAGAGAAAATGACCTCTAAAAAGGGGCTTCCAAGCCAACTTGGTCTTGGCAACTTGTTCTTGGGCCTTGAATATTTTTGGCGTTGATGGGTGCTCTAAAGGACACGCATTCCTTTCGAGTTCACTTTGTAACAGAATATTAACCCATGCGTGGTTTCGTAACTCTTTGTCATTGTGTTATCATGTGAGTTTGTAGGAGACCACAGCAGCAGCTGCAGAGGAGACACTTGCAATGTTACAGCACTCGTGCGGCGCTTCCTGTCTTGGAAGTGCTTAAGAAGTTGTGCCAGTCTTGGCAAGTCAAAGCAAATACGAAGGTCAAGCTATGCCGAGCAAGCAAGTCCTGTCAGGAGACCACCCAGGAGGCACTGTTGATTGAGGGCAGATACTCTCTCGCACCGTATGAGAGATGTGTTCCTGACGATTTCTCTGACGGTTTCTATAGGAACCCAGATCACTATAATCACAGGTAGATGCAACGTTGCTGTTCGACACAAGGGACCCAGGACCCAAGGTTTCAATCACAAAGGCTTTTGAGTTTGAAGTTTTGATGCTTAGCTGGAATTCTGTGTGGGTTGGGCTCTTGAGAAGGGTCATCGTTTGCTATTTGTTGACGTTCACCAATCTTAACCGTTTCATCAGACTTTGCCCACGGCACTCCCAAGAGCTTAGGATATTTATTCCGCTATTTTCACAAGCGCTTTGATAAAGGCGTCATCAGTTGCAAGTTCATCCCAGCTCAGCACTCCTTTGCAGTTTCTTTTGAACATTTCAATCCCTTCGGGTTGAGGCACAACCCTGAAAACATCATGCTTTCAGGAACGTGTTTTGGACAATGCTTTTGTTTGGAAACCAGGGTGCTGGGCGGAAATCTTGAACATTGCAGTTGGCTATGAGACGTGTGACTTGTGCCCCCACTTGCGTCTTCCAGACCTTCATATTTCAAGACCTTGCCAGGAGCCCCTAGTAGCGTCCTCTTGTTCCCAGGAGCCCCTAGTAGCGTCCTTGCTCCTAGTAGTACGGCCAGGAGCCCCTAGTAGCTTCTTGTTCCTGCATGCAGGACACTTCTTTCTTCGGCCAGGTCGCTGAGACAGCAGCGCCGACCACACTGCCTGAGGAGAAACCCTTGACTCGTGCCGTAGCTCTTGTCCTCCCAATATATATCCTGCACCAAACCATATTAAGCCCTTAGTGATCTCTTTTTGGCTCTAAAGGGCCTAAAGGGCTACAACCAGCACTTCTTTCAGGGCAGTTTCGTGTCCTTGATGCAGGGGCGGAGTGAGAAGACTTGAAGCAGAACACCCCGCAACAGGACCCCACTTGCCCCACAAGAAACCAAGGTGGAGACAACAAGTTAGGGGGAAGTGGAAGTATATCAAGAGAATTCAAGAGATGCTACAAGCCACAAGCAATAGTTGCAGAATCTCAGGGAAGACACACGCACATCATTTTTTGAGGGGATCAGTTTCTGCGCGATTGAGCGCATGCAGTGTAAATCCAATCCTCGCAGGATCAAGGGCTTTCGCATGCCATTTCCTTGGCGATGCGGGAGCAGTGCCCATGAGCAAGTCGAACTTGGCGTTGAGTTCACTCCATTATTGCAAGAGCTAGGCATCCAATCGAATCATACTTATGCTTGTATCGCTTGTGTTGGCAAGCTGCCCTCTTTCCCACATGGATCCATTGAAGCTTTTGTGTTTTGCAACAGGTACCCGGAGGGCTGCTCAGTCTACGTTGGAGGTTTGGATGGCGAGGATGAGATGTATCCAGAGCAGCCGGCATGCACAGCAAAGGCATGCAAAGGCATGCATTCAAACCTGTATTGCTTGCTATTCGGTTTAACATGAAAACTCCGACATTTGGCTAATTCGTGGCTATAGATTCGGCTAGTCATCATCAGTACGTCAACACGAGAGTTCAACATGCAAGATTGGTGAGCGTGGCAAGCTCGATCAGAGTTCTTATTTTGCTCCGACACCCCTTTCTGAGGCTCTACGAGCATTTCAAAGAGTGTGGAGAGGCTAGAAGCAGATTGAGCCTGATAGAGCCTTGTGGGTTAGTCAGCTGTGCCACAGCTATTGTAGCTCACCCAAGCCACCCTTCAGCTCCCTCAAAAGGACGTGTTGGGCTTGCAGCGCATGAAGAGGTTTTGCTACTTCACCATGGTCATTGAACAAAACCGTTTTTGCACATCTCTGGTTCTTAGTCTTTTTCCAAGCAGCTAACCAAAGTTCGCAATTTCTGATGACGTGCAGCGAACATGCTGGTGTTTATGAAGCAAACATTAATATAGGAACTCAAAGGACCTGGTGTCCTTAGTGTACACGTTTGGACAAGGAGTGGAGATGATGAGATGATCGCCTCTCATGCCTATGGAGTTGCACTCTTGTAGAAGCAGTCGATGGATCATACAGTCATACAGGACATTCTTCTCACATGGAAGATTGTCAACACCAACATGGAAAAACGATGAATACATATACGGAGAAAAAACGCTTACAGACAAGCACCCTCCAATGATCAATTATCACGGAGAAAGTCCCTCTCCAGCATATTCGCGTCGCTTCGCGACGTAAACCGCCCGCACCATTCTCAAACACATGGAAAACAACGCGTTTGTTTTTCAAGCAAAACCATGCTAAAAATGCAACCCGCCGCGGGCAACATCATTTACACCACGTGGGTTTGACCAATTTTTCAAAAACGTAGAAAAACACGCGATTCTAGACCAAAAAAGTCCCCTCTAGCTAAAGCTATTAGCTGGCAAGAGAGCTTGCGTATAACCCATACCTTTAAAAACGCCTCGGCACCTTCGGTGCGGGCGGATTTGCGTTGGATTGGACCGACTTGATACGATTCTCAATTACGCGTTGCCTCAGATGTTTAGGTGAAGCGCGTGTGCATCAAGATTGACAAGTTCAGTGGCGAAAGGAGTGGGGACAGTTGAGTTAGGATGATCACCGGTTCCTTTGCGTTCTTTCACAAGCAGGAGTCTACACAATGACAACTCTGATCTCGTTGCAACAACTGGTGAAGGAACCATGTGCCAATCTTGCTTGATTCAAGTTTGTTTTGTTTCAGCCGCTTCTCTATTCCACCTGCATTCAAACCTGATTCCGCACTTTTCTACCCTTTATCCAACCTGTGTGAGGCTGTCTTGTGTGTGTTTCTTGCTCTGGACATTTTCCTTGCTGCCTGCGAACCAGTTCATGCAACCCTTCGGCTCCCTTTTCTTCCGCCTTTTTGTTTCTACGCTTCACAACAGGTTGTGCTTTCAAACAACTGCGTACCGGCGTTGAACCTGTCCATAACATATTATAATATACACACATACACATACACATACACCTCTTTTGTTACTCCTGTCTGCTTCCATTCTTGCTCCCTTCAAGCTACAGGAGAAGGAAAAGCACTTGAAGAAGAAGAAGACGAAGAAGAAGAAGAAGAAGAAGAGGAAGAAGAAGAAGAAGAAGACGAAGACGTGCTGAGTGTCCTTTTCCTGGATTTGTACAGTACTTGTCTCCGCCGTTTCTATTTCTTCTTTCTAAGTCTGTCAAATCTCCTTTAACCATTCGGCAGTTTACCGCTCAATAGATTTCCAACTAGGGCATACTTCCATTCCGATAGGGAGGCAAGTTTGCCAGTCTTGTGCTGCAACGCTGCAATTGAATTTTAGATCAGTTTCATTCTTTTAGTCGTTTATGCTCCTGCCCAGCAGGCTAGGCCATGCCTACGTGGACTTTGCAGATGAATCGCAGGCAGAGGTCTCGCCCACCAAACTGCTGCTCTTACTTGTATTTTCTTGGCCTCTCGCATACGACTCGCATTGAATCTGCTTGGGCTTCAAGCTGCAATCCGACAGGTTGGAGGCAAGCTGAGGTAAGTTATCTAAGCTGGGCAGATCACACCTTTGGAGTTGGCTTCCATTTTGTAAGGTGTCATTGACACAGACTCACGACCCATTTGAACATTTGATGATCTAAGAGCTCTATAGAGCTCTTGACCGCTTCATTTTGTGATCTATATTCAGTTGTAACTAGGTGATGCAACACAAACATGTCAGCCCTGCGCGCCCAAGAGCAAATCTACGTCTATTGAGGGTTCCATTTCCAAATTCCTCTGAAGTCTGAATCTCTGCATTGTGTTGACTCACCATGATGAATCGTGTCTTCTGCGAATGCAGACCACCTTGTAGAAGCGTTTGAGCGATCAGTTCATGGAGCCCAGCTTACTTGCACTGATGCATCCTTGAAACGTGCTCAAGCTCCGCTGATTCAGCGTGTATTGACGACATATACAAAGCATCATAAAGCCGGTGGCCAACCTACAGCTGAAGCTCCGTTTTCAACTTTTGACTTCGGATTTGGTGTATCGCAGATTGGTGCAATGCCTTCATTCCAGAACAGCGTGCAGCATTCTCTGCTCGTCCCAGCAGGATTGAGGTCCCATGCTGCACTTCCGTCGTTGGACACGTTGACAACAACTTGCTGCAACTTCCTTGGTGTTCATACATTACAACCCTACTGTCGATGTTTGAGTGGCCATGGCTGTATCTTTGGATCTGGGCTCGGCCATGGTCGTGGCCGGTGCAGGTGGGCCTGAAAATGTCACACGCTCCACCAGCACTTCTGTGGAGGGTGTGATTAGCCATCCAGTGAGATTGAAAAGTCAGGCCATGAAAAAGACGGAAAAGTGTTCCACCGTTCCACCCTCCTAGCCTGGATATTTGCTCACGTAGTTCTTTCCGCAGATATTTTGACTTGGGCAGAGGGTTTCACCTGTTCTCTCCTTGGTCTGTGATTTCAGCAATTTCAAACAATAAGTAATGTAGACCCTGGATTTATAAACGCCCCTAGAATAATGATGTTTTTTTCCTGCACAGATTTATAAAGGCCCCCAGAATAATGTATTTTTATTGGGGGAGGGGTAGTTGTAGTGGGATATGTTTTATTGTTATAGTTTACTTTTTTCCTTTTGATTTGCTTTACTCACCCTCTATTCCTGATTTACTGTTCCTAAGCTCTTTAGTTTTGAAGCTTTCCAAAAGTTTCCAAAAGTCAGTGCGCACTTTCTTTATAACATCCCTTATTCAAACGTATTTAAAAACAAACAAATAATTCAAGCAAAGGGGGTAGTCCAGCAAGCAGCTTTCTGACATTATTTAGGGGGGGCCCCTAGAATAATGTCTAGAGATTTGAGGCTTTAAATCTTTATTCCTTTTCTTTGCCTTTTGATTTGCTTTACTTACCATTGAAATTGCAGGTCTTTGGATTCAGATTTCCATTGAAATTTAAAAGTTAGTTCTATTTGCATTGATTCATTCCCTTTTATTGTAATTAATATTCCAGATGTTTTCAAAGTTAGGTTTCTTGATTCCTTTCATTTTAGTATTGCCAGAGTAGCTCCAGAGGTAACTAGCTAAGGATTCCTTATTTAATTATCAATTGATTGATTTTCTTATACATTATTTTTGGAGGCCTTGGTTGTTGAGGGGGGGAGTTTATAAATCAAGAGTCGACATTATTTGATTTCTTGAGGGAGGGCACTTTGTATTCATTTTCGAGTTTTTATTTGATTATATGGTTGTCGATCTAAAGGTCCTAGACAGCATTGTGTATGACGATGACCCGGAACATATCAAAATCTCATTTGGCGAAAGTTTTTTCTCGAGTTGGCGAAAGTAACTGTTTTTTTGCGAAAGATCTGGCGAAAGATTAAATATGTACTTTTGTATGAATGTTCATTTGCTTCCTGAACAGCTGGTGGCAGTGACTCAGAAGTTAGATGAGCTGTGGAAGTTAGATAACCTGCTGCTGCTGCTGCGGCTACTACTACTACTACTGCTGCTGCTACTACTACTACTACTATTCCTATTCCTATTCCTGCTCCTGCTTTTGGGGGGGTGGCTTTGCCACAAAACTCTACCCCGCAAAAGGCGAAAGTTTGGCGAAAGTTCAGCTCACGATTGGCGAAAGACGTGAACAAAGCACAACATACATGGCACACATAAATACAACATACTTCGGCGAAAGAGAAAATGCCGGAAGGCGAAAGTTTGGCTAAAGAAAATTGTTTTGGCGAACATGACGGATCCCGGATAAAGGGTTTTAGATCAACTCCCATATATACTTCTATATTTCTTTCACTTTTGCTTTTCTTGCTTTTACTTTAAGCTGCTTCTGTTGCCATTTGCTTTTGTTGTTGTGCCTTTGCTTTTTCATGTTTGTTGCATTATCAATGCACTTTGTTTTTTTTCGTTTGCTTTGGGGGGAGGCGCGTGCCACAAAAACCGGAGCGTGAAATGTAATCCCCAACTGCTGACTGCTGACATTAGCTGCGGATGTAGAGGGTGTATGTCCAAATGGTTGTAAAAAGGACGCACAACTGCTGTAAATAGCAGCGAACTGTGAGGCCCCAGGATTTTGCGCCGGCGATGATGGAATTGGAGGCTAAAAGTGCAAACAATCACGTCAACAAAAGTGGTACTCTCACCCACGAATGTCCCATAGGAAACAACTTCAAAGAGGATTTGCACATTGTGTGGCAAGCCAACACTTAACGGCTTCTGTAGTTGACTGACAAACAAGGCACCGTCAACGAAGCGAACAAAGTCAACCTCAGCCCAAAGGACTGTGTAGTCAGACAGCATGAATCCTTGAGTTCCAACAATGTTTGATGGCGTTTTGAATAATTGAAACTGCACCCATTCTTCAGCACCGTTCACACCCACGAGAGAGCCGCTTGCTCAAGTTATACAGATACTTTTGTGAGCAAACTTTGCGATTAGAGAATGCATACGGAGACGTCAGATAGCATCTCGAAGAATTACAATAATCTAACATTTTCTTGACAATCAGGACGTGTGCAGACCCAGTAATTATGTTGTGGGGATGACTGGGGTGGGGAGTACCACAGGAAACCCTTACCTGGGACCGCGAAAGACAGTTGCTCCACTTACACTGCACACAATTGCACATATTGCGCACATTGATATTTTGCTATGGCATTCAGACGCTGACAGCTTCAAGTTCTGAGGAACTTTACAAATGCAGACACCCAGACAGGTTTGTGCTCAGGTCCCCGTTTGACTATACAACCTCACAAAGGGTTGCACAGTTCCAGGGGATTGGAACCTAGTTCAGCTGTGTTAGTTTTTCTTGTGAATATTTTGGTATGTGACTTATGGCAGGCCAGCAGAGCTTTCTAGATGCTTGGCCAGCAATGCTGCGGAGGGTGGAGGAGGATCCTATGTACTCGACTTTTTGTGCTAGTTACAATCTACTTGTATCAAGGATCAGCCCCCATCAGGTCTGTAATGGGCTTGGGCCCTTTTCCGCCGTTGGCTCAATGAATTAATGATGGCCATTGCTGGTTTGGAGATGGAGGATGGGCATTTTGTTGGAATCGAAACTGATCTCTCGCAGTACGACTCCGACTCCCTGGCCCTTTACTGAACGAACAGGTCAGTTGAAGGCAAGAGGCATTTTCTCTCTTTTGGTCTCCTTTTCGGGCTGTTTTGATTGAGCCAGTGCTAGACTAACGATGATTTGAAAGGGGACATAAAGTATTTTGTCTTGACAAGAAAGAGTTTTCTTCTTCACCTCTTGCCTCTTGCGCTCTTTCAAACGGTTGAGATCAGGAGCTTTCTTCTTGGCTTACCGAGAATGACTCCTCCGAGTGCCTTGGCGCCAAAGTCACCATTTTTTTGGGCTGTCGTTGGTGTTTTAAGGACGGATGAGAGAGCACCGTGGAACACCACAAGTACGGCAGCTTGGCATATCTTGGCATCGAATTCAGATTCTGGATAACTCTTTGCAAACCAAGATGTGTGGACGTGGCAGGCAAGGATGCCCTCAGTTAATCGCTAGGTCACCAGCTACACGCACCACAGAAGACTCATGAACATACCGACAAGTGGCGAAGACACAGAACATGTGAAACAGTTTTTTGATGGACTCATGCTTGATCCCGCCATGCTTGTTTTGAGATGGTTTGGCAATCCGCATCATGTCTTTGAACAACTTTGAACCTCTGCCGGACGGCCAAGGTTTCGCAGACAACTCCAGGCCGGCTCAGGTCAAGCGACCAATCCACCCAATCGCATGAAGAGCAGTGAGCCACAGATATTTGACACGACAAGCATTTTCCATGCCCAGGGAAGCCAATTCCACAGACTAGTTTCTTTTTTGTGCACATGTGCTGATTTCAGATGGCAGGCTCCAGTGCATCTTTAGTAGTCCTTTTGTTACAACATGCACCAACATGTTGTGTCCACTCCGAACTTGAAGCTCATGCGGCACCCGGAGGTTCATCCAACAATGAAGATCCCAGCTTCAACTGTGAATATCGGTGGCACCTGGGCAATGTTTGGTTATGAGGAGACCAAAGCATTCAGCTTGACATGCTGACATGCTTGTTTGTTTTATGACTCACCGGGAGAGGAATGATGTTAGCCTTTCCCCTTGGGCACGGAAACATTGCAGTGAAGGAAGAAACCATTGCTTCTGAATAGTACAATTATGTACAATTTATATAGTTTGGCCATTTTGTTATATTCGCTGCCTGTCTTGTTTGCGAGGTACAATTTGTGTCCAACTCACACTGGGCCATACCCACAAGCTTCGGATGGAAGCGACTTGGCTCAGGCTGACTTCGCAGGAGTGCTGGTTTAGCCCTAGATGTCGCGTAATCGGCAGGCATGCTGTCTCTTGGTATTTTTGTGCAACCTCCTGTACCGACAACACAAAGCATATGTGTGATTCATACTTCATACCATGGCCTGAACAGCTTTGCGAGATGCTTTCAGTGGAAAGAGGCATGAAGAGCTCTACATTGCAAGCCTTACCCAAGAATGGGCAGGTAGCAACTGTGCAAGTGCACGATTCCACTGCACGGCATTGCGGGTTGCTGCTCATTCGGACACACCGCTGGCCGGGTGTGGGGCGCATGCAGAGGGGGTTCTTGGTAGACCAGTCTGTTGCAGACAGCGGTGGCCGCCAACTTTAAGACTTTAAAGGTCTACCAAGAGCTTGTACCTTTGAGGCCAAAGTGGCAGGCCTGGTCACCACGCAATATGGCAATCACTTTTATTTTACTATAGTTTGAAGTAATTACGGGCGCCTACTAGTTCCGCCAAGCGAATCAGTGTTCCTTCACTGCCCTTTTCTTTTCATTTGTTTTCCCTTACTGAGGAGCTCGTAGTAACATCCCTCCTGCCACCACCCTATTGGTCCCAGGCTCGGAGGAGTTTGTGCTTCGCCTCGACCAGAGCCTTGAAAGGAAAACATTTGCACAACATCGGGATGTGAACTGTGCTTCACATGGCTCAATATATATATATATAGTATAGTTCAACGATTGCTTATCGATCACTGGAAGCAGATTCCGTCAGCACATTGCACCATCCAAGGATGCAGTCCTTTTGGATGCAAGCTGGCTGGTTGCTCATGTCCTTCGTTCGGGGCCCCAAACCGCGACAACTGCTGTGCATTGCATATTCTGTGTTGAGAACAGGTACTGTAAAGGTTTCTGCAGGGCTACAATCGTGGTTTCACATCTGCAGAACAATGTGGAAACACAGGTAGTACGGTACTGCTCTTTGTCCATATGGTTCGCATCGCAGAATCGGGCCACGAGTAGGGATCGTCTGTCTGTTTGTCTGTCTGTCTGTCTTTCTACTGTAACTGACTCTAACTCTCTCTCCTGTCTCCCATGACTGAGGTGGGTGCTGGCTGTTTTTGCTTCCTGCTACGATGTGACTCGGACAGGACGTTGGGTTTGAGTGGCCCCCAGAGTACAAGCTGCATCTGAATCCCAAAGCATGAGCTAGACTACCATCGTTTGTGGGTTTGTCAACATTCTACAAAATTCAGGTGTCAGCACTGCAAAACCTCCTTGTTTTTGTAAACTTACTGGTTGAGGCATCCATTCTGCAGGGGGTGTGGTAGCTTCCGAATGCGAAGGGAATGCGCAGTCAGCTGCAGCTGTTCACTGCCATCAAAGCGAACAACTTGCACTTGCCAGGGATATT
This sequence comes from Durusdinium trenchii, assembly GCA_963970005.1. Lineage (NCBI taxonomy): Eukaryota > Dinophyceae > Suessiales > Symbiodiniaceae > Durusdinium > Durusdinium trenchii. The sequence goes on along the minus strand of CAXAMN010025395.1, from coordinate 203,393 downwards.
TGAACGGCAAAACCATGACACTGGACATTGCCGACTAAGTGAGAGAATCTCAGCTCACTTTATGACTTGGCTCAGGCTTTGTTCTTGCACGAGCTCGCTTCGTGAAAGGCCATTCGCAATTGAAGGACGAAACTGTGTGATGAGCTGCTTTCTTTGGGTGTCAACATTGCCTTGACTAGCAATGCAATATTTGAGTATTTCTGGGACCCCAGGACTTTGGCTACTATACACCCGAGCGGGAGCGCTATTTGGAATACTTCCTGGGGGTTGGGACCCCAGCATGTCGACGCAGCGAAGTTTATACTATAATATTGTATAATAAGATCCTATAACTGATGCAGATGTTCAAAATTATACATGCAAGTCAAGCACTGTTTTGGTCGAAAAGACCTGCTGGGTCAGCACCCTGAAAATTTGCAATTGATGTTATTGTTTGAGAAACGTGTAACATTGCATAGTGCACATATGTGCGCAGATTATATGCGTTTATGATCATTCGTTACACACCTGAACAATGGTAGGATGATGGAAGGGTGTTGTTGGCCATCCATGAGTTCACCAGCCGTCTGGGATTGGTCAATTGACTGGATTCTCTCTACCTGCCTGTAGAAAACTTTCCAGCTCATGACACTCCCTCACTACAGTAGGACTTTTGACAAACCGGAAACTCTGTCGGATCATCGGCCTTCAGGTCTTGACGAAGCTTGGCTGATGCTTGCAATGGGGTGCAGGAACTTCGCAGCTGCATCTTGCAGTCCCTGCGGGTGCCTGATTTTTTTGGTTCTTTTTAAAACAAGATTGAGCAAGATCCAATGACACACAGGTACCTACCGCCTTTTACCCAATGTCTAGGTCACGATACCACAGATGGCCCTTTGGAGCCTGCCAGCCACAGATGCTGTGGACCTGCAAGAAAGTGTACTGTCATAGGTTGGAAACGTTCGGTAGGACAGCGAGATGGCGCAAAGTGCCCTATCATTTTTCTTTTCATACGAAGAAAGTAATTATACAGCACTAAACAGCTTCATTATTTATGGAGCTAGAACCGTTTTGTGTGCTTTTCATCCACGCTGAAAAAAGACCCAGACATCACTTGTCCAAAATCGTTTCGGAGCTGCTCAATCTTCCATTGCGAGACATTGTACGTCTGGGTGATCTAGGTCCCAGGTGAAAAAGGCTTCAAAGCTGGGGCAGGGCACTCAGGCCACCTGTCAAGCCAGTCCATGTCAAGATCTATCCTAATGAAGATTTTTACAGAGACCAGCCAAGCGGTACGCACCAGGACCAAGCTGATTTGTAGTGAATGTTCCATCCTGCCTGGTCCTGGCCCCCTAAGGATGATTTGCTTTGCTATCTTTGCGGACGAGACATGTGAGCTCGGGGAGGGCCACCGCTTCTTCGAGGAGGCCACGAGCATCCCTGGCACATCGAACACTGTTCCTTCGTTGTTCTTATCGCCCAAATGGCACATTCCAAGATTCTCTTAACTCGTTCAAATGGATCTTTCACTGCAAACGCAGTCACACCTACTTGAGGTGTCATGGAACGAGCCGAACCAACAAACAGCATCGGAGAATGCCGAAGCACTTGCACTCGAAAAAGGAGGCATCAATGTATAGTAATGTTATGACATAGGGGTGGCAGGAAGAGGTCAGGAGTTGCAATGTCTTGAAAAAAAGGCCTGTGCACAACCAAGAGGAAGTCATAAGGAATGCATAGCATATGCATTTACACATACACACATGTACATATATACAGGTTTAAGTCACTGTTTTGAATCGGTGTCGTTCTCGTGTTGGCACTTTCCTTTGTTCTGCTTTCTGAATTCCTGGAGCAAACCTTCACACTCGCTGGCACGGCCCTAGGCAAGTGCCTTGTTGGTGGGACAATTTAAGTTTCCAGGCTTCAAAGACCGCCTCTGTCTACAATTTCTATGGCGTCAATCAGATTCTCTTAGAAGCCTGATTCTCCAGTGTGTCTCTTGCGAGCATCCATTTGTCCATGTACAATTGCAAGTCGGTTCACACTTTGGAAGCTTTGTGCTTGTGGTTTCTAAAGTGTTCTTGCAAGCGCAGTTTCTAGTCATGTCTATTTCCAAGAGCGATGCTAGAAGCATGGCTCAGCATGGCTGAACAGGGCATGACAGCGCTGGCAGGTTCATCCCTTTGACCGGTGGGTGGAAGTTTTGCAACTTGGCACAAACTAGAGTGACGTGACGTGTTGAAATTGCGGCAAAGTTGCGGGAGAATTTGAGAAAACGGACTATCATGATTATCAAGGCTATGAAGAAATGCATCAAAACAGGTCGAGACGCAACTGCATTGAGAATCAAGACTCTTCGACAGATTGCAAAAGTGTGGCCAATTCCTTGTCTCAGATCTATGCGGACATGCGATGGATTCTGCTTGATTTAAGCCAGCTAAGCTCCAATGTTGCAATTTTTGCCAAAAGGAACCATCCTGTAGCTGGTCACAACATGTCACAACCAACTTTTTTCCCTTCCTCCTTGCAATGATCTGACACTGAGGCACAACTTAGTTGGCCCCCCCATGCAGGAACAAGATTGAGCGAGCAAATGGAGCACGAATGCACAGTAGCATGAACGAAAAGCCATGGCCGAACAAGGATATCCAAGCTACCAACTGTCAAGTTAAACAGAATGTAAGTTTGTTGTATTCTTAAAGCGATTGAATTTCTTAACATGCAATACTTTGAAGAGGGTGAATCATTGCTGTATGTGTGGGTGTCTGGGAGACGTTCTCATTCTCAGTCTGCAAACTGCTCAGCTGGTTATATAGCGTATACAGCTCTCGAATTCTCTAACTTCTGAGAGCTTCTGACTTCAGGCAGGAGGAGAATAGGAATAGTGCCCAAATCTCTTGCAAGACTGCATTTTGTACATGGTTACCATGGAAGGCTTTTCATGTCAGATCATTTCAGTGGGCCCCGCTAGTCCCAATACGACACTGTTTGCTAGTTACGAGCATCAAATAGCAGATGCTAATAAGCACCTCAATCTGACAACCTGAGGGCAGCCTCTATGATGTTCTTCTGCTTCTGCCTGCGTCTTTACTACAGTGATCTACACGGTCCTTGTCCATGTCTGTGACTTGGCTGAAGTATCACAATGGACGGAGGTGTTTGCAGATCACAACGGAGGCACAAGTGTTTTGAACGATGTAAGAACTATATAGTGCAGCCTTGGCTTGATTTAAGATATCATTGTGTATATATGCATGTGTATTTTTCTTGGTCAAGTAGAGGGTTGGTTGATTGAACATGTTTCTCGGTCTGTGTTTATTAATTTGAACTCGGGCACGGAGCATGCCAGACTAATGCGGAAATACCACATCACAAAGTAGTAGGACCTGCTCCAGGTCCCACTCCTCGCATGGACTTTGTATATGTATATATATATATGGTACCCCCCCCCAAAAAAAAACCTATGTTCACCTCACTTTTGCTGGTATTTGCAATATTTAGTGTCTACTTTTGGCGGCCTTTTGGACCTTAGTTTTTGGGGTACCATATATATATATATATATATTTTTTTTTTGTGCACGTAGGTTGCATGACTTGTTTGTCCACTTTGGAAGGAATGCATTCAGAATGCATTCAATGCACTCAGAATGCATTCTTGATCAAAACCAAGATCCAAGATCCAAGATTCCCACAAGACTCCTGGCTAAAATCTTAGATAAACCAGGATCCAAGATCCAAGATTCCCACAAGACTCCTGGCTAAAATCTTGGA
>CAXAMN010025395.1:178247-199630 GCA_963970005.1 Durusdinium trenchii | reverse complement strand
ATCCAAGATCCAAGATTCCCACAAGACTCCTGGCTAAAATCTTGGATTGATACAGTGATAAAGGATGTTCCCAAATCCAAGATTTTCCACAAGACTTCTGTGCAAATCTTGGATCTTGGTTTTGGGCAGGATGTTCCCAAACCCAAGATTTTCCACAAGACTTCTGTGCAAATCTTGGATCTTGGATCTTGGTTTTGGGAAGGAATGCATTCTCTGGCATTCTCTGGTAGTGACAAAATTGCACTAAGTACATTTTGATCCTGATATATTACTGATTACCGACATTTGTTCCTCATTCAATTCTAATTAACAACTAACTCAACTCTAATTTACTTCCATGAATTTTAGTGCACATACAATTTAACTAAATTCTAAGTCGATTCTTATTCCAATTTAAAATCACTTGTATTTCTATTTAAAATTCCTACTCTAAGCCTAAGTTGAGCCTAATTGAATTCTAATTTAAGTCTATTTGGCTTAACTTCATTGTAAAGACAAATTCTAATTCAGTGTTTATTCTAATTTACTCATTTCTATGTTAATTCTAATTATGTTTGGCTATTTTAGATTTAGATTTAATGGAATTCAAACTTGAATAGTTATATCTGCAACGTGCTTCTGCTTAAATAGAAAATGATCCTAATTGAGCTTTATATAATTGAAATCAGATTGAGATTGCAAATTAGATCTAGTTCAATTCTAATTGAACTGAGATTCCAATTAATTTAATTCTAGGTCAAGACTGTTCTACTAACCAAGCTCTAGGTAAAACAACTCTAATTCAATTCTACCTTAGTTCTAAGTCAATTTCAATTTAAGTAATGGATTCTTATTCAATGTTTTTCATTCAACTCTAATTTAATTCCAGTCTACTTCTAATTTAGTTCTATTTCATTCTATTTTGGGTTCAATTGTAACTTTGACTCTTCCGATTTACTGGTAATTAATGTCTAATGTTAATGCTTTTTTACAGTTCAGATTCAATTGTTTTACACATCTAACTTTACACTATTGTCATTGCAAATTAGGTTTGGTTTCTATTTCTATATGTCTAATTTCACCCTATGAATTCTAATTCAGTTTTGGTGTCATTCTAGAGAGTGGGTGTTGCTGGTGGTGAATTTAATTCATTTAAGAAAGCAAATGCTTCTATATTGGGAAAAAACTACATAAAATCTCACATGTTCTAAGTAACACCACTTCTCTAGAAAGTAAATGAGAATTTCACTCAAATGAAAACTAAATTGAACAAGAATACACTATTAGAATTGAATCTGACTTGTATAGGAATGAAGTTAGAATTAGCTTGAAATCAAATTAAAATTAGGCTTGCATTGAACCCCAAGTAAATTAGAATCTATAGTGATAGACATTGGAATCAAAATAGAATTTACAAATAATTGACATAGACTCAAATTTGAATTTGAATATACAAAGTAGAGTAGAGTTGAACAGATTGGAATTTAAATTTACTTAGAATTACACTGGAATTTAGTTATTTAGGGTTTGCAATTCTTTGCCTTCTGATAATGATGTACTTGCTCAACTGCATTCAAAAAGAGCAGTACAATTCACACCCTAAAACAAGACATATGGTCTTGCAGGGGGGTTGCAATGAATTAGATTACTCCATCCAAGAACTGTTTAGTAAACACATAACCTTATGGATTTTGACATTTTTGTAGTACATAGTTAAATGAACAAATATGCTTACCAACCGCACACCAGCACTCAGAAACATAGTTTTTTTTTGGGGCGGGGCTAGCGTATATATATATATATATTACGAAAGCCAGCCGATAGGCTAGGCTTGAGCTCTTAGAGCGAACGAAGTGAGTTAAGGGGGTGTGGGGGGGGGCGCGAAAAGGCACTTTTCGGAGCTTGGTGGGGGAGAGCGCTCCAAAGCGAGGGTCAGAAACGCAGTGAAAATGGGGTCTGGTGACGCGAGTGATGCAATGGACGCCGAGCATATCATGAAGGGGTCTGGAGACAATTTTTCTAGTCCTGAGCATAGGGACTGTGTAGCTCTGATCATACCAAGAAGGACCAAGCAACAAAGAGTGAACGCACTGGGAGCGAACGATGTGAGTATGTCCAGTTGGGCGAGGTAGAGGCTTGGGGATAAGAGCGCCGGAAGAGGAGAAGCAAGAAAGCTGCAAGCGTTCGGCACTTCATGCTGTGCTCCGATCTTGATCTCAGTCGCAGTGATACCAGCTCCACGAAACTACAAGCTTTCAACTATAGGTGCTCTGCTATTATTTTCCTCCCAGCCCTGGTCTCTATAGGGCTTCGCATTGATGCACGATACCCGAAACACATTTCAACGCAACCACAAAAACCATTTCGGGCATCATTCTCCTGGTGGCCACTGACGTTTATTTTTGCACGGATTCTCAAATAGAACATCAACAAGGGACGCTCCAGAAGGCGCCGCACCAAGCAAATCAAAAATACTAAAAACATTCAACACTTCATGCTGTGCTCCCATCTTCATCTACGTCGCAGTGATACCAGCTCCACGAAAACTACAACCATTCAAGAATGAGTGCTCTCCTCTTTTTTTCTCCCAGCCCTGCTCTTTATAGGGCTTCGCATTGATGCACGATGCCCGAAGCACTTTCAACCAAAAACCACCTTTCGGGCATCCTTCTCCTGGTCTTCATTGACGTTTATATTTACACCGATTCTCAAATAGACCACCAAACAAGCATTCAACAATAAGTGCTCCGCTATTTTTTCCTCCCAGTCTTGCACTACCATATTGGTCTCTCGCTGGCTTTCGTCCTCTCCTTTCTCAGGTATCTTTCTCAATTTGGGTGCATTATCTTTCCGGGTCCAAATCCATGGTATTGGCCGTGCATCACGAGATACCCAGAGCAAACCAGACCTGGTTGAATTTGCTATCAGAGTCGCATTCTGTGAGCCCAATCACATATTCTGCTAGACAAGACGATGAAAATGAAACCACCTTGGCACTTTGGTTCGGGTTTCCGATTGGCTAAGGATGAACTTTCTAACGAGTCCATTGATGTACTTCGATTTACTCGTGACTTGCCTCAAGAGTCTTGCTCCTCGCCCTAGTGCAAGATACTGGGGGTTACTTCTGTGTTGTTATGGTTTCTTTCTCAGACACGTGCATTGTCCAAAGCATCCACTTTTACATGCTGAGAGGTGCTAGTTCTTGTGCAACACAGCATAAATTATGGCAAGACATAGGAACCAATGTGGTGGATCTTGCTTGGGTTCTGGGGTATGGTTCTGGGGTCCGAAGCACAAAATTGCCTAGATGTGCCTTCGATATCGCCCTGCAAGTCTTCACCCAAAATCAAAGGCACAGTTTGCAGATGGTGTCCCTGGTGTCCCTATTTTGGTTCTATCATGATATGTTATGATATGGACGTCACTCTGTTTGGAAGAAACTCGAGTTTTGTGAAAGCATTTGAGTAGGACCTGGTAGGACCATCCCTAGGCGATGGCCCCGACCCTCACAGAGCTCATTCTGCAGGAGAGGGTGGATCATACAGTCGACATGCAGAACACGAGTTGGATGCTGGATTTGCTAACTGACAGCTTTGTATTCTTGAGTTTCTTTCCAGCGACCCTGTTCAGCTCTACTCTGCATAACCTTCTTGGAGCCCTTGATGAGAACGTAACTTGGAATTGCTTTCCACACCCATTGCAAGGAGTCAGGCATTTTCCCAAACCTTGTGTGGCTGCGCTTCCCACGCTTGCTGGATACGGCCTTGAAGGACGGTTCTGGCGGAGAAGGCCAAATGAACCTGGGACAGAGCTGTGACTACTTTTGGCCAACTAGTGTACTCCATTTGCTGCTACGTGAAACCAAACAGGTGCTTTAGATCTGTACATGTACCATCGGCTTGTGACTTGTGACAGATATGATTTGTGAAAACTATCGCATTTGGTGGACAAGTCCGACCTTCTGAGAGATGTACAGGCAGTAGGTGTTGCAGAAGCAATGACGTACTTATATTAAAAGAGTAAGTCAAGCCCGACGACTACTTGTACTTTGTGGATCTTTGTCTCAACTTTTCTGAGTCAAAGGCTCTTAGACGGAAGATGGGTTGTGCGACCTATCACCAACCCCCCCAAGCCAATACTGGAAACTATCATCATTGGTTTGGCGTTGTTGATGCAAACACGGCATGCGCCAGGTATAGGCGTGATCGCCAAGCTGGTCTCTGCAAATTGGAGCAACTTGGAAGGGTTGCTACTCATAGCGAGGACTTCGAGTCTTGCGAAGATGTCGAAAGCTGAAAGCAATGACTTGAAAGGAAGAATCACTGGGCAAACTTCATGCAGAATTCTTGGCATGTGAACCAGGTATCTTGAAGATTCCAGTGGCCTGGCTGGATGGTGAAACCAGACTGGGAGGTTTGGAGTGACAAGGTTTCGGAGAGGATCTTGGTTGATTGATGGATGACGCATGATTGTCATAATATGAAATTGAATAGACGTTTTGATAGAATGACTCACTGCAGCACCTTCTTTCGGCCATTTGTTGCAAAAGCTTCCTTCTCACACAAATGGTGGCCTCCAACGGTCAGTTTTCCTCTAGCCTAGGGCCTAGGGGTCTTGGGTGCCTGATGGCCATAGATCTGTGGATGGTGAATGGAAAGACCATGTCATTTGCACATAGGACCCTACTGTATATCCTCAGATCGAGTCTGACATGCATGGACTGAGCCTTATATAGATAAATTCCAGGACCCTTAATTGAAGTCATCATGTTGGTCCTCATGGCTTGCCCGTGAGGCTCATTTATTGTGCGCTGTATGGTTTGCTTGCAGCTCTATCCACTACTTGAAGCTCGGCTGAGCATTGATTCTTTCAATTCCCAGGCTCACCGAGGTCATCCCTCCTGCAAGTAATCAGGGCAAAGACAGTGTTATGGTAGAGTTCCCGGAGAACTAGCATGCCCCACCTAAAAAAGAGCATCCACCACTACCGGTCATTTCCTGTCCAAGGACCGAATGTGAGAATGAGGAGTTCGTGTGGGGAGTAGAGCCAGGTGACGCGTAAGTGGATGAGATGAGACCTGCGGCGAATTGACGGAGCAAGGTTTGTCTTCGACATCCTTATAAATATATACGTGAAGGATACAATGCATTGCTTTCATTTCTTGCTGAATGGGGGCACTTAGTGACATAGTGTTGGATTGTTCTTTGCCAGGGATTCTGGCCGGTGCCCAGTCCCTCTAGAACTGGAACCATGGAAGAACACCCTGGCAGAACATGTAAGAAAAATGATCCAATTGTCAATTGTCCTTAAGGCTTGATGGAAGTGGAGTCACTTGGCCAGTGCCTGCCAAAGGTGTTGTCCGTGGCAGGCTATCACAGATACATTTCCATTCCTTCGGCCATGTATTATGCTGCTGACTCAGCTGTGATGCAAATGGCGTGTCGTTCTGTAGATTTTGTCGAATCCTACTGGATTGAACTATCAGAAACCATCACACTGGCCGACAATGTTAGCGATGCAAAAGTCTGCAAACACATGCCTTTGTTGTGACCATCTTCAGTGATTCAGATTTGCAAGGAAGCTGTGGAGCTAGTAGTAGTGCAGAATCCTGTTGAATGCATTCAGACACAGGACTGCTTTCCTGAAAAGTGAAAGTTTGTTCCCTATTACTTTGTCTCCCACGTTTTTCCAATGAATGTCAAAGCTCTAGAGGGTTTGCAACTTCTACAGTTCTGCAGGGTTTGCTTTGCAATCGGTCTCAAACAATGCAACATTCTGACTGTGAAGCTTTGAAGCCCCTTCATACCCTTATCTGAATGTATACCGAGGCCTTGATTGACTTCAACGGTGTCTTGGCACATCGCTTGGTAGCTTATTTGAGAGGCCCCAGGTGACAGAACCTCGCAACCCGGATCAGCCAGAGGCTACATAATGTAATGTGCGTTGCCAAGTTTCCTCTTGCATAAGCACGCGACGTGGAACAGAAACCGACAGAAACCTGTTTTTGCCAGCCCATTTGTGGACCGGTGGAGGAACCTCTTGTCTTTGCCCCAGGCGAATTTCCCAATGCAGATGAGTTCTCAGCACCGTTCGGGAGAATGAACTCTATGGTGCCTCGTTTGCACATGTTGGCGCCTTTTATGTCTCTAACTCTAACTGTTTTGGTGATTATGCCCAGGCAGCAGGAACAGATGAGCATTGCCAAGTTGCAGTATTCCAAACAATTTGTTTCAGTTTTTGCTCAGACATGCTCCGACCATGCGTCAACCAAAGCGACGCACAGACCCTGCGCCCCAGGCCACAGAGCCTGAACTATGTTATATAGTATACTTACACTTCAAAGTTCATGTGTAGTGTATGGTTTAATGTTTAAAAGAAAAGCCGTGTATTTTTGAACGGAGCCTTTGCATGTGATGCTGTTTTGAGTATTCTTCTCAGTTTCTCAGCAGCCTTGCAATATTTTGTGTTGAGGTGATTTGCCTCCTGGGCACATACCTTCTGAGCATTCCTGCTGGCGTGCTGGGTGCGGCTTTTCATGTACCTCAGACAATCCACCAAGTTGTTCTCACGTTCCTCATATCTTAGCGACAGCTCAAGATCTGAAAGGAGTTGAAGACTGGAATTTCATGCACGTCTTGAGAATCTCCACCTCCAAAGACACACTCTGGAAATTGTTTAAGGACCATGTCACGAGGAACCACGGGCGTTTGGATGCTGTGGGGCGCATGCAGGCCCTATTTGCACTCGTTGACACAGTTGCAGACATTTGAACATGTATTCCTTTGTTCGTTCCAGTCCGTCCTAGCGACTCTGTTTGCATTGTGTTGTTGACGCTGACAGAGTCTTCACTGAAAGTGTGAATAGAGGCACCGTCGCCAGCTTCCCTTTCCCAGGCAACTGCCATTGCTAGTTGTGAGTTCAACTCATGGAAGTCTTGTTGTGCTTTGCATGTTTCTTAATCAGCTCGATCAATATCTTGTGGTGAGTTTGAATGAAGCCTGCGCCGTGGGTCAAGCAGGCTTCAGATATTTGAGCTCGGTCAACATGAAGAATTCAGCAACTCTCAGTGAGGCCTTGGAAGCGAGACCTCCACCTTCCAAATCTTTTTCCGTCATGTTGATCGGCTTCGTCGTCGGGATGCCTAGCTCGATTTCCAGTTCAATGTTGAGCTTAAATGTGCACAGACCTTTCTTCCTTTTCTTTTTGCTTTGTTTCTATTAGCGATAGCCTCCACCCTAATAGCGACTAGCTGGGATGCGCGGCTTGGCCTGAGAAACAATTGGTGCGTGGCTGTGGAGGATGCTCAGGGCCTTTTCGACCTTAGAGCTCAGCACTCAGGTTTTGTCAACTGGGAACTTTATCTTGCTGACAGTGGTCTATCAACGTCCCGTTTGCGAGAATGATGTGGAAGGACAAAAGACCTGAGGAAGAGGATCTTTTTGCATTGTGATTTTCATGTGTCAAAGACAATGTCAGCCACATTCTCAAGTGAAACTTGGCCTTCGATGTCAGTTGTCTAGCCATGTCGGGCTCTAATACAAAACATTCAGGAACACACAATCCCAGACTATCCCATTCAAGGATATTCAAGGTGCTAGGTACCCCTTTGAGATGTGGAGAATCAACAAGTAACAAGTATCACTTTGACAGATAGCACAGCATAGCGTGGAAACTGCTCTGTGAACGCTCTTTCCTTCGTGTCACCCATGGTCTTAGAAGAACTGCAGAAGGTTGCTCCGAACCAAACCATGGAGAATCAAGAAGAAGCGCATAAGGAGTTGGCACGAAGACGTGCAGAAGTCCTTTCAAGCTTGGAGAATTGGTGCCGGGCATTGAAAAATATAGTGGAGGCTCCAATGGGGGCTCCAATCGACGCCACTCCAACTGAGAAGGAAGGGGGACTTCAGTCTCGCTTGAGAGATGCCCTCTTCACTGATATTTGCAATGCCTTGGCGTTTTCTGGAGCCGCTGGTTTGAACAAAGAGGCATCGACACCTGTCAGGATTACAAGTCAGAGACAAGTTTCCAAGAGCACTGGTCTCATGACGCCTCGGACTTCCATCACCCTCACTCCCCGCACCCCAAAGACTTCGGCTCTTCGTGAAAATCTCCGTGACGGCCGAGCTCTCGTGACCGTCACCCGGAGCAAAGTGGAGAAGCTCTCGACCCCTCGCGACCGTGGGACGCCTGGGCGCCACACTGGGCGCCCAGTCGACCACACGACACCAGGCCACACTGGGGCCAGGCCACAGAGCGCTAAACTCGAGCGCGAGAACACTCAGAGCACGCGGGGCTTTCAGATGCCAGCCTTTGCTGGCGTGCGGCGGGCATCATCCCCCAATGGAACATGTGGAACCACATCAACATCATCCAAAGAGAGGCCTGTTGGATTGGGCTCACGGAGCAGCTCGTTGAAAATACGACCAATCCTGTGAAGCTCAGGTCCGGCTGAAGCACCCAAAGCAAGTCCAGCATCATACAGATACTGTACAGTACGCACCAAAGTATTTTGTGTCTAAAAATATGTCCAAAGTCTAGTCGTAGACTTCGAGGTTGAATGTTATTGGCACAGAAGATGCACCTCGAGGTTGCCGGCAATTGCTGAGTGCCAAAAAATGCAGCCAGGCTGGTTAATAGTGTACCACCTTTCTCGTTCTGCAGAGCTATGCATGACTCTCGCCAGGACACCTTTTTGAGGAGGGCTCTTGGCAACGGGCCACGCAACTTGAAGGCAATGTATAGGAGTGCAAGTGACACGTTCTTGAGAGTGATGCTGCATTAGGGATGCGGTCTGGGCAATCACAAGCCACATAAGCGAATACATCAACACCTCAACACTTAGCTCTGAGGTCCTGTTCACTCTGCTTGAGGCAGAAGCATGGGGAACGGGCAATCCCAATAGTGGCCAGTAGTGAGGCCAAGAGCATCTACCTGCATGTAATTTGTCACTCCGTCTGACTCCGTCTCCAGCCTGAGTTCGATGTTTAGATTCAGATGAGGTGCATCCAGGCCCTAGGTAATTAAGGTGGTTCTACGCCTTCAGTCAGCAAGGAACATACCCAACATGGCTGGCCGTGGTGCAGCCATGGCCATTGATCTCATTGTCCAAGGATTGCTCCATGCCGGTACCTCGACTGCTTGCTTGCGATCCCTTTCTTCACAATCTGGGCCGCCAAGCTTGTTACGATAGAGTTGCTCGGCTTGCCTCGTGCACATCAATCTGAGGCACAGGCGTTATGAACCCACTGACACCTGTATGCTGAAAACGTTTGAACACTATGGTGGCTATACATATATATATATATGTGTTGGCAGCCCATGCCCGACGTCCCACGTCGGCCTTTTCACCTGGTGGGCTTGAGAGTCCCTGCGCGGTCGAGAAACAACACTCCTTAAGAATTCTTTGTAAATGTTCTTGGCAATTGTGTGCCGGGAATGCATGGCTTGTCAGAAGGGTTCAAGCCACGTGCCTTGAAAAATTCAACGAGGTCACGCAGCGGGCCGGACCCTGATTTAAAGTGGGAAAAGCAAAAGGCTCTATAGCCTTCCAAGCCTTCGTCTGTCCCGGTGGCGAGCTCCTCATATGTTTTCTGTCCTTTGAATTTTCCGAAGCTCACGACTGATCGGCCCCAGTGATCCACACTGTGAATGCCTGGAGGCAAGTGCACTTCCAAGCACGGCGTCTCAAACGTCGTTGATCCTGAAGGCATCGGTGTCGGGGTTGCCGGAGAGACGGTGTAACCAAACATCTCTTTGGGACTGGCTTCAACGCTCTCGCGGAGGCGTTTGCTTCCATCCGTCATGGCTCCAGTCTGGGTGCTGATGGATGTTTCTTCGGCCTTCTGGTTCTCGATGCTCAACACGCGCTGCATGACTGAGTCCCATACCCCGTGTTCACGGGCTTTGGTAGTCAGACGCACAACCTCATCGAACTCGGCACTGGTGAATGCCGCTCCCTTACGGTTGGCAAGGACCATGGTGTCACTTGTGAGTATCAAATCACACTTCGATCGTTGATTTCCTCAAACTTCCCTGGCTTGAGACGATCAGCGACACAAAATCGCTTGCTTGAAAGAAGGCATTACCAAACAAACAAACAAAAAATTACATACAGTGAAACAACTATGGTAAAGGAGTGATATATCCACATTCTCAGCTAAGGCAGGGATCGACATGGCATGTTCAAATCACAACACAAAGTTCAGGATTTCCCCGGTCACTTCACTCACACGAATGCTGCAGCACTCTCCCACTTGAGACTAAGAAGTGTTAACACTTCAATCCAAACACGTGCTAGTGAAAACATGCTTAGCAAAAACAAAATCACACACTCTCGGTGGTGTGTGGCTCTGTGTTTCCGTGAGTCGAGGGCTTTTTGGCAAATTGCTGTCTTCTCTCTCTCTCTCTCGGCGGCTCGGCGTCTAAGGACCAGGTCTTCTGGACTGATCTGGTAGGATGCTGTCCTTAAACAAGAACGAAGGAGGTCGAAAGCTTCGGGGCTTTCCTTGGTCAGGCCATCGGCCAGCATACGATTGGTGGGAATCCAACGCAAAACAGCTTTGAGTCTCTCAATACTATCCCTTAGAATAACAATATCTATGGCTGTCCTTCGGTCGTCTAATGTAGGGGATGACTGGGAAACCAAATGATCGTACAAGGATTTACAGTCCGTGATCAACATGACTACCCTGTTCCCCATCCCTGACCAAAGGCTCCGAGCAAAACGAGGACCGTCGAGCGCTTCCGACAAAAGCAGCGACGTCCACTCTAACATGCTGGAAGCCACAGACATGCTCTGTGCTTCTGCGCTGAGGGTTGAACTAACAACTCTGGGAAGTCGAAAACTCTTCCAATAGCCTGGTGTCCATGAACTGTCTAAGCCTTGGTTTACTCCCTGGTGTGTGTAGCTAACAATGAACCCTCCTTGGGTGGCTCCCGCACGAGCGTTTCCAAAAGCTGCATCGGAATGGCACATGAGACCTAAGTCATCAGGAGAAATAGAACAAAACTTCAGCCCTTGGTCGGCATGTTGTTTTGCTCGACGCACGGCGTGGTTCGCCGAGATGGCGTCTCCGACGGTTAGCTGTGGAAAGGCCTGCTGTGAAAATGACACTTGAGTCGCCAAGTCCGGCCTGGACTGGTTTGCCAACCAGTTGAGGCTTCCATTGATGGCTCTCAGACAACTGATTTCTTTTTCGGTCAAAACGGCATCACGGTTTCTAGCCCTATCTCTACTAAGATGCAAAGGACGTATCTTCTGCGCAAACTTTGCTTGTGACATGGTGATCTCATAGGATTTGGGGTCTTGAGAGTATTGAGCTCCACAAAAGTCCCCTTCCCCAATGCGCCACTTCCGGAATTCAAAGGTGGATTTGAGTTCTTGGATGGCTTTGTGGTACCCGTTCCCGGAACCCCCCGTGACGCAGTCATCGACATGGACCCCATAGACTCCAGTCAATCTACCATCTTCTCGGAAATAGAACAGGCAACTGTCAAACCGAGAACGTTCAAACCCGACTCGGAGGAGTTCACTACTGAGCTTGCGATACCATGCAGCTGGGGAATCATTCAAGCCGTAGACATGACCCAAGATCTCTATCAAGGCGTTGTCTGGAACGCCGGGGATTCCCCCCTTTGGGAGAGATGCATATAGGGGTCTATATCTCTGTGGCAGGTCTCCGGCAGCAAGGAAAGCACCCTTGATGTCTCCTAAGGCCAATTGCCATTTGTGAGAGGCAATGAGTTGGAACAACATGGACCTCGCCAGTCGGACTCTGCAGGTCACCTAACTGCGCCTTGTCCGTCAGGTCTGGGTCCAGGTGTCCAAGTAAGCACCAGCGGGCTTTGGTCCGAGGTGGTGCATCTTCCTCTTGCTTGATGGTCACTACAAACCGACTACCCATAATTCGATGCGGAAATTTCTCTCGAACGAGATCGGCCTCAGGTCCTAGGACCAATCTACCGGCGTGCTTCCCCTGGATGGTGCACCATTCGAGTGCTTTTGCCTCGTCGATCTTCTTCTGAAGCTCTGGTGGGTTACCGGTAACCGCTAATTCCTTTGAGGACTTCTTCTTCATGTATGAGGCCACGAGCTGTTCAATGGGGTCCCCGTTCAGGAATCGATCGGCAAGTTCTCGACGGTCGGCGGACGACAAGTCTTCAAGATGATCAGTCAAACCACAGTTTCTGATAACTTCGACGGAACATACTGTGATTTCGTCCATGGCGAAGGTGTCACCTGAACCCGTTTCAGTCCTTTTGGCTGCTGGTTCGGACGAATCGGCTGAAGGCTCTGATGGTCGTTTGACTCCCCGACTATCGGGATTTGGCTGACCTTGTTCAGCTGAAGGTGTTCCTATAGGAGATTTTTCTTCAAGCATGTTGTTCAGGAGCTCTGGAACTATTTCTTGCATCATGTCCTGGAAATCGGATTGAGTCATGCGACCAGGACGGTACAAAGCCGAGGCGTGATCCTTCTGGTGGATCCTTCGTCGTGGCTGGCGAAGCGGGCCATAGGCACTTGCCTCCGGCTCTTGGACTTCTCGTGACGGATATGGCACACTCTTCGATTTGAGATCTCGTAGTTTTTCCTCAGTGTCAGGCTCATCGATGGTCTTTTCTTCTGGTACTGATGGAGTGTGGTGTGGCATTCTATTGGGGGCCGAGCTTGAGGCAGTTGCTGACGGCTCTATCTCTCTTTCGGCTTGTTCCCAAATGGAACGAGGCTCAGCTGCTTCAGTTGGTCGAGCAACGGCTTCCTCTGGCAGTTGACTATCGCCAGGATAGCTTTCTGGGACTAAATCGATGTACTGGCGACTCTCGAGACTGTTTGACTCGATGAGATGTTTGATACCTAGCAAATCCATGTGTGGGGTTTCAACCAGCTTCAGTTCCGATTCCGTGGAAGACCGAACCTGTTGAGGTGCGCAACGGAAAATCTGCCGTTTGTGGATGAGAACAATGTTCTGTCCTACGTACCCCAAAACTACAGCCGGACCACACCAACGACCAGTCTTTTCCAGGGTTCCATGGACCCATTTTTGAGATCGCCAGAATGCTACATACATACCTGGCTGATAGGCATGTGAAACACGAGGACGAGCGGCCAAGGCTAAACGAAGTGCCTTGCTGTCTTGGAGCTCCAACACAGCTCTCCTGGCTGTTTGTCGGATTGCAACTTCTCTTCATATAGCGATGCTGTGGCTGGCACTACCTCGAGTGGTTCATCTAGCAAGTTCTCAGGGACCCTGGGGTTTTTCCCAAAAACGAACTGAGAGGGTGTCACGCCATAGACTTGAATTAACTGATTTTTACAGTGAGCGGAGTTGACACACTCAATCCATTCTTCTTGGGTGGTCGGAGAATGTTCCATGAGGATCTTGTCTAGAATCTTAGAGAACCAACCCCCATGTACCTCAGTTTTTCCAAGTTGCCAATGGGCGTCTGCCGCAGTTAGCTTGAAAGTGGCGCCGCCTTGCTCCAAAACGGTGGTGAACGCATCGGCCACATTGGCCCTGGCGGGATCAAGCACTATTTCCTGTGGCACTCCGGCCCACGATACCCAGCGTTCCATGAACGTTTTCAGGATGATCTTGGCAGTTTCTCGTTGGAAAATGGGCACTACGATCTGCATTGAGCTGGCATGGTCTAGTATGTTGAGAGCTGGAATTTTTTGGTTGGTCAACCACCCCCGCAAATACTTAACGTCAACCCCCACTAAGGCATTGAATTCAACCACTCGGTGAGTTTGTGCAGGATGGGCTACCGTTGGGCTCTTCAACGCTTTGCAGTGATCACAGGAAAAGGACCGAGCTGCGGTCAAAGCGGCTTCGGATGCACCACCATGTTTTAACACTCGCACCAATTGTTGGTTGGTAGGGTGACCCAGCTTGTTGTGAAGTCGACGAATGCTATCGGTGATCTTGTTGTCAGGTTCTTGATTCATTTCCTCCACTGTGTGTGCAACCAAACACTCGACGCTCAGCTCCGATGAGAGCTTCAGGCATTCGGTGGCTGGCAGGTCACGAGTCAAACGGAGAACAGCTTTCACAAAGGCTGTGGTGTACTTGGCTGCATGCTTACTGATGCAACCTAGTTTCGGCCAACTACCTGAAATGCTCTGATGCTGCCGATGCTGTGGAGAGGCGTCCCCAGGACACTTTCGACTCAGACTCTTCATGTCAGCATGTGACACCAACAAGGATGTCGGCTTCCGGACGAGAGGCCCTCCTGGCACCGACAACCCATAGCAACACATGTCGACTGGGATTTGATGGCCATCTTTGCACAACTGCTCCATGGACCGGAGACGCCAAGCGACAGAATCCCGTGGGTGTTCAAAAAGGAACCTACCTCCGTGACTCTTTTGGATTGCCATGACTTCACAACAAAAGGAAATAAACAACCGAGTCCATGACTCTTTCTGAGCGACTTCAGCTTCACTCATGCGCAGGCGATTCAAATGCCACCAACCCCCGGCCCAAGTGCATGGAGGGCAACAAACAAGAAGCTTTGGTTTGTCTCTTCTCACAATATCCTTGAGTTGGTTTCGATGGTCACTCTTGCGAAAATCCCAACCTGTGCAGAGGTCGGCAGACAAAACCCTATATCCTAATTTCGCCCCTTCCAAAGCAAACCTGGGGGGTGAGAACAACTCAACGATGTCATAGCCCCCAGTGTCCCGGTCCTCCCGATTGCTGGATGGCTTCAACTGAGCCATGAGACAGCGGTGCTGCTTACTCGTGAACGACATCAGTCGGAGAAACTCGTCCTCAGCTGCGGGGAGAGACGGCACCGGAGCGTTCGACGACAGGCGAAAGATAGTCTGGCCTGTCCACGGCTGGTCACCAACCTTGGCATGAGCCTGATGTGCATCCGTCCAATCATCAGAAAGGTCCCTACAGGTCGGAGTCATTCGATCGAACTTGGTCAGTCGGCAGTCCTGAAGAAACATGCTAACGATCGGGCACTGTGTGTGTGCTGGGGTGAAAAGCTGAGAACGAGGCTTCCTATGGTGTCGGATGACAATGCGTTCGGACGGCCGAAATTCCCAAAAATCCTTGACCTTCTGGCGTTTATGATTGTATGAAACCGAGAGGCACGAAACAGGCTCTGGCTTTGCTTCGGACGCGGCTTCACCGCTGGGCTTGAACAAAGCGGGCGCCTGCGGTGGAAATCCGACCACTCGTACGGCATACTGTCCGGCTGAATTGACTTCCATCGGAACGGCCACCTGCTCAGGAAATAAAAGCACTGTATCGTCAACAAAATTCACGCGGGCTTGAAGCGTCTTGAGAGCCGGTCTTGACAGCAGCAACGGGGCTTGCCCCCGGACGATAGCCGCTCGAATGCGACCGGGCCGTCCGGCAAGAAACACAGGCATCTCAATCACCGAGTTGCTCACTTCCTGATGTCCGTTCCCATAGCGGAACACATTCTTCTCCAACACCTCCGGCTTCACATCAATGCCGGCTTCTCTCCAGATCTCCTGAAAAGCTTCCAAGGTTTGTCTCCCGATAATTGTCTTGCCGCAACCGCTGTCCAGAATGGCATACCCAGGCGAGCTCAAACTCCGACATGGCAACGCGCGGTCGAACACGATCGTGAGCGCCCCGCCCACGCAACCCTAGGCGACGGTCCTTTGACCAGCTCCGCTACCAATGTTGGCAGCCCATGCCCGACGTCCCACGTCGGCCTTTTCACCTGGTGGGCTTGAGAGTCCCTGCGCGGTCGAGAAACAACATATGTATATATTCAGAGGAAAGCTCGGACGTGGTTTCAAGAGATGTACGCCCAAAGATCCAGTTCCGGAAGGGTTGTTTTGTGACCCAATATTTAGCAAGGTTCTGAATAAAATTACCAGTATATATGCCCACTCTTTGATGAACAAGTTCAACACGGTTGTTTCTTATGTTGTGTCAGCGTTCTCCCTCTGACCTAGGAGAGCTCGCGACTACATTCTGAGCGCTTCGCATGCAGCCTCGGCCCCAGCATCAAATCTATTTGATTTCAATTGATCGGGTTTCAGCCATGTACGACACTTCATAGCAATATGGAGAATGAGGCGGTTAAGCAATTCTTCAACATGGTTGACGTTGAGTCCATCCTCGGAAATGTTCCAAGCCTACACAATTAGATGTTTGTGTGTCCACATGGCCCACTTTAACTTTGCCTCAGCGATTTCGGATGGCTTCTTGAATTCAAGTCAATTTTGGCAACTTGACGCAAGCTCCCATCTATCTCCCCTGGTACGCCTGTGAACTTCTAAGTATGTAAAAGGCCAACTCGATTGGAAGGCCCGATGCAAACAGCTCATTTCAGAATTTTAGAGTTTTCAGAGATTCTTAAGATGGCAATGATGGCCGAAACACCCAAAGTTGCAAGGTTTGATGTAGACTAGACTTGAGAGCAGCATGTTCACATTGATACGTATTATATATATATTTATTTTTTTTTGAGGGTTCTATAGCCTTGCGATTCGCAGGTGGACTTGGCGGCATGGCTCCCTTCATACTTCCTTCTGCAGTCCTTGGTGCTGCATGGCAGCTGTTTGGACCCTGCAATGAAATTTATCAGACCGCTCTGAGCGTAGGTGAAGTAACGAAGTAGCGGGGAAGCATTGCAGCCAATCACAGACAAGCAAGAAAGACCAAAGACCTCAGGTGAGACCGGTCAGGTTGGCTCTTGCGTGGATGCATACAGGTTTATTTTGGAGAATTGTATTTGGGAAGAAGACATGGAAGGGCACGATTAGCCTTGATGTTTGGCCTTTTGCCACAACGAGCTGGAATTTACAGACTTTTGTCCTGGATGTCCTGAGTTTTTATTATATATATACATTATACAAAAATCATTTGGCTTTTAGTTTGCCTTTAAGTTAATGAATGCAAGTGGTAGTATTTGGTCCAAGTGCAGTTCAAGAGAGCATTGGCAAACGTCGCACTCGACATCGACTCAGGAACACACAGGCAGTGACCGTCAAGCGTCTTTGGCGAAGACACAGCTTGTCACTTGGATCGGTTTGTCGAGGTGACTTTGCCAAGGTTGTACAATAGTGTACGTTCAATGCGATCGGCAACTTGTCACAATCTTCCAACAACTTCTACAAGAATATTGTTACTACTGTTGAGAAGTATATACTGTTATTACAAGCTGTTCGAACTTGTTACAAGTCGTGACTTGGAACTTCGGGTTTCCGGGCCGACACCTGAGGCCTTCCACGGGATGTGCATGTTCCGGTGGCTGAAACTGGACTGTGCTCCTCCAAGCTTGGTCTGCTTCGGTTTTGCCAACTAGGACTTTCATAAAGACACTTTCATGAGTTGGTTTGTTTGGCTTGCTCATTGGATTACCTTAAACTCTAAGATGGTTCTGAGTTGTTTGCTCTTCCCTCGTTGGCTCTCCATGTTCGACAAACGTGTGACATCCTACCGGTCTTTTACATGCTCTTTTTCCAGTCCAACTCCTGCAAACACCATCGACACAACGATTCCTGCCTTCCACTTGCTCAACCTCCGTATGTAAATGCCACAGCAACACGCCAACAACACCGCAAGAATCCACTTTATTGGCCTGGTGTTCTTCAAGACCTGTACATAGTGTTTTTGTTCTTTGGTGCATTTGGAAAATCAATGGTTGCATCCTCCAAAGCCTACAAGCCCGTTGGAGATGCAATGTTGCTTAGTCCAATCATGCCAAAGCAGTCCTCAGAAAGGCAAATGTTGCACTGACCTAGCCAAGCATATAATGAGAATTAATACAGCAGTAAGCAGACAAGCCAAAAAGAAGCAGATATCGGATCATGCCTTTTGTTCATTGATTCTTTGTTCAATGCTGTTCGTTTCCATTGTGAGTGACGTTGTTTGGCACAATATATTAACTCATGTATTTCGCATCTTGTTGTAAATCGCGTGTCTATTTCCTTCCTGCCAGTTGTTTAATATTTTTGCTCTCTCTCTCTCTCTCTTTCTGTCTCTTGCTTGTCTTCTCAATTTCTCAACCAATTGCTTGTTCTGCTTTGTTCTGTGCTATTGATTTATTTTTTTCTGACCTTTGAATATGCTACATTGGCTGAAACACGTCTCATGTGGAAGCTTGGCACTTCATGGCTTACTTGCGAACAACGCATCAAGCAGGGTGCGGGAGCCTGAACCTTCTGTTTTCAGCGCATTGTCTCTTTGCTGCTTTGTGCTGGCCAGGTGTTTTTGGTCGGATGTTCAAGCAGCTGCAGTTTACCTTGGCGGAGAACAAGGTGATTTTCAGGCGCTTCCTGCGGGATTGATGTCAACCTTTGGGTTTTGTAGAACCTGTTGTATTGCTGGGAGGACATTCTTTGGGTTCTGTTGAAGAGGCCCAAGTCAAGCAGGTGGATGGCAGCGAACTGCAAACTGATGACTGAAGGTACATTTAACCTAATTTAACCATAATGTCCATGTTTCTAGTTGGGTCAGGAAGCCTGGAGCAGATAGTTTTGTATCGATATATTATATTTTGTCAGTTTTCTCTACCCTGGATTCCTCTTTGACTCTTCCCGGGCAAGTATTCTAGGCTCGAGCCACTTGGGTGTCTCTTGCAAGTGTATGGGGGCAAGAGGGGCATGCCATTCGCCAACAAGTTAAACATGAAAGAAAGATACCCGCTAAGTACATAATGTGGACATAACGCTTGCTTGGGCTGCTCGAGATCCCGCAACGGAGGATGTCACTGATTTGTGCCGCGACCTTGTGGCTGTTGGGCTCCGTCTTGATGTACTATGCGGAGCGTGACAACCCCGACGAAGGCAAGGGCCAATGGTGGCTTCAAAGTGTGACACTGTGCCACTGGCGTTGGCACAGTGGTTGTGACTGTGCACGTGTGACACGCCTGGAGAGCAGAAAGGCAGACAACACAAGCTGAGCCAAGTGAAAGATTCATTTCTATACAGGAAGGAAAGTGAGCAAGAAAAGAAGGAAGGAAGGTCTGGTAAAGGTCAGAAGAAAGCACGACACATACAGGTAAGACCTGGCTAACTTGTCAACCCTAAGTAGTTAGCAAAGCCTTGCACTTGCTGAACAGGTACTCGAGACCATTTCAAGACCCTGCCGTTGTCATTCTGGATGACCGCCTTGGATTTTACTAGTGAAGCACCCATCAACGACCATGGAGCCCAGGCTGGGTGAGCATAGTTAGTCCTTTCCTGTCCACGTGAATCTGAGTTCCAACCACCAATCATTGACAAGAATCTCTCGCAATCACAAAAAAACAAAGATGATGGCCAGTGGGATTGTGAACGAATTTGTCCACTACTTCACAAGCATGCAGTCAGCCGCAATGAAAAGCCAGGCTAGAGATGTACAAGTTTCGCTAAAAATCTAGGAACCAAATCATTAGTCCACCCGCCCTCAGGCGGCGGGAGTTTCCTTGAAGAAGCGTGAGTAATCCTGCGTGCTACCTAGAAGCCAACTCAGAACTGTACTCCGCGCCTACTTAATTAAGTAGGAAGGGGGGAGCAGACTAAAATCAATAAAAATCATAAATTAAAGACAAACCAAGAACACAATTCTCTTTCAACTCCATTGAGCCCATTGCAGGGAAAGGCAGTGCACACCATCATCATGCTATTGGGCGTCGGTCTTTTCACGGTGCCCATGGGCCTCTTTGCTTCGGCCTTCCGGGAACGCGTGGAACCAAGTGTGTCAAAGAATTAAAAGTGTTTTTCACCACTTGTCAGGTGAGGGCTGTTAGATTGTAGATTTTATGTCAGCTGCCTTCCTCCTCCTTCTCCTCCGCCTCCACCTCTTCCTCAACCGCCAGCTCCGGATGGCAGTGTTCCTCGCCGGACCTCAACTGCAAGTGCATGATGGCAGTCCGGACCTCAGCCGCGAGTTCCGCTTGGCAGTGTTCCCCGCCGGACCTCAACTGCGAGCTTCGGCTGGCAATTTGCCCCGCCGGACCTCAACCGCCAGTTCCGGATGGCAGTGTTCCCCGACATGTTTTGGCGTGCTTCTTTTCAAACGCAGGGGCTCACTCTTCTCTCTGTTACTGTTACTGCAACAGTGAAAATTTGCTCAGACACGAACTGTTCACGACCGGCTTTTTCTTGAATCGATAAGTCATGGCGCACCAGGTGCACCAGACTACATCGGAAGGACCGGGGTTCGTCTGTACATGCGGAATCCGGATCGTGTGCGCACGCGGTGTCGTGGATCGTTCATACACGCGAACTCCCGCTGCTGTTCTAGATCAAGATGAAACGACCATATAGGAAGAGACCGGCTTCGCTCTTAGACTTGCAAAGCATCATCCCCACTTCATCAAGTCTCTTGCTCCTGTTGCGGAACAGATCCCCACCCCATCGCCCCCACATCCCCGTCCCATGAAGTCCTTTTTCCCACTTTGGATGCCCGCCCCCATCCCCAACCCCACCCACCCCATCCTCTCACCCCATCCTCGCCCCACCCGCCGGCGCACAACGGAACCCCACCCCACCCCATCCCCACCCATGCCATCCCACTGTGTGTGCGCAGATGATCCTGATTTTGTGTGCGCAGCTGGTCCACATTCTGTGTGCGCACATGATCCTAGCTGTGTGCGCAGATGATCCTCTGTCCACATCGGAGCCCATGGATGTTGTGGCTGTTCCAGGAGAACGTCCGGCGAGGCTTTACAAACGGGGAGTCGCTTTCGCGAGCTGAGCTCTGTCGGGACGCAGCGCAATTGCCACCAAACACAAACCATGCCAATGACATCACTCTCATTGTTCCAGAGGAGCACAATGGAGCAGTGTTTTCAGGCGGCGCTTCGAGCAGGTCGTGTGGCGTTTTGCACTGATGGTGGGGATTATTCGAGGTAAACTGATGTTTCAAAAATACAACGTGAACTTGACCGCTTTATGCAAAATTGAAAGACAGGTCGACAGAGATAAAGAAAGGTTCAGACCAAAGAGCGAAAGGCCCAAACATATCAGGGTTAACTCCCAACAGAGCTGAGGCTTGGATGAGATGCACGCCAAGACGTTGAGGCGGCCGGATTAGATCCCCAAACCTACCTGGATGTCCGTTACTTGTGTTCATCAGGGTTATTCCTGCTGCCTGGCCGTTCTGAAAGAGAGAGAGAGAGAAACAAATACAATTTTATAATTTACTTGTATTGTTTCCTTTTGGAATCAGGCCAATGTTTCTTGGTTTCTAGCTTACGATATCCCGTTGATCATGGATTAACCCAATGAAGTACAGCAGTTAACACCCTTGGCAATCGTCAAGCTGGGCAGACCGCTCCTTCACGGGACTCGATCAGAGCGCCTTTCCCATGGCCGCCGCGTCAGCGAGACGGCAATGGTTCTGGCGAAGGTGGGGAAGGGACAGGATTTGTGTACGGACCAACTAGACGACAGGGTGGCCCGAAAGCAAGTAGGCGGAAGAGAACAA